>JACSVZ010000023.1:940718-1112652 GCA_014706295.1 Lycocorax pyrrhopterus obiensis
CCTGAGCCTCAGAGGAGACGCCCCCCCAGCCAAACCCCTCCTGACTCCCAAATCCAGCCTGAGCCTCTCAGGCGCCGCCACACCCCCACAGACACTCTGAGCCCCACAGGGCCCCCAAGGCTTCCCCCCATCACCCCCATTCCCCAGCCCCTCAGCGGCCCCATCTCCCCACACTCCGCCCCCAGCACCCCACCCCCTATCGGTCCCAGAGCACCCCCAACCCCACAGACACCCCTGTCCCAAAGCCCCCAACCCCCTCTCCATCCTCACAGCCCCCCCTGCACCCCACTTCCCATAGAGACCACCGTCCCAAGCCCCCCAGGCCCCTCAAAGCCCTCTCCATTTCCCCAGCTCCTCATAAACCACAATCCCCCAAACCCCACCCCCTCAGTGCCCACAAGGCGCCCCTTATGCCCCACAGCCTCCCCCACTCCCACAGGCAACCCCTCCCACAACTCCCAGCGCTCAGTGCCCCCAAGATCCTCCCCAAGATCAGCCCCCTGACACCTTCAGCCCCCTCCAAGGCCCCGGTGTCCCCTCGCTCCCCCAGCCCCCCGCTCCCCCCGCATTCCCCGGTACCGGCGGGGCTGTGCCGGAGCAAGATGGCGGCGAACCGCTTCCGCCGCTCGGCGCTGGATTACCCACCCTGGGCGCACGCGCGGAGCCCGCGGGCAGGTTGCCACAGCGCCGCCTGGCGGGCGGGCGGGCGGGCAGCTGCTCCCGGTGTTCCCCCAGTGCCGCATTTGTCCTTTACTGCCCAGCGCTGCCGTGTCCCGCCCCCGACACATCACTCCCATACAGCCCGCCCTGATGTATCACCCCCCTACCTATCCCTACTCTAAGTAGCCCACCCCTATATATCACCATATACAGCTCACGCCCTGTACAGCTCACCCCTATGTATCTCCCTCACTGTACCATACTCCTGACACAGCCCGGGCCCCAAACATCGCCCCCATATATCACTCGACTGTACAGCCCACCCCTATATATCACTGCCCCACACAGCTCACCCACTAGATATCTCCCTCCACATACCATATTCCCCTCCATAAGCCCCCTTCTCTATAGATCCACAGCCCCATACAGACCAGCCCCTACATATAACCCCATATACCATACCCCTATACAGCCCAGCCCTACACATCACAGCCCCATACAGACCAGCCCCTACATATAACCCCATATACCATACCCCTATACAGCCCAGCCCCTACACATCACAGCCCCATACAGACCAGCCCCTACATATAACCCCCATACACCATACCCCCTATACAGCCCAGCCCTACACATCACAGCCCCATACAGACCAGCCCTACATATAACCCCCATACACCATACCCCCTATACAGCCAGCCCCTACACATCACAACCCCCACACACCATATCCCTGTATAGCCCACCCCAACACATCACACCCTCTGTACAGAGCACCCCCTATCATACCCCCCCACACAGCACCCCCTCTGTATCACCTCCTGTATACAGCCCACTCCCCACATACCAGACCCTCTGTACAACCCACCCTACACAGCCCAGCTCCTATACATTCCCCCTGTACATTCCAACACACCGCAGTGTCCCCTGCATGCACACACGGAGCCCTGCCCACGCTTGGGACAGCGCGGCACAGCCCTGGCCCAGCACAGCACACACGCCATTGGCACACCAGGGACACGGTGCTGTACATGTGGCACACATGCCACAGGTACGCGTCCCGTGGCATGGTGACTGCAGGCACGGTGTGACACCCATGGTACCCCCTGGCACAGTTGAGAGACCCCTGCTATGGCAAAGCCCACCATGGCACAGTGCCATAGACCAGAGCACAACGGCCCCAGCACACTGTGGCACCCCTGGCATAGTGACAGGCCCCTGCTGTGGCACCCCACAGTGCCCCCCAGCCCATTCCCAGCACCCCCCACCCGGTGGCTCTCTACCACCCAGCCCCTTCTCTTCCAAATCCTTTTATTGCCGTATCCCAGCCCCCCGCACTGGGATTCCCTGGAAGCACAGGACCGAGAGAAGCGGGCAGAATGCCAGATCCTGCCCAGTACCGGGGACCAGTTCCTGGAGCGGGAAAACACCCGGCAGGGCGGGGGGGGCACCCCAAAACCCCCCGTTAGATGCGGACAGTGTTGATCCGCAGCGGCTGGACGTTCTTCCCGTTGGCATGGCTCTGCCCGGGACTAAAATACGAGCACAGCTTCCCGGGAAACCTCTCCCGGAAGGTGTAGAGCCAGGACATGTCGTCGGCGTTGTAGAAGATGAGGAGCCCCTTATCGTAGTCCAGGAAGACGCCCACCTTCTCCAGCTTGCCCTTGACGTTGAGCCGCGTCCAGGGCTCGGTGCAGGCGCTGTACTGGTTCCCGTCGTGCATCACGATGCAGTAGAACCCGCGGCTCGGCTGGATCTGGATGCTGCCCTTGCGGGTCACGGCCTCGTGGGCCAGGCAATCATCCACTGGGTTTTTTCGGAACACCACCCTTCACTCCCAGTCAGTGCGAACCCCCCGGCGCCGAAGCCTCAGCGCCCAGCACCGACACCTTCCACGTCGAAGCGCCGGGGCGAGTCCTGCAGCGGCTGCGGGTGCACGGTTGCCGTAGGCCACGATGGTGCAGTCGTCCGACAGGATGAGGCGGTGGTGGGCAGTGCCGGGGTCCAGCGTCAGCGCTGCTGGCACTGGGACACAGCAGGGACAGGGGGAACGAGGGTTAGTGCAGCCCGGAGCCAGCACAGGTGTCTGTCCACCGGGGTGACAACCAACGTGGGAGGAAAGTCACCGGGGTGGGCCCCAGTCCCATCCCTCACTGGGGTGTCCTGTCCTCATCCTCATCCTTTGTTCAGTGATGGCCCTGTCCTGTCCTCATCAGCATGTCCCTGCCCTCATCAGTGACGTCCCCATCCCTTGGCACTGCATCCCCTTCCTCACCGGTGTGTCCCTGTCCCTCACTGGTGACGTTCCCATGCCCCTTTCTCTCACCAGTGTCCTCATCCTCACTCCTTGCCAGTGATGTCCCTACCATTGTTCTCATCAGTGGGTCCCCGTCCCTCATTGGTGATGGTCCCATCCCTTCCCTCCCTGCCGCTCATCATTGATGTCACTGTCTCTTGGCAGTGGCATCCCCTTCCCTCAACAGTCCATGGCCCCATCCCATCCCTCCTGGTGTGTTCATCCTCCATCCCTTGCCAGTGATGTCCTTGCCCCTCATCAGTGATGTCCCAGACCCTCGGCAGTAATGTCCCCATCCCTTGCCAGTGACATCCCCTTCCCTCACCAGTGTGTCCTCATTCCTCACTGGTAATGTCCCTAGTCCTACCCCTCACCAGCGTGTCTCTGTCCTTCAATGGTGATGTCCCCAGTCCCATCCCTTGTCCCAGTGGTGTCCTTGTCCCTCACTGGTGATACCCTCATTCTTCACTAGTGTATCCCAATCCCTCACCAATGTGTTCCCACCCCTCAGCGATGATGTCCCTGTCCCCATCCCTCACCAGTGTGTCCCCTTCCCTTGCTGGTGCTGTCCCCATCCCTCATCAGCGTGTCCCCTTCCCTTGCTGGTGCTGTCCCCATCCCTCACCAGTGTGTCCTCTTCCCTTGCGGGTGCTGTCCCCATCCCTCACCAGTGCTGCCCTATCCCTCACTGGTGATGTCACCAATCCCTTGTCAGTGACAAAATTCCCACTCTTACATCCTCGCTGGCGTGTCCCATGCCCCTTATCAGGGATGTCCCCATTCCTTACTGGTGTGTCTTTAACCCTCACCAGTGATGTCCCATCCCTGTCCCTTGCCAGGGTGTTCCCATCCCTCACTGGTGTGTTCCCATCCCCATCCCTTGCCTGTGATGTCCCTACCCCTCATTGGTGATGTCCCTGTCCCTCAAAAGAGATGGCCCCGTCCCTGTCCCTTACTGGTGATGACCCTTCCCTCGTTGGTGATGTCCTCTGTCCCCATCTCTTTCTGGTGACGTCTCCAACCCTGTCCCTCACCACTGTGTCCCCGTCCCTCACTGGTGTGTCCCTGTCCCTGGTGACCTCCCCATCCCTCACTGCTCCCCCGTCCCTGTGCCCTCACCGGGATGGATGTCCTGGAAGAGGGATTTCCAGATGGTGTACTGCAGCGGGCCCATGTACTTGGAGGTGGGGAAGTCCTCGTAGGTCAGGTTGGTCTCGTGGATCTTCCCCTTCAGCCTGCGGAGAACACACGGTGCCGAGGTGGGGGTGACACTGGGGACCCCACCATCCCCGCTGCCACCCACCTCTCGGAGAGGGACGCCACGCCGGCCAGGAAGACGTGTTTGTCCGCCTCGGCCAGGCGCTCCTGCAGGATCTGGGTGCCCTCCTGGACCTTGCGGAGCTGCTGGCTGTAGCGCTGGATCTTGTGCTCGATGTCGCTGAGCGTCCGCGCCGTGTCGGCCTCCAGCTCCTCCAGCATCGCTTTCTGCCGCTCCCGCAGCAGCCGGTGCAGCCGCTCGAACGCCTCCCCGATCGTCGCCCGTAGGCTCTTGGCTGAGGACTTGGGGTGCAACGGGGGGTTAGGAACACCCAAAGCTCTGCTGGTCACTCCGTGAGTTCCTTAATCCCCAAATAAATATCTAAAAGGGCATCAGATCAGGGAATTCCGAGGGCTACAAGGGTGGATTTGATCTTGCATCCTTAAAAAATGGACTAAAAGGATCCTAGAAGAACCACCCAAAGAGCCTTCCGAAGAACCCTAAAACCTTCTGAGAACCTCTCTGAAAAAACCTAAAAGAACCCTAACAAAACCTCTCAAAGAACCTTCCAAAGAACCCTGAAAGAACCCCCCAAGAACCCTAAAATAACCCTAAAAGAACCTCCTGAAGAACCTAAAAGAACCTCCCAAAGATCCTTCCAAAGGACCCTAAGGAATCCCCCCAAGAAACCTAAAAGAACCTTCCAAAGAACCCTAAAAGAATCTCCAAAAGAACCCTGAAAAAACCTAAAAAACTTTAAAGAGCCCTTAAAGACCCTTTAACAAACTTGAAAACCCCTCAAATTACACCTTTAAAACCCCCTAAAAAAACCCCCAAGAAACCAACCTAAACTGAAAAAAAAAAACCTAAAATAACCCCTAAAAACCCCTAGACCCTAAAAAAAACCCCACCCCAGTCGCTGGTGGGGATGGGGAGAAAATTGAACCTCGCTGGATACTGAATCCCTGAGTGAGGAGATAATTAACTAAATTAATTTTAAAAAACAAATCAAAGCAGCACTGCAGGAAATTATGGAGGGATGAGCAGCCCCATGGAGGGATTTTGGGGTACCACAGAAGGAACAAATGGGGCAAATCCATGAAATTGTGGAATTTGGAGTGTCTGGAAGTTCCAAAACCAGGCTGGTGAGGGTCAGGGTTGGGGTCATCAGGGTGGCAATGGGGTTGACCCCAATTCTGCTTTGGGGGGCTGTGAAGGGCTGGGGGAAAGGAGGGGTCCCCAGGGGGTGACAGTGGTATCCCCACAAGTACCTTGGTCTCGGCCAGCTGCTTCTTGAGGAGCTGCAGGCTTCCGTGTGGCCACGCTCGCTCTCCTGCAGCCCTGGAGCTGCTCCTTCAGCTCCCGCTGGGGACAGGGAGGGAAAGTCCATAAACAGGGGATTTGGCGGAAAAAAGGGATCCCCGCAGGGAGCTTTCGCACCCGAACCAACCATGGGGTTATGGGGCTGTGGATGGCCAGGCCAGGGGTGGTCCATGTGGAATGAGGGGCCTGCCTGGGGTGGATGGTAGCAGAGCCTGGATTAGAAGGTCCTGATTGGTGGGCAGATCAGCAGAGCCATGGGGTGGTTTGAGGGTTCCCGAGGACTCCCAGGGGGGATGGAAAAGGGGGATCCCAGGGGGCAGTGGCAAAAGTATGGATGGATAGATGGAAGGATGGATGGAGGGATGGAGGGAGGAAGGCATGGAGCTGACCCCAATGGGGACAGGAGGGGTGAGCGACAGACAGACAGGAGGGAGCCATGGGACTGACTCCAATGGGGAAAAGGAGTGCAGGGAAACACAGGGTGCAGGGACACATGGACAGGAGGAAGTCACAGGACTGACCCCTGTAGGGACAGGAGGGGTGCAGAGACAGACAGATTGATGGGGAAAGGCATGGGACTGATCCCACAGGGAAAAGAAGAGGTGCAGGAACACAGGGACAGACAGGAAAATGGCAGAGGGATGACCCCCACAGGGACAGGAGGGCTGTAGGGACAGACAGACCAGAGGAAGCCATGGACTGATCCCTTTGAACCTCCATGGGGACAGGAGGTGTGCAGGGACAGATAGAATGACAGGACGCAGGCACAGGGCTGACCCTGAGAGGGAAAAGAAGGGGTGCAGGGACAGACAGATGGGAGGAAGCCACAGGACTGATCCCCACGGGCTCAGGACGGGTGCAGGGACAAAAGGGATGGGCACTACCATAGAAGCGAGAGGGACCAGCTGGACACAGCAACCCCAAGGAGCCACTCGGGGCAGGGAATCCCACAGGAACCCACCTGCAGCTCCTCAAAGGCGTCGTCCACGTTGGTGACCTGGTGCTGCTCGTGCACGGCCGGCTCATCACAGAAGAAGCAGACGACGGCGCGGTCGGTGAGGCAGAAGAGCTTCACCTTCTCATGGTCCTTGCAGGGGAAGGGGCTGCGCTGGGCGCCCAGGATGGCGTCCAGGGGAAAGGCGCTGTAGCGCTCCACGATGTTGGCCAGCTTGAGGCTGGGGGCCAGCGTGGGCTCGGGGAAGGTGCGGCGGCACTCGGGGCAGTCGCGGGTGCCCTGCGGCTCCTGGCGCACCCAGTGCTCGGTGATGCAGCGGCGGCAGAAGTAGTGCTCACAGCCCAGCCCCACCGGGTCCTGGTAGATGCTCAGGCAGATGGAGCACAGCAGCTCGTCCTTGAGGCTGCACGCCATGGCTGGGGGCTGGGGAGAGCGGCAGGGGGTCAGGGGGCTGGGGATAGGGGCGTGGGGTCAGGGGGGCTTGGGGAGAGGGTCACGGGGTTGGGAGGGCTGGGGAGAGGGTCACGGGTGAGGAGGAGAGGGTGAATGGGGGATTGATGGGGAGGGGGTGAATGGGGGTGCTCGGGGTGGGGAGGAGAGGGGGAGTAGGGGTGAGGATGATAATGAGGGGGTGGGGTCAGGTGGGAATGGCAATTGAGGGGATTGTAATGGGGGCAAGGTGGAGGTTGGGATGCAACGGAGGGGCTGCAGTGGGGGGAAATGGGAGTGTCAGGAGGCAATGGGGGGCTGTGGGATTTACGAAGAGGGGGAATAGGGGGACAGGATGCAATTGGGGGTGCTGGGAGGGTCGCACTGGGTGGAATGGCAGGATCAAGCCACAACAGAGGAATGGGGGGATTGCAATGGGGGACTAAGCTGCAATACAGTTGCAGTGTAGGGGGAGAACTGGGGGTCAAGATACAATGTGGGGACTGGAGGGGTTGCATTAGGAGGATCAGGATGCAATTGGGGGGTCAGAATTCAATGAGGGGAACGGGAGCATCAGGATGTAGTGGGGCGGATTTGGGATAAAGGTGATCGAGCAACACTGGGAGGGGACACAACAGGGTTGCAATAGGTGCGAGGCTGGGGGTGAATCAGATACAGGGGATGCGGGGTGGTCTGACAGGGGGAACTGGGGTACCAGTGATATTGGGGGGGTGGGGCTGAGGCTGCATCAGGGGGCCTGGCTGAGGCTGAATGGTGGGGGGCAGGGATGGGGCTGAATTAGGGGCACAGGGGTGGGTGGGGCTGAGGCTGGATTTGGGGTCCGGGGCTGAGGCTAGATATGGGGAGTCGGGACTGAGGCCAGATTTGGGGGGATCGGGGCTGGGGCTGCCGGCGGCTGCATCGGGGCCCCGGGTTCGAGCCAACCCCCCGCTCCCGGCAGAACCCGGGTTCGAGACCGGCCCCCCGCCAACCCCCGTCCGATGCCGCCCCGCGTCTCCCTCAGCCGCCGGTGCCCTCACCCAGCCGGTGCCCGGTGCTGTTCTGGTGCCGTGCCCCGTTATCAGTGCCGGTGGGGTTCGCGCTCCCGCCGCCACCTCAAGAGCGGCCCCGCCGCGACGGGCCGGGGGTGGGCGAGCAGGAGGGGGCGCGGCCGCGCGGCACTTCCTGCCCGCCCCCCCCCGCGCCCACAGTGGGCCCGCCCCCACCCCATTGTCCCCCCGCGCGGCGCGGCCTCACCGGCGCGTACCATCTCCCGCCCGCGGGGGGGCGCTTAAAGGGGCCACGGTCTCGCTAGCCTTGTCTCATTCGTCTGTCCGGACAGCCACAGACCCTTCCCCATCCTAACCTCAGGCCCTTTTTCTGTCCCTGTCTGTCCCGCTGTCCATCCCTTTCTCCTCCATCCAGCAATCTCACTGTCCAGCCCTTGATCCATCCGTTTGTCCATCTGTCTTTCCTCTGTCCATCCATCCTTCCACCCATCTCTCAGTCCCCTGTCCCACCTTCTCCCCTTCTAGACCTTAATCCCTCTAGCCATCCATTTGTCTGTCCTGCCTCTCTGTCTGTCCCTCCACATCTCTTTGTTACCCCGTCCACCCATCTCCCCATCCAGTCCTTAATACCTTCATCTGTCCATCCCCCTGGACTCTCATCTCTTCATCTTCCCTTCCTCCATCCATCCATCCATCCATCCATCCATCCATCCATCCCTTCATCTCTTGCTCTCCCATCCACCCATTTTTCTTGTCCAGCCCTTAATCCTTCTGTCTCTCCATTTGTTTATCCATCCTGTCTATCCTTCCTTCCCCTGTACTCTCACCCCTCCATCCTTCTCTTCCTCCTGGTTTTCTGCACCCACCAGTGACCAGAGCCAGGTGACCCCACAGGTGATGCTGACAAACCCATTGCTGAGAAAACACCACTTTCCCCCCAAAATGTACTGATTTAGCCAAAAATCACAGAGAGGAGTTTTGGGTGCCAGGCATCTACTGTCCCCTCCTGTGTCATCATGATGCCTGGCCATGGTAGGACCAGTCAGGACCAGCTGGGACCAGTGGCAGCACTGTCTGCCCCATAACGAGGTGTCCACCCCCTGGGATCCCCAGGGATCCTTCACTCCCCCCTTGAGGGACCAGAGAGACAAAGGAGGAACCCCTGGGGTGAGGGTAAGGGGGGGCTGGAGGGGGCAGTGGGGAAGGGGACACAGTTCCTGAGGGAAAGTTGAGCTGCATATTTGGGAAGAGGCGTGACTGTCTGGCCAGGAGCCAACAGGAACAAACTCCTTGGCTTTCACTGCTGGATCACCCCACTCCTACTGCTGGCACCCCCTTTCCTCCCCCCAAACTCAGGTACACCCCATCTCCTGGCTATCCCATCTCCTTCCAGGGAATAACCACCCTCTCTGTTCCTCTTCCTGCTAGGCCCCAAAAGCTTGGAAACGGCTAAAAAAATAACGAACCCACATGGATTTGTTTTTTTTCCTGCTTGTTTTCCTGCTTTAGGAATTCAGGTCATGTCTCCCCCTCTGGGACCCTCTGGGGACTGAGGAACGGCTGGAATGATATCAAATAACCGTGGAAAGAAGGAAAAGTCCTTTTTTCACCCCAGATCCAGATTCAGGGCTAGAGGATCCCATCCCATGTAGCTAATGGGTTATTTAATTGTATCCTAAGCATTTGGCTGAAATTTCCAGGAATTTGGGGCAATGGAGAGCATCATCCCACTGGAGCCTGTGGCGCTCAGCCAGCACTGCCAACACTCATCCCGGCGGATCATTGGGCAACGAAGGGAAACCGCAGGATGGTTTGGGCAAACAGGGAAATTAATCCCAGTTAATTAGTAAATTGGCTTTGTTACCTCCTGGTAAACCCTGTGTGAGCCGGGGGGGGGCTCCACCATTGATTCCTGATCTTTTTATGGGATACACAGCCCTTCCCTGCTGTGGTTCCAGCAGGCTGGAGGATTCCACGATGTGGCGAGAGTCTGGGTGATCCAGCAAAGCCAGCGGGCAGGGAAAACCTGTCTCTCCTCCCCACGTGTGCTGCGTGTGCCGGGAATGCTGGCGGGAAGGGAGGCAGGCCCCGAGGAGCCGCAGTGCTGGAATGTTCCCCCCTTGCCGCTGGCGGGATGGGCACGCCAGGACGTGCCCGCTCGGCTCTTGGCATGTGTGTTTCCATCCTGGCATGGCTCTTCCTCTTGCTGGAATGCCGGGAGCATTCCCGCCTGCTCCCGGAGCGCACCATCCCACTGGGATTAATCCCAACTTTGTTTGTGGACCCCCTTCCGAAGGAGGATCCCGCACTCCTCCATAGAGGAAGCAGGAAGCTGCCCCACACCGACGTGTCTCATCTCCACAGTGCTTTGCAAACAGTGACTAATTAATCCTAATTAACTCGTTACCTAATTAGAGCCCAAGGGCTCTCCCCTTTGCAGGGAGAGGGGAAATTCTGGCACCTCAGGGGATTTTTTTTCCAGCATTTCCTAAGCACCCCAAAACTTCCATGTTCGCTTCACACCAGCATCAGACGGTGCCCTTTGTACTCCCCACTGCTGCCAATCCAAGGAGAAAAACCTACTTTTTGGGGTTGCTAATGCCAAGAAACCTGGAATGAGGATTTTCACTCATCTGGATAGCTGGCACTGGGAATACTGGCATCCCCAATGCCTGGTGTGCCCACCCATCCCAGGGGAACCCACTCTGGTAGGTGCTTTCAACCATTTTTTTAATGGAAAACAAGGGATATTTGGGGAAGGAAAGAAGTGGGTGGGTGGGACAAAGGTGTTTCCCAAAGAATTCCCTTCCCGGTGTGCCATGATCCAGGACAGAGGCTTTGGGAACACTAGAAAAGTTTGTGGGGATCCCAGTGTCACCACTCAGGGACCACATTTCTCACTGGAAAATCCCAGTTTGCCATCCATAAAAATCTCCTTTTCTCTGCTGAGTCAACTGGAGCTCCTGGATGGATCTGGCTTCGTGGTGCTGCTGGAATGGGAAGGATCCGCTGCTCTGTGCAGGTCTAACGGCCCTGTGGCTTTGCTGAAACCCTGTGGTGGTGATTCCAGCATGATTTCCCTCCACTCCTGCCTTCTGTTCCTTTTAATCGCGGTTGGATCTATCCCGGGAGCAAAACCAGCCTTGGAATCCTATTTTTTCGGCAGGCAAGCGCTAATTTCCTTCATTTTCCAGCCCGGGATGGAGCTGGGCATGGATTTTGTTGTTTTTTTTTCTTTTCCCCTGCATACCAACCACCTTCCCAGGAAAGGGGCCCCTTTCCCACACCCAAGATTAATCCACTCAAAGTAGGGCCGGAAAAAAAGCCCGGAGTGTCACTTATCCCAGCCAGTCTCAACAAGGAAAATCCCAGGAGATGTTCACCAATCCTTGGTGGATCCCACAGGCTCAGCAGTGACCCACACAGTCTCCTCCCAATGCAGATTTGGGATTGGATAGCTTCACTCCCCCTGCAAAAAAATCAGAAAATGCCTAAATTGGTGCCGAAGTTTAAAACCACCGGTTTCTTAATCACAGGGAAAAAAATCCCACAGCAGAAGTGAAAGCCCCGATGGAAATTAACCCAGCCAGGGGGAACTCGGACATCAGGAAAGCTCCGGGGGGATCCAGGCTCTCCCGGTGTTCCATTTTGGGGTGACACTGATGCTGGGTGGCAACTTCTGGGTGTCAACATCCAAAAATCAGATAAAAAAGGAGTTTTGGAACTGCTGGCTCAGGTTCTTGGTTGAGTCATGGATAATTAATGGATCTGGGGACCTTCCAGGATGGGGAAGTGCTAGGTGATGGGGGATCCCAGCTGGAGGGCTGACAGAGCAGTGGGAATGTGGCGAGAGCCAGGGACACGCCCAGAGGTCCCACAGGGGACGGTGCCTCTGTCTCAGCTCCATCGCCATGGCCAGGACCTGTTCCAGGGGCTTCTGACGCCCCGGGTAGCTGCAGAGTGATGTCCACTCTGTGGTGGAGAACTCTTGGGTGCCCATCCCATCCCATCCCATCCCATCCCATCCCATCCCATCCCATCCCATCCCATCCCATCCCATCCCATCCCATCCCATCCCATCCCATCCCATCCCATCCCATCCCATCCCATCTCCCTTCCCGTTTCCCACCTCTCTTGGAGGTGCCATTTCCTTTCAGGACATCCCTCTCCTCTCCATCCTCCTCTGTGACAGAACATTTTGGGAAAACACGAAAAAGATCCCTAATTTTGTGGGGTTTTTTAAAAGCAATTTTTAAAGTGGAAACTCTAAAGCTCCAGGGGTCATTCCCCTGAACCTAGGAGAAGGAGGAGGGGAATGGGTGGGATTTGCCCCCGCTTTTCCTTCCCCTGTGGGCAGTGTCTGTGGATTTGGGGGTCTGCAAGAGACCCATAGAGGAGCTGAGGGGACTCCGAGATTGGGGGAGACCCTGAGAGGGGCTGGAGACCCCCTGGGAAATGGGAGGATCCTCAGGGGGGTGAGGAGGTGCAGGGAGGACTGGGGGTGTCCCTGAGGGGGTTGTGGAGCCTCACAAAGGGGCTGAGGGGAACTGGGGGGCTGAGGAGATTTGGGGAAGTGAGGACACTGAGAAGTCCTGGAGGCAATGAGGGAACCGGGGGGTTGAGGTTTGAGGGATCTGAGACTTGGCAGGGTCAGAGAACTGAGGGGATCCAGGGCTTTGAGGAACTTTGTGTAGGCTGAGAAGAACTGGAGGGCAGAGGGGAAATGGCTCTCTGTGGAGATTTTGGGGGTACTGAGGTGAACTGAGTGGGCTGAGATTTGAGTGGGCTGAGGAGATTTGAAGGTACTGAGGAAATTTGTGCAAGCTGGTGATACTGAGGGAGCAGGGCAGGCTGAGAACCGAGGGGATCTGCGGGGTGAGGAGACCTGTGGCAGCTCAGGGAACCAGAGGGGCTGAGGAGATTTGGGGGCCTGAGGGAACCAGGGAGCCCTGACAGGGCTGAGGGGGTTTGGGGGTAAGGAGGTTTGGGGAGCCCTGCCGGGGCCGAGGGGACCGGCAGGCTGAGGAGGTTTTGGAGGCTGAGGGAACCGGGGAGCCCTGATGGGGCTGAGGAGGTTTGGTGGGCTGTGGACACTGAGGAGCCCTCCCGAGCCTGAGGGAACCAGGGGCTGGGGAGGTTTGGGAGGCTGAGAACACTGAGGAAGTGTGGGGGGCCAAGGGGGCTTGAGAGGCTGCAGACAGTGGGGAGCTCTCCCGGGGCTGAGGGAACCGGGGGCTGCGGAGGTCTGGGGAGCCCTGACGGGGCTGCGGGAAACGGGGAGCTGAGGGGGCTTGGGGGCCTGACGGGGTCTGGGGAGCCAAGAGGGCTCGCGGGGCTGCGGACACCGGGGAGCCCTCCTGGGGCTGAGGGAACCGGGGGCTGCGGAGCTTTGGGGCGCTCTCCTGGGGCTGCGGCGGTTTCGGGGGGCTGCGGGCCCCGGGGAGCCCCTTCGGGCCGGGGTGCCCCAGCCCAGCCCGTCCCTGGGCGGGCGGTGGCGGCGGCGGGGCCGGGCGGGCCGGGGGCGGGGGCGGCGGCGGGGGGGCGGCGCGGGGCTCCATCTTCCTCCGTGCGGCGGAGCCGGCGGGACGGCGGGGCACCATGGCTGTCGGTATAGGAAGTGTCTTTTTTTTTTTTTTTATATCCCTCATCCCTCCCTTTCCCCCCCCCCCCCTTCCCCTCTCCAAAACACCTCAAAACCCCCCGAAACCCCCCTCACCCCGGGGGCGAGCGGGGAAGGGGGGGCCTTCACACACTCCCCCCCCACCCCCCGCGCTGCTTTTTATTCATTTTTCATCTAAATCAATTTTAAAAAAATTTTCCCTCCTTTTTTCTCCCTCACCCCCCCTTCCCCCTCCCCTCAGCCCTGCAGAACATGGCGTCCCCGTCCTAGCGTTTTAAAAATAAGCCGGGGCTGCCATTTTTGTTTGCCTTTTGTCTGCGAATTTTAATAAAAACGTCTGAGAATGTGGGAGAGGCGGCGGATGGAGGGGGGGTGGGGGGAGCACCCAGCCGGGCCACCCCCCCTTCCCCAAACCCCCCCCTTCCATCCCCATCCCCCGGCCTTTTTGTCTGGCAAACCTCCCCCCCCGCAAATCCCCTCCCAGGTTGAGGATTTCAACTTCACTTAACCAAACTTCGCCTTTTTCCACCTCTTTTTTTCATTATTATCATCATTATTCCACCACCCCCCCTCCAAGCAGGAAGAAGAAGGAAAAGAGGGAGAAAAAAGGGGGGGGAAAGGGGGGGGACATCGAGGAAAATACCCATTTACCAGGATTTTCCCTTTTTCTCTCCCTCTGGATGGTCTAATGGAAAAGTTAATTGCAGCCGAACGTACCTATTTTTGTGGATGTTGCATGTTTGGGGGGGGTTGCTTTTTTTTATGCATTCATGGCTTTTTTCTGACTTTTTTTTGCTTACAGGGGGTGGCAGAAGCAGTGCAGGGGCTAAATATTATCATTACCATCATCATAATCACCATTATTATAATTTTCACCATTTTAATTCCTTTTCTCCTTCCTCCTTTTCCTCCTTTTCCTCGCTGTTTTCTGCATTAACTGGTTTTGTCTAGAAAAGTGGTCTCGCTGGCTGGAAGGTCTAATGGAGGGGGGAGATATTTTTTTCATGGCGTTTTTGGCAGGAATGCGGCAGCTTTAGCGAGGGACCCAAATTTCCGTGGCCGTGTCCCAGAGGTCTGTCTGTCCCTCTCCAACATATATTTAGCCGTATACTATTTATACATCCATAATCTCCTGGCCACGTCGGGGGGCCTGGGGGGGGAGCTTAGAGCCGGCGTGGCCACAGCGATGGATTTGAACCCAGGAATGATGAATTTTGATGATTTTGATTTCTTTTTCTTCCTTCAAGGTTGGAGGATGCTCCTTGTTGGGTTATTTTTTCCCCCCCAAGCCTGCCGTCCTTTGGATAGCAGCCGGGTTTTTTAACCCGGGGAGGATGGAGCGGGTGAAAGCGGCTTCGAGCCCGAGGCCTTTGAGATTATAAAGTGATATTTTAGCAGAGAGGTAAAAAAGTTTTTTAAGTCCCTCATGGCGTGCGATTTGCCAAGAGGCGGAGGGTCCAGGGCGAGGGGATGGATTTCACCCCCAATTTTCCAGCCAGCTCCCCATCCCTCAGCTTTCCCAACAGCTTGGGGGTGAGCGGGGCTATAAAAAAAAAAACCCACTTTTTTTTTTATTTTTTTTTATTTTTCTTTTTTTTTTTTTTGTTGTTTTCTCTCTATTTTCAGGCAAAACCCCACGTTCCCACGGGTCGGGTAGGTCGGAGCCGCTTCGCTTTTGTTCCTCCGCTGTGGGATCTCGCGCGCCGGGGGCTGGCGGGGGGTTCGGGGTGTGTGAAGTTGTCCTCCTCCTTGTCCCCCCGTAGAAAAACGCCCCACGTGCAGCACCCGGTCTCAGCTAGAGCTGGAGATGGACGCGGATAAGGGGAAGCAACGCCAGTACTCGCAGAGGTGGGCATGATGGCTGGATCGAGGGGATCACAGGGAAAAAAAAAAAATCTCTGCTTTTATACATTTACATCTTAAAATAGTGTCTAACTTAATGATGTGCATGCATGTAATTATGTGTGTGCTGATAAAAATAATGTATAGATGCACACCAGAATCCAAGTATTATGTGCGGGTATAGATATTTGTATATAAGCGGGAGCATGGTGTTTTTTTGGGGTATTTGGGGGGTGTGAGGGGCTCCCTGCCTGTCCCCTCCGCTGCTCCCGGCGTATGTGTGACCCCTTGATATTTTCCTTTTAAAAAATGTGCCTTAATATGCGTAAAATAATAATGTTCACCCTCAACCCCCCCCACCTTCTGCTTGTTCCCTTAAAAATGTGGATTTTCGGTCATTGGGCGCGATGTCACGACAAGTGCATGTTGGATCCGGTGCGCTTGCTCCCTTCTCAGGGCGATCCCCTGCCCTTGCCTCGGTTTCCCTGCGTGCTGTCACCCATGGGTGACCCCCCTGTGCTGCTGGGGGTGGGCATTTGCCCCCAGGCTGGTTTGCGGTGCTGCCTTTGCCTTGCAGGGTGCTTGGCTGGTCTCTTTTGGGGGGTGGGTGTGTTTGGGGTCTGGGGGAGCAGGACCCCCCCCAGGCCGGGGAGTGGCATGTTTTGTGGGGCACGTGTGCCCTGTGTCTGGTGCGTCACCCCATGGGCTCTGGGTCTCCCTGCGGGCTGTCCCCGTGTCCCCTCTGCTGGGTCGCAGGACCCAAACTGTGGATTTGGGGTCATGCTGCCTTGGCCCCCATCTTTTGGGAGCGTTGCCACCCTGGTTCCCCCTTCACCCCTGAGTTGGGGACCCCGCAGGGGTCTCCAGCGTGGCTTTGCCTCCCCTCCTGCTTGCTACTGGTGCTTGGCTCCTCACCCTGCCCCGCGCACCCCTTTTCCTGCACAGGGACCCTCCGTCCAGGCTGGGGGCTCATTTTGGGTTGGTTTTGCTGGAAATGCAGGAGAAGCCCCAGCCCAGGGCCCTTCGGGGGGCGGAAGCCGGGGGTTTAATTGGTTCCATCTTGGGTGAATTCTTGTGGCGTGCAGGCCACCCCCTCCCCGAGCCACAGGGGGCTTGCCCGGCGTTCCTGCTTCCCAGCCATGCCTGCCTTCTGCCCCCTCCGCCTTGGGGTGAATCCTGCCCAGATGAGGACAGTCTGGGCAGGGAGGGATGCGCGTTCCCCCAGGATGGTGCTAGATGCCGATTCCCACCCTGGTGCCTTTGGGACGCAGGTTTTGTGGATGGGCACTTGCTTTCCCTCCAAAACGCCTCCTGCTCCCGATGAACCCCAGGGAAACCTGTTCTTAAGAGGGGACAGGGGCCGTGGCCGTGTATTTTAGGGGGGAAACTGAGGCATGGTACAAGGCAGAGCTGGGTTCCCTGGCCCAGGGACATGCCCAGGCCAGCGCCACCACCCCTGGTCCGGCCTGTGTCGGGAAGGACGTGCTGGGATTTGGGTGGGGGAAGGTGCAGGGGACATCCATCCCCGCACTTGGTTCTTGCCCACCGCGCCGTCTCTGGCCGCCGCCGGCTTTCCTATGCTCGCCGCTTGGCATGGGGGGTGGGAGCTCTGCCCTGATGCTCTTGCTGGGATACTTGGGGACGCCAAACTCGGTGTCTCGCTTGGTCGAGGACACGTGTAGCCACCAAGTGCTGCTCTGGTCACCCCAAATCCCTCCCCTCGCCTCCCAGACCCCCCACTTTCCGGCTGTACCAGGTCGGTGGTCGCTCACCGGTCCCTGGGAGCTGCCCCTTTTCTCTCGGCGGTGCCGTGAAAAGAAATCTCTTGTTTCTTTTTATTTCAGCGAAGGCGAGACAGAGAGGGCTGCCAAGGTAGAGGCGTTCCCTAGAGAACTGTAGCTTGACTTAGCGGCAGTTGGGTAGGAAGTTGGAAGGCTCTAGTGAGCTCGTGCCCACCCGTGCCATCATCTACCTCCCATCAATCTGGAGCCTCAGCGACACGTCTCCCCAGGCAGCTGCGCCCACCTGGCTCCAGAGGCCACCCTGTGAGTACCAACCACCGCCGACCCCTTGGCCCTGGCACCGCCGCCCCCTCGCTGCCGCCGCCCCTGCTCTCCCCTCGCCACCCCCAGCCCTGGCTTGCTGGCTTCTCCCGCTCTTCCCTCCCTGTGGGTGTGGAGGCGAGGAGGCTTTTGGTCTGTTTTTAGGGTGCTGCTGCTTCCCCCTTTGGCCCGGTTGAGCGGTGATGCCGGGTACTGCACTGTTCTGGGGAATTTGGGGTTCAGCCCATGGTTTTGGGGCTCTGTGCATCTCTGTGCATCTTCCTGCTTGCTCTTCCTACGTCCCTCTCCTGTGGCTGGGCTGCTTGGGTCTCCACCATGCTTGGGCACGCACCTTGTCCCTGGGGATAACCTTCGGCACCTCTTGGCACCCAAATCTGGTACCTGCAGAGGATGTCAGGTGCTCTTCCCACCATGGTTTGGACCACAGGACCCTACGCCACTGGAGATGTTACCCAAGGGGAGTTTCCCCTGCCCAGCCAAAAACTGGGGGGGCACAGAGAGCCCTACCACCCCCCTGTGCCCTGCAGAGCCAGGGGGAGATGCGCCGCAGCATTCTCTACCCTTCATAATTTCCATTTTAATGGATTTTCTTTTTTTCCACCTTTGCTGCATGTCAGCTTCCATTTTTCATAGTTAGCTGAGAATAGAGAAAAAGGGAGTTTTTATATATATTTTTTTTTTCCATCTGCTTTCTTCCCCCTCCCACTCCGTTCCCCAGCCCCAGAGAAGGGGACGCCGCTCCCGACGAAACACTGCACAATTTGTAACATAAAATCGGGACAGGAACAGGGATTTTTATAATTATTTTGGCAACGCCGACCATTTCTTCCCTCTTGTTCATCCAGCTCTGAGTGTGGTGGTTTTACAAATAATTTCTCATTTCTTTAGTAAGCCCTCCTTGGGTGGGGGTGGGGAAACACGTGATATTTATGCTTTTCTCCCCAAAATACCCTTTGTGCCTTTCCAGCCCCTTCCAGCTTTGCAGGAAGGATCCTGGGACTGGTGTAGGGGTTGGTGCCGCGTCCCAGTGATGGTTCGGGGGCCACGGCGGTGGTTTTGGTCTGTCTGGGTGCTGCTGCTGGCTCCATTGGAGCCCAGCGCGCTATTGGGACAGGGAGAAGGATGGACAGATGGACGGATGGGAAGGACAGAGGTCACAGGGCACCTGCTGAGATGGGGGAGCAGCTCCAAAAAACCCTTTTCTAATCATAGCTCCAGTTTCCTGTTTTCCCACGGCTGCTCCGGGGTGGGGGATCGGGGCCGGGGTGCTTGGTCATGCCGAGGGGGCTCAGAGCTCTCCTGCCTGAGCTCCTGCTCCCTGCCTGCCTCCATCACAGGGGGCTCCCTGCTGCCAGCTCCGCTTTTGTCCCCGGTTCCCGGTGTCCAGCCGCTCGTGTTGGCACCGGCGTCCCTCATCCCGTGCCCATCATCCCGAGGGATCTTATATATGTGTGTATATATATACACACACACACACACGTAGCCAGTGGGTAAATGCACGCCGTGGGCGGCCTGTGGGTACATACATAATTACACAGAATAGCTGGCAGTGGCTGCGTCTGTGCATGGGAAGGTGCATTTAACATCCCCAGTGAATTCCTGTTCTGTGGCACGCAGCGGGACTTTGCCTCTGCCCATGCCATTGGGATCTGGCCCTGCTCTCGCTTCAAAACCCTAAAATTCTGTGCTTGAGCAGCCGGGAGGTGACTTGGAGTGGTTCAAGTCTGGGAAGGGGAATTCCCCAAGCCGATGTCTGGGTGGTGTCCTGGACAGGCTGTGGCGTTGAGGTCTGCCATGGGAAATTGCTCCCATTCCTTGATAGCCTGGAACACACCTCGTCCTGTGCCATGCTGCTCTGTAGCACAAGGGGCAGGTGGTTCCTTCCTCCCCAGAATGGGGATGGTCCATCCCACAGCTTCTTCAGGCTGGGGTAGCTGTCGGGATGCTACAATCTGGTGGGACCAGGATCCCCTTTCTCTGGGTGCTGCCCACCTGCCTCTGGGGAGCTCAGGGTGTGTTTGAAACCTGGGGCAGCGAGTGTGAGGAGGAGGAGGCAGAGGAGGAAGGCTCATCACCCCCTAATCCTGCCACCCCCAAAGCTTTTGGGGATGCACTTTGCTGGAGGCATCGCTCTAGTTTCTCCTGGAATCCTGGCCATGGCCTGGTTTATTTTGGAGCTAGAACTCCTGGGGGCCCCCTCCCATACATCCCATCGGGGTCCCATAGATGCTTACCCTCGTGCCCCCGTAATGGGATTTGCTGGGAAGATGATGCCTGGTCATGCTGGGCCGTTCTGCCGGGATCATCCTCTTGCTGCCCCCTTCCAGCTGTTTCTCATTACCCAAAGATGGATTTAGAATTAATTTCCCCAACGCCTCTACGCATCTCCATAAATCTCCCGGCCCTGCTGGTTCTGGGTGTTCCTGCTGAGCCGCTCCTGGGTGTCACAGGCACTTCACTTGGCTTTGGAGGTGTATTTTGGGGGGGATTCAGCTGGGCTTGGGGTTGGGTTCAGTGTGCTGCTGTGCTTGCCCTCTCCCATGGCAGTGTCCCATCCACCTCTAATCCCTCCTGGATGGGAGAACTACTTCCAGAGCTTGGGAGATTTGGGGGTTTTCCCCAAATTTCAGCTTCCTCCTTTTCCAGATTGTGTCCTAGCGCACTCGCCAGTGTTTTGTGGTCTTGGAGACAGGCAGGTGCTTGGTGTCCCCCTAATCCTACAGGAGTTTTCATCTGGGAAGATGCTTAGGGGGTTCCCCAGCCCTGCCCCCCCTGCCTGCTCCCTGCCTTTGCTCAGAGTCTGAGTCTTGCTTTTTGGGGGATGATGGTTGGTTTTGGGGGTTTGAGGTGGAAGGGCAGGGGGGCCGTGTGGTGGTCAGTGATGCTCCATAACCACCCCCTCTCTCCCCAGGATGGCGGAGCCTCGCTTCAACAACCCCTACTTCTGGCCGCCTCCCCCCACCATG
Source organism: Lycocorax pyrrhopterus obiensis (assembly GCA_014706295.1). Classification (NCBI taxonomy): domain Eukaryota; kingdom Metazoa; phylum Chordata; class Aves; order Passeriformes; family Paradisaeidae; genus Lycocorax; species Lycocorax pyrrhopterus. The sequence continues at coordinate 961,141 of JACSVZ010000023.1, forward strand.
CCCAGCCAGGTAGGACCCCTGCACTGGGATTTTGAGAGGAGGGAGGATGAATGGATGTGGAGAGCACCAGGGGGGAGGCTGGGGGTCCCGAGGGTCCTGGTTCCTGTGCCCTCACCCACCTCTCTGACTTCTCCCCCCTCAGCTGGACAACCTGGTCCTGATCAACAAAATCAAGGAGCAGTTGATGGCGGAGAAGATCCGCCCCCCGCACCTGCCCCCCACCTCGGTGGCCTCCCAGCAGCCCCTCCTGGTGCCCCCCTCGCCCGCCGAGAGCAGCCAGTCCATCATGTCCCTGCCAAAGCTGCAGCAGGTGCCGGGGCTGCACCCCCAGGCCGTGCCTCAGCCCGACGTGGCCCTGCACGCCCGGCCGGCCACCAGCACCGTCACAGGTACCGTGACAGGGACTGCCACAGGTACCGCCGCTGGTCCCGCCAGTCTGGGGGCAGAGGGGGATGTGGGTCCCCTCAGAGCTAACACCCTGTCACGCTGCCTGCTAGGGTTGGGGCTGGCGTCCCGCGCACCGGCCGTCAGCACCTCGGAGTCCAGCCCGGGAACGGGGACCACCACCCCCTCGACCCCCACTTCCACCAGCCAGAGCCGCCTCATCGCCTCCTCACCCACCCTAATCTCAGGAATCACCAGCCCCCCCCTCCTCGACTCCATCAAGACAATCCAGGGCCACGGCTTGCTGGGAGCGCCCAAGGCTGAGCGGGGCCGCAAAAAGATCAAGGCGGAAAATCCTTCGGGGCCGCCGGTGCTGGTGGTGCCCTACCCCATCCTGGCCTCAGGAGAGACGGCCAAAGAGGGGAAGACGTACAGGTAGGCACACCCCCGCCTGCTGTGGGGGCCGGGGCAATGGCGGGGAGCCCCCCCACCCCAGCCCGGTCCCTGCGGGGTTCTCCCCCCCACCCTCCAGGTGTAAGGTCTGCCCCTTGACGTTCTTCACCAAGTCGGAGATGCAGATCCACTCCAAGTCGCACACAGAGGCCAAGCCCCACAAGTGCCCCCACTGCTCCAAGTCCTTTGCCAACGCCTCCTACCTGGCCCAGCACCTGCGCATCCACCTGGGCGTCAAACCCTACCACTGCTCCTACTGCGAGAAGTCCTTCCGCCAGCTGTCCCACCTCCAGCAGCACACCCGGTGAGGGCCCTGCTGAGGGGCTGGGGGTGCTTGTTCCCACTGGCCAGGGCAGGGGGCAGGCGGGCAGCCCACACCCACATCTCTCCTGGCATCCTTTATGGCCCTGCTCTGCTTGTTGGTCCTGCTGCCATCTTCATCCCCTTCATCATCATCCCCCATCATTTCCAGCACCTTCACAGGCTCCGCCACACTCATCACTCCCACCATGCTCATCCATTCCCCCCACGCTGGGGGGGGGGAATCCCACATTGCCTTTATCATCCCCACCACATCGTCCATCCCCACCACACTCATCGTTTTCAGTACTTCCATGGGCTCCACCACGTTCATCATCTCCACCACGTTCATCATCCCTGCCATGCCAATCTGACTCCACAGCCTTCATTGTCCCCACTGTGCTCATCATCTCTGCTACCTTTGTAGGCTCCAGTACCTCCATTGTCTCCACCACCTTCTTTCTGACCACATTCACCATCTCCATCACCTTTATTGCCCCCACCATGCTCAGCCCTCTCCACTGTGCTTGTTCCCACCACTTTCTTCATCCCCACCATGCCTCCATGCACCCAACACCTTCAGTGACTCCACCATGGTCATCTATCCATGCAGGCCAGTCCATCTCCTCCACACTCATCATCCCAACCACCTTCACAGTTTCCAGCACTTCCATCCTCTCCCAACTCCCCTCTGTCAGCCCCATGTCTCCCCCTTCTCCCTTGTCACCTCCTGGGGCACTGATGTCACTGTGCCTGCTGTGACCCCCCACTCCGATGTGACCCTGTGGGTGGGACCAGCGCTGTCCCTGGTGGTGGGAGGGAGGTGACAATGACTCAATGTGTGTGTCCCCAGAATCCACACCGGCGACAGACCCTACAAGTGCCCGCACCCCGGCTGTGAGAAGGCCTTCACCCAGCTCTCCAACTTGCAGGTCAGTGTGGGGGGACCTGGGGCGGGGGGCACAGGGTCCCCATAGTCCCCCCCTGACGCCCTGTGTCCCCCCAGTCCCACCAGCGCCAGCACAACAAGGACAAGCCCTACAAGTGCCCCAACTGCTACCGGGCGTACACGGACTCGGCCTCGCTGCAGATCCACCTGTCTGCACACGCCATCAAGCACGCCAAGGCCTATTGCTGCAGCATGTGCGGCCGTGCCTACACCTCGGTGAGCACGGGGGATGCCCCCAAACCTGCCCCCAGCCCCCCCCGGCCCCCTGCTCACCCCTGTGCCCCCCCACAGGAGACCTATCTGATGAAGCACATGTCCAAACACACGGTGGTGGAGCACCTGGTCAGCCAGCACTCGCCGCAGCGGACGGAGTCGCCCGGCATTCCCGTACGGATCTCCCTCATCTAAGCAGGGAGGGGGACAGGACCCCCCCAGCACGAGGAGGAGGAGGAGGAGGAGGAGGAGGACGTTACCCCCAGCGCCGCGGGCCGTGCCCGGGCCGTGCTCCTGCCCGGCTCCCGCAGGTTTGGTGACATCCAAAGACGGTTTCAGAGCACTTTGAATCTCTGCGGTTTGGTTTCTTTGGGGGGGGGCAGTAGGGGTGGGGGTGTCCCCCCCGCCAGGCCCCGCCCCCCCATTTTTGGATACAAATATATATATATATATTTATTGGCCAAGAACTTGGTGCTGCTAAAAACCAGAAATTCACCCCAAAAACGAACCGTGGATGGAGCAAAATGCAGCTGGGGGAGGGGGGAAGTCCCATCCCTCCCCCCCCCCCCCACAGACTCTGGGCCCAAGCACCTCCATTTGGGGTTGATTTTTAACCATTTTGGGGTTTTTTTGTGTTCTTTTGGGGTCCCTTTCAGGGGCGAAGCCGCGGGCAGAGCCGCGTCCCCCCGGGGCCGGACCCCCCATTCCGCAGCCCCAGTTTTGGGGGGTTCGGGGGTCCCCCTGCTTTGCCTTGTGCCTGCCTGTACATACCCCCTGTATAGAGCCGGGGGGGCACTCCCCCCAAACTCATCTATATTCTGTACTTTTTGGTTCATTTTGGATATTAACTGTGTTATTTTTTTATACACTTTTTAAGCCTTAACTCAGCGTTTCTTTGGGGTTTTTTGTTGTGTTTTTTCAGGGTGTTTTATTTACCTTTTATTAATTTTTAATCCCCCTTGTTATTTTTTACCCCCCCTATTATTTTTACCCCCCATCCCCTTATTTTTTACCCCCCCATTATTTCCCCCCTCGATGTTGTACGATATCAATATTGTAACCTTTTTTGTCAGCATGTTAATACTGTGTAAATACGCCTCTTATACACTTAGCCCCCCCTTTTTTCTCCCCCTTCCCCCAAGTTTTGGGGCTTTTTTATTTTCCTCGCTGCCCAGCCAGGCCAGGCCTCCCTAGAACTAGTTGGTACCTTATTAAAAAAGGGGAAAAAAAGGAAAAAAAAAAGAGAAAAGAGGAGAAAATGGACAAAAAGTTGCCTCCCTCCCTGTTGTCGCCACCCCCCCATCCTGCATCGTGGTTCCTGGAGAAGCCGGGGGGGCCACGGCCTCAAAGTGTGGAAAAGGAGTGAAACCCCCCCAGCCCAGCCCCTTTCCAAAAAAAGAGAATAAAAGAGAACAAAAAAAGACCAAAACAGGAATTAATGAAACTGGGGGGTTGTGTTTGGGAAGGAGGGGAAAGATGGGGGGAGGTGACTCTGCTGTGGGGACGTCTGGGGACACAGGTGGGGGTCTGGTCCCTGTGGGGCTGCAGGAGGGGAGGGTGAAGCCGTGGGCCATCCCCAGCGGGGGGGTTGTCCCCAGAGTTTCTCCAGGGAGGGGGTGGCAGTGCCCGGTCACCGGTGTCGCAGGATGAAGGTGGTGGCTCCTGGTCCTGGTGGGGGGTGGGAGCAACCCACTGCTGGGGACACCAGCTCTGGGGACAGCCCACTGTGGCCACCACTGCTGGGGACATCTCACTGTGGCCTGGGGCACTTCATGGCCATGAACTCTGGTGAGACCTCAGTGTGGCCACCAACCCCAGGGAGAGCCCACTGTGGCCACCACCCTGGGGGCCCTCCAGGAACCTGTCACCACCTCCAGGGACACCTCATCGTGGCCACAGCTCTGGGGTCACCACACTGTAGCCACCAGCCTCAGGGCCATGGCACAGTGGGTACCAGCTCCACGGCCACCAGCTCCAAGGATATGTCACCACTGTGGCCACCAGCTCTGGGGAGACCTCAGCATTGTGGTTATCAGCTTTTGGGACACACCACTACAGACATCAGTGCTTGGGGACACTGCACCATGGCCATGTCACCACCACAGCCACCAGCTCTGGGGACACCTCAGTCCAGATGCCACATCCAACGACCCCTCACCAGGCCTGGCATCTCCAGGGACATGCCACCATGTCCCCTCCTGTCCCCCTCCCCACCTCCTCTACTTTGGGACCCTGTGTCCCCCTAAGCACTGGGACTTGGGGGTCACCTGGAGGTGTCACCACAGGGCCCTGGGAGGGGGACATCACGCCACCCCCTGCACTTGGGGGGCAGCAGGGAACACCAACCCTGTCCCCATTGCCCACAGGAGGTCCCACCATCCACGGTAGCACTTGGGGACATCCCTGAGTTGCTGCCTCAGTTTACATGAGAAGAAATTTGGGGGTGGGAAGCAAAGAAAACTGGGAGGGTCCCAGTTTTTTTTTTCAGTGTTTATTAAAAACAAAAACAAAAAACAGGAAAAGGGGGGGTGGGGCCATGTGTTTTTTTCAAATTTTCTTTTTTTTTTCTTAAAAAGACCTGCTGGCCGAGGGGGGAGTGGGGGGTCCTTACCTGCCTGGGGGGGGCCCTCCGCCACCGTCCTCTGCTAAGGTGCCCCCAAAACAGCCCAGTGTGTGGGGGTGTGTGTGAACAGGGGGGTGACGCCTCCTCCGCGTCCCCCACCTCTCCCTGACCCCCTTTGGGGGGGAGTCTGAGCCCCCCCCGGGGCCCCAATCCCAGCTGGGGGAGGGAGCACACGTTAAGGCAACCATCCTGCTTGGCCCTGCTGACTGGGGGGGACATGGCGGGACACGTGGGGACCCCCCCTCCCTGCTGGAGAAGGGGGGGTGACCCTCTGAATTTGGGGGGCTCTAGAGCTACGGGCTATTTACACCCCCCGGGCGGGGGGGGGGGGGGGGGGCCGGGGTGTGCTCACAAGTGTCTCCCCCCCCTTGCCCCCTCCCTGCGGCCGGGAGTCCTGTGAGGGTCCCGGGAGGGTCAGGGGTCCTGCGGGGGGGTGGGGGTCCTGCGGCTTCCCCCTCAGGAGTCCTTGAGCATGTTGATGCGGGCGTAGATCTTGAGCGCGGGGCCCAGCTTGATGTTCATGGTGCTCATGAGATGATCCTCCTTGAGCAGCAGCAGCGCCTGCCCGTCGATCTCCTGCGCCCGGAACTCCTCTGCAATCTCCTGGCAGCCTGTGGGGAGGGGCAGCATCAGCAAACCCTCTCAGAGCCCCCAAAAATACAGTTAGGGGCTTCTCTGTGCATAAATCCCCTCCCCACCCCCCAAAATATTAATGGATTTATGAGTAGAATCTATCCCTGCCCAATATATATGGGGTTATCCATGAGTAAATCATCCCCCAAAAATTTATTTATGGGGTTATCTGTGTGTAAATCCTACTCAAAAATATATTTAGAGGGGGGTCTCTGTGAATAAATCTCACCCCAGAAACACATTTCTGGGGTTATCCTTGAGTAAATCCCTCCTTGAATGTGTCCTGAGGAACATAAATCTCCCCAAAACCACATTTCTGGGTACCCATGGGTAGATCCCTCCCTGTCCACCCCAGGACATTCCTCACCCGGCAGCGAGCGGATGAACTCGTAAACGTCCTCCACGTTCCACTTGCTGGGCTCGCTGGGCAGGAAGCGGTGGCCGAGGCCGGGCAGGTCGCGGCTGTGCACGTCCGGCAGCTCCATGTCCCGCAGCTCCAGGTCCCGCTCTCCCTGCCGGCGCCGGGACGTGGAGGAGCTGGCGGAGATGGGCGACAACGGCTCCTCGTAGCTGGAGTTGTCAGAGCAGCGGCTGGAATCCTCCTGGCTGTGGTTGAGCTGCAACGACGCCGTCACCGACCCCGCTGGGACAGACCCCGGGGGCTGCGGGGGCAGCGCTGGCCTCAGCACCCACCCAACGTCCCCAAAATTCAAGGACAAACCCCAGCCTCAGCGCCCATCCCATGTCCCCAAAATTCAGGGACAGACCCCAGGCTCAGCACCCACCCCTTGTCCCCCTAACTGGACAAATCCTGGCCTCAGTGCCCACCCCGTGTCCCCAAAATTCAGAGACAAACCCCAGGCTCAGCACCCACCCTGTGTTCCTGAAATTTGGAACAAATTCCAGCCCCAAGGCCCACCCAGCTGGGGACAAGCTCCTGTCCCCCCTCACCTGTTTCTTGCTGTCCTTGCTCAAGGGGGGCAGGGTCCCTTTGCAGCTGCGGCGCCGCCCGTGCGGGGGCCCCCCTGGTTTCTGGAGTTTGCTGCGATCGGGGTGGAACAACCCCACCCTCTTCGTGCAGCCCACATTGTACCTGCCATGGAGCCATGGGTCACGGAGGGGTCCCCGCCCTGCCGGGGGGGATTTTGGGGATACATCTACTCCACTGGAGAAGAGAGGGAGGGTGGATTTTGGGGTTACCCCTGCCCTAGCAGGTAGATTCTGGGGTTAACTCTCCACCGCTGGGTGGATTTTTTGGGGTTACCCCAACTACGCTGAGTGGATTTGGGGGTTACCTTTACTCTGACAGGTGCATTTCTGGGATTACCTCTACTCCTGTTGAGTGGATTTTGGGGTTTACTCCCACCCCGCCCCCCGTGAATTTTTGGGGTTACCTCTACTCTGTCAAGTAGGTTTTGGGGTACCTCTACTCCGCTGAAGAAGGTCCAGATGAGTTTTGGGGTTACATCTGCTCTGTCAGGTGGGTTTTGGGGTTGCCCCTACCCTGCTGGGTTGATTTTGGGGCTACCTCTATCCTGCTGAGGAGGGGACTGGGTGGATTTTGGGGTTACCTCTACTCTGTTGAGTGGGTTTTGTGGTTACCTGTACCTCACCAAGGAGGGGGTGGGTGGGTTTTAGGGTTACCTCCGTTGGGTGGATTTTGGGGTTACCTCTTGGCACAGGCCATGGAGCAGAAGCGCTTGGAGCGCTTGAACTTGTAGGCGAAGTCAACACGGCCGCAGAGCTCACACTTCAACTTGGGAGGGTTCCCCTCCTCTTTGGATTCTGGGGGGCGTGGAGGGACACCCAGAGAGAGAAACCAGCCAGCTCAGCCGGGGGGCTCTGGGGGAAATCCCAGGGGGCTCCCAGGGGCTGAGTGGGCCGGGGGCCCGGGCGCTACCTTGCAGGTACGGCTCCTCCATGTCCGAGTCGGTGGTGGTGGTGTTGTCCTGCGGCGGGAGCTTGTCCGGCAGCAGCTCCTGCGCATACTGCTTGTGCAGGGCCCCCACCAGCAGCGAGGAGCGGCCCACCTGCGCAACACACCTGGCTGCACCCGCGCCCTGTGCCACACGGAGCCCTGCCCGTGGCACGGGGCTGGCACGGACCATCCCAACCACCCACATCAGGGATGAGGGTAAGGAGAGGGGGATGTGTCACCAGGTACAGCTCTGCACCTTCCTGGGTGAAAATCTGAGCAAGGATTTGGGGTCTAACAATTCTTTGAGTGACCCACTCCTGACCCCCCCAAATCCAGGAGCAAGGATAGGGAGAGTAGGATATGTTACCAGGAATGAATCTGCCCCTTCCCAGATGCAGAAGTGCTCAATAACAAAGGCAAGGGTTTGGGGGCTCATAACTGTCTGAGTGACCCACTCCCAACCCCCCAAATCCCGATGCCCCCTTCCCAATCCCTAAGCTCCAAAGGACAACAGATACGTTACTGGGAAAAGTTCTGCATCTTCCCGGATGATGGAAATGCTCAGTAACGTGGGTGAGGATTCGGGGTCTAACAACTGTCTGGGTGCCCCATTCCCAACCCCCTGAATCCAGCAATATGGATGAAGAGAGGGGGATATGTACCAGGAATGGTTCTGCCCCTGGCTGGGTCAAGTGCTCAACAGTTTGGGTGAGGAGTACCCCATACCCAACCCCCTCAAATCCAGGAGCAGGGAGGGATAAATTACCAGGAAAGAGAGAGATACATTACCAAGAATTGTTCTGCCCCTTCCAGGATGATGGAAGTGCTCAATAATGTGGGTGAGGATTTGGGGGTTCATGATTGTCTGGGTGCCCCATTCCCAAACCCCCAAATTCAGGGATAAGGATGCAGAGATATTACTGGGAATGGTTCTGCCCCTTCCTGGATGACGTCCTCGATGATATGGGTGAGGATTTGGGGGTTCATGATGGTGGGTGCCCCATTCCCAACCTCCCAAACCCAGGAACAATGGTATGGACGTTGGGATACGTTACCAGGAAGGGCTCAGCCCCTTCCTGAATGATAAAGTGCTCAATAACATGGGTGTCCATTTGGGGTTCATGAGGGCCCCATTCCCAACTCTCCCAAATCCAGAAGTCCCTTCTCAACATCCCAAACCCAGGAATATGGGTAGGGATAGAAGAATACATTACTGGGAATGGTTCTGCCCCTTCCTGGATAATGAAGTGCTCAAGGACATGGGGGAGGATTTGGGGTTCAGAATGGTGGCTGCACCATTCTCAACCCCCCAAATCCAGGAATAAGTTTATGGACGAACGGAAATGTTACCTGGACTGTCTCAGCCCCTTCCTGGATGATGGAGCCCGCAATGATGTGGGGGGAGGATTTGGAGTTACTCCTCCCAACCCCCTCAAACCTGGATGCCCCTTCCCAGCTCCCCAAGTCCAGGAGTGCGGACAGGGAAAGGGGGATACGCTACCAGGAGCAGCTCAGCCCCTTCCTGAATGACAAAATGCTCAGTAACATGGGGGAGAATTTAGGGGTTCATGAGGGTCTGGGTGCCCCACATACAATCCCCCAAAATCCAGAAGCACCTTCTCAACACCCCAACCCAGGAATATGGGTAGGGATAGAGGGATACATTACTGAGTACAATTCTGCCCCTTTCTGGGCGATGAAGTGCTCAGTCACATGGGGGAAGATTTGGGGTTACTCCTCCAGATCTCCAAATCCAAAAGACCCTTCCCAAAACCCCAAGATCGGAGTAGGGACAGGGGGATACCTTACCAGGAATGATTCTGCCCTTCCTGGATGAGAAACTGCTCGATGGTGTGGACTAGGATTTGGGGTTACCCCTCCGGACCCCCGAATCCAGAAACCCTTTTCCCAAGCCCCCAACTCATGGCATAAAACTACAGATTGCGGGATATGTTACCGGGAACAGCTCAGCCCTTTCCCGGATGACGAAGCAGGGGAGGATTTGGGGGTTCAAGCCCATCTGTGCGCCCCATTCCCAACGCCCCAAATCCACGAGCCCCCCTCTCACCGCGCCCACCCCCGGCTCTGGAGAGCGGGATACGTTACCGGGAAGGGCTCGGCGCCCTCCTGGATGACGAAGCCCTCGATGACGTGCGTGAGGATCTGGGGTTTCACGATGGCCTGGGGCGGTTTGTTCTCACCATTGTGGGGGGCGGCGCCGGCGACGGTGGCGGCAGCGCTGCCGGAGCCCGAGGTCATCCCGGGAATGCGGGGCTGCGCATGGAGGCGCTCGGGGGGCTCTGGGGACAGCGGGGACACGCGCGGGTGAGGGGCGGGCGCTGACGCCGCGCTGACGCGGGGCCGCGATTTCCATACAGCTGGAACGGGGAGCAGCTGCTGCCGCTCCCAGTGCCACCAGTGCCGCCCAGAGAGCCCCGATGGGGCCCTGAGGGGTTGGGAAAGGGGTTAAAGGGCCCCTCAAAATAACCAGAGGGGTCCGGACACTCCCAAGAGACCCCAGGAAGGACCAGTAGAGCCTCAGTGCGTCTCTGTACGGCATCAGTGAGGCCGCGTCCGCCCCAGTACGGCCCCAACAGGGCTCGATCTACCCCGGAAAGCCCCGACCGCCCCCAGTAAGGCCCTAACAAGGCTCGATCAAGCCCGGAAAGCCGCTATCTCCCCCAGCAAAGCCCGGTACGACCCAAAAAGGCCCGAACTACCCCAGTAAGGCCCCAGTACATCCCAATAAAGCCGCAGCAGGGCTCGATCTACGCCCGTAAGATGCCAACAAACCCCAGTACACTCCAGTAAAGCCACAGCACAGCCCAGTGAGGCCCGACAGCCCCAGCCCAGCCCGCCCCGGCTCCTCTCCCCTCGAGGCCGCCTCGGCCCGGCGGGGCCCTCAGGCCGCGCAGGCCCCGGCAGCCCCATCACCTTTGTCCGGCGGCGGCTCCCGCTGCCCCCGCCCCTCCCTCGCCCGGGCCGCGGGGCCGGACCGGGGCCGGGGGCGGATGCGGAAGTGAGGTCAGAGCCGCCACCGCCGCCGCCCCGGGCCGAGCCGGGCCCCCGCGGTCGGCGATCACTCACCGGGCGCTCAGCGGGTCGGGGGGGCCATGGCGGGGGGGCCGGGCCGGGGCTGCGGCGGGAGCGGCGCCGGGAGCGGGGCCAGGGCCGAGCGGGGACAAAGGCGGCGGCGGGGGCGAGGCCTGGCCCGGACACGCCCCCGCGCGCCCATTGGCGGCCGCTGCCGCCGCGCGCGCCCGGGCCGCGGGAGGGCGGAGCCTCGGGGCGCGGACGCGCCCTCCCCACAAGGCCCCGCCTTCCCCCACACCCTCGGGGGCGGGGGTCTCGCCCCCGGGGGCGTGGCTGCGCGGCGTGTGACCCCGCCCCCGCCCCGTTTGCAGGCCTTCACGCAGCTGGGGGCGGAGCCTCCACATGTGGCCCCGCCTTCCCCGCGCCAGGGCAGCGTCTACCGAGAGCGGCGTGGCCACGCCCCCGCCCGCGGGCGCCCTCCGTGCGTGAGGCCGAGGGGCCCGGGCTCCCTCTACCGGCAGCGGCGGGCGCTGCACCCAGCCCGCACCCCCGTGCCAGCCGTGGGTGGCACCGCGGACACGCGTGGGCTGAGGGACCCCCCTCGCACACAGCCCGGCCCCGCGCAGCCCGGCCTCGACGTCTCCCTGCTGCGGGTTACGGTGGTGGGGCTGCATCACCCCATGAGTGGGTGCCTGTGGGAGCGGGGCGGGGGCTTACCGTGCGTGGGGGGCCGCTCGCCCTCAGGGGTGTCGGGGCCCGGGGGGACGGCGGGCGGCGAGAGGGCGGGGGGCTGCGGCGGGGCGGCAGGCGGGCTCTCGGCGCTCCTCTGCACGGGCAGCGGGTCCCGGTGGGCACCCTCGGAGACCCCGAGGGGGGGCTGTGGTGGCAGGGACACGCGTGGGGCAGGGTCAGGTGTGCACACACACGGGCGGGGGTCAGATGTGCGCACGCACGGGCGGAGGTCAAGGCAGGTGCATGTGCAGGTGGCACAGGGGCATGCGCCTGCATGGCTGGAGCGTGCACACCCGTGCATGGGTCACACACACGGGTGTGCCTGGAGCGGGCATGCACATGCACACACGCGTGTCGCAGTCAGGCACACGTGTCCAGACACACCTGATCTGGCATGCACATTTGCACAAACGTGCATGGAGCCTGTACACATCCCCACACACACGTGCGTCTGGTGTGAGCGTTACATGTACAGAGCAGACACACGCAGATCAAGCACGTGTGCGCACACACATGGGTCAGGCAAACATGTCTGCACTCGTGTGCACGGACCAGGCACACATGTGGATCTGATACACACGTGTACATGCACGTGCATGGACCTGGCGTGCGGACGCACACACATGCAGGGAGCAGACACACATGCACATGTGCATACATGCATGTGCATGCATCTGGCAAAGCTGTGCACACACGTGTGCAGATCTGCTGCACGTGTACACACGCGCACGGATCAGACACACACGGATCTGCCACATGCTCCCCATGTCACAGGACCAGGTACACAGAGACACAGAAGTGTGCATGGATGGGGCAAACCTGTGCACACAGGTGTGCATGGAGCAGGTACACACGTGCAGCGTGGCCTGAGCGTGCACACTTGCACACCTGCAGACTGATGTGACTGGGTCCCCATGCGCAGGGCAGGAACACGCACGCACACACACGCGTGCAGGGATTGTGCACTTGCACACCACGCGCGTGTGCACACATCTGACTCCCCAACATCCCCCATTCCCACTCCAGTGCCCCCATTCCTCCTTCCCTCCCGAGCTCCCCCTACCAAGGGGCTTGGGGGTCCCTCACCGTGAGAGCCTGGGGGCCCCTCACCATGAGGGTTTGGGGGAAGTTTGGGGGTCTGTCACTGTGAGAGTTTGGAAGAATTTGGGGGAAGGTCTGGGGGCCTCTCACCGTGAGGGTTTGGGGGGAGTTTGGTGGGAGGCTTGGGAAGGCTTTGGGGGATGTTTGGGGGCCCCTCACCATGAGGGTTTGGGGGGAGGTCTGGGGGCCCCTCACCGTGGGGTCGGCGGGCTGCAGCTGCAGGATGACAGCCGAGGCGTGCTGGAACTTGCGGGGGGCAGCATGGCAGCTGGGGTGCCCGTTGGGGGGGCCGCCCTCGCCCCCCGCTCCCTGGGGGACCCCTGTTTTGGGCTGGGGGGCTGGGCCGGGGCTGGCAGGGGGCAGGGGCTGGAGCTGGGGGGCGGTGGGGGGGCCCGAGGGGGGCTGCCCACGGGGGCCCAGCTGCTGCTGCTGCTGCTGCTGGATGACGAACTGCTGCTGCTGCTGCTGCTGCTGCGGCGGTGGCTGTGGCTGCATCGGCTTCGGCGGCTGCTGCAGGAACTGAGGGGGCTGCAGCGGGGCATAGGCTGCGGGGACAGCGATGGGGACAGGGATCCCCCCTCACCACCAGCACCAAGGGAGCCACCCCCAGGATCCCCCTCCAGGAGGCTGCTGCTCACTCTGGATCTGTTCCCTCTGGTGCCCTTGGACAGCCAGCTTTGCCAGCTCCTGCTGCTGATGTGGGGGCCTGCGCTCAGGCTGTCCCAGGGAGGGGGTCCCCAATTTTGGGAGCCATGCCAGTGCAACACCCCAGGCTCCAGCATTCAATGGAGTCCCCTGGCTCACGCTCTCACGGCCCCAGTCCCCTGCACCCCATAGGACCCCGGGATCCTATGCATGCTGAGACCCTCCCAGGCAGGGGCCCTGCCAGTGAGGGGATAGACCCACAAGGTCCCAAATACAGGCAGGTGACAAAGTACAGGACACACCAGTGTGGGCCACCACCAGGTTTCAGAGTGACCAGCCCGTGACTCCCCCACCAGGGTGTCCCCCACCCCAGAGCAGCCCCTTACCTGGGGTGACGAGTGGGAGGGCAGCAGCGGGGGCGGCGGTGCGGGCCAGGCCATGGGCACGGCCCTCGTGCCCCTCCGTCTTTTTGAGGTGCTCGGCAGGGGGGTCGGGCGGGGGCCCCCGGGGGGGGGGCCAGCCCGGGGAGGGGCACCCCCAGGGGGCTTCATGGCCAGGGCAGGGAGGTGGGGGCCGGTGGGGCGCAGGGCCAGGCTGTGCACCTGCAATGGCAGCAGGTCAGGGGTGCCAGGGCAGGTTTTGGGGGGCTGGCAGGGGTGGGGAGACTCACCTGAGGGGTGGTGGGTGGCGGGGCAGGTGGTGGGGCCGGTGGAGGGGCTGGCGCGGGGCTCTCGGGCCGGACAGCACTGACGGGGCCCGTGGGCGTGAAGATGAGCTGGGGACAGGGAGAGTGGGTGCATGGCTCACCATGTCGGGGGGGCACATCCTGAGTGTCCCCCCTCTGTGTCCCTACAGGGTGGCACATGGGTATCTCTCTATCTACGTAGGGTAGGGACAGGCACGCCCAGTGGCGTGGAGGGCACCCTATAGGGTCCCAACACCCCCCAAAGGCAAAGAGCACCTGCTTGGGCACCCAGTAGGGGTCTGGGTGCCCTGTGGGGTCTGGGCACCCCCAGTGGGATGGAGAGCACCCTATATGGGGACTGGGTTCCCTCAGCAGGGTGAAGGCACTTCATGAAGTCTACACACCTCACCCTCACAGGCACCCTGTGGGGTCCTCAGACCCCCGGGAGGGTGGGGAGCACCCCATAGGCTCTGGGCACCCTATGGATTCCCCATGGGTCCCGGGCACACCACGTAGAGCAATGAGCACCCCTACAGAGTCATAGCAGGGCCACAGGCACCCTGTGTGTCCTGGTCACCTCACAACAGGGTGATGGGCACCCTAACAGTCATGGGCACCCCACAGTGAGACAATGGGCACCCTAAGAGTCCCAGACATCCCATGGCTGGATGACAGGCACTCCCCGGGTCCTGGTCACTCTGTTGTGGGATCACAGGCACCCTACAGTAAGTCCCAGGATCCCCGCAGTGAGGCCATGGGCACTCCAGAAGTCCTGGACAACCTGAAGCTGGATGATGAGCACCCTGTGGGTCCCAAGCACCCCACAAGAAGACAGGGGATGTTCCATGGGTCCCAGGCACCCCACAGCAGGATGATGTACATCCTATGGGTCTTGGGCACCCACAGTGAGACAGTGGGCACCTTATGGGTCCTGGGGACCCCACAGTGGGATGATGGCTATCCCATGGATCCTGGGCACACTGGTGCAGGGCTGAGGGCACCCTATGAGTCCCAGGCATGCCATGGGTCTTGGCATTCCACAGCAGAGCAATGGGCACTCTCAAGGGTCGGGGACCCTAGAGGATCCTGTACACCCTACACCAGGACCATGGGCACCCCTCAGGTCCAGGCTACCCCACAGCGGAATGATGGGCCTTCCATGAGTCCTGGGCACCCCCAGCAGGATGATGGGCATCCCACCAGGATGCTGAGGCGTGCCATGTCCCAGCCCCACCCTTACCATCTGTGCCCGCAGGTACATCTGGGCCTGGCTGGCGGTGAGGGCGGGTGAGGCGGTGTTGCCCAGCAGCACAGCCTGCTGAGCGATGCCCGATGCCCCGGGCCCCACGCTCTGCGCCCGGTTCAGCAGCTGCGCCGCCGCCGGTGATGTCGCCAGGTTGATCTGGAACGGGGCATTGGGAGAAGGTCGGGGTGCTGGCACAGGTGGGCACAGGCAGGGAGGATGCCAAGAGGCTGAGGGACTCACCGTAGGCTGCTGTGTCGGGGCCGGCTGGGTGCCGTTACCCCCTGAGGAGCCACTTTGCCGGTTCGCTGCCAGGCTCGCCTTGGGGAAAAGCCGAAGGTGAGGGGTGCACCAGGCCCGAGCAACCCCCAGTGCCCGCGGGGTGCCCATACCTGCTGGACGGCGGCCAGGCTCTGGAGCTGGGCGCTGGTGAGGTGCTGCTGCTGGAGCGCGGCTGTCTGCAGCATGAGGTGCTGCTGCTGTGCCGCGTACATCTGCTGCAAGTACTGCGCCGCCGTGTTGGGCTGCCGGTGCAGCGCCTGCTGGATCACCTTTGGGGGGGAAACGTGGCCCTGGGCTGTGCCACGACCCCCCCCCGGCACCCCCCAGCCCTGCAGTGCCCCCCAGCCCCATACCTGCACAGTCTGGCGGTCGGGGATGCCGCTGTAGACAGAGATCTGGGGCCCGGGCGGGCGCGTGGCCGCAGTGCTGGCAGGCGTTGGGGCCGTGCCACTGGCGCTGCTGGCGGGAGCCGGGGCTGGGAGCTGCTCATTCTCCATGGCGGGGTTGGGGCGGGATGGAGGGCGTGGGTCAGACTAGAGCTGGGGGGGAGGAACAGAGTGAGTGGGTACCCCTGGCACCTCGTGTCCGGATGAGGAATGGGGGGCTGGAATCACAGAGGAGGAGGAGGGTGGGGTGGAGGAAGAACAGTGGGAGACCCTGTGGTTCATCCTCCTCCACCAAGTGGGGGTCAGCGCCCAGGGGAAATGGAGCATGGACAGGAGGATGGAGAGAGCAGAGGGAAGGGAGGGACAGGAAGAAGGATGGACAGAGGGAAGGCTGGAAGGCAGAGAGATGGAGGGGAGGAGGTAGGGATGGGTAGAAGGATAGACTGGGGGAAGAGAGGGATGAAGGGATGGACAGACAAAAGGAAATGAGGGAAGGAAGGAAGTAGGAAACGGACAGACAAACAGAGAGAAGGAAACCAGGGAAGAGGAGGAAGGAAGTAGGAAAGGGACAAAGAACAGATGGACAGAACAGAAGGAGTAGGAAAGAGATGGAAAGAAAGAGAGAAACCAAGCGAAACATGGAACTAGGAAAGGACAGACATAAGGACAGGTGGAAGTAGTAAAGGGATGAAGGATGGAAGGACAGAGAGAATAACAAACAGGAGAAGGAAAGAGATGGACAGAAGGTTGATGGAAAGGGAGGGATGAATGGAAGGATGGATGGGCAGGAAAGAAAAATGGATGGGAAGAGGGAGGGAAAGAAGGATAGACACAAGGACAGATAGAAGTAAGTAAGGAAGAAGAGACAAGAAAGACAGGAAGGACAGAAGGAAGGAGGGATCAAGGATGGAAGGAAGGATGGACAAGAGGATAGACAGAAGAAACGACAGACAGAAGGAATGACAGCTCTAAGAACAGAAGGAAGGAATGATGGATGGATGGAAAGATGGACAGAATGAGGAAAGGACCCAAAGATAGAAGGAAAGGCTGAAAAGAAGCAGGAAAGTGAGGGACCAAGGGATGGAGGTAAGAACAGATCAGACAGGAGGGAGGAAGTAGGGACAGATGAAAAGACACAACAAGGAGGAAGGGATGGAAGAAAGGCTGGATGGACATAGGAGAGGGATGCAGGGATGCAAGGAAGAATGGACAGAGGAAATGGATGAGGAGAAAGGCAGATGGAAGGAAGAAGAGGGATGAATGGATGGCAGGAGGGGGATGGACAGCATGACGGAAGGACAGGAGGAGGACAGGGACGGTGCTCTGGGGGCCAGAGAGGGGGGCTTGTGGGCAGCACCTCTGTCACCATGGCCACTGTGGTGGCCATGAGGCTCCATGATCACCGACAGACACCCACGGCCACCGCACTCCACCTGTGTCACCCGTCTGAGCCCCTGCAGTGCCACCACAGCAGGACCAGGAACAACAGTGTGGGACACTGCAGACTATGGACAGCGGCCACTGAGGATGGCCTTGGTGGCCATGCCACAGCACAGCCCCACCAGGCCACCCCAGCCCAGCACATGAGGGACGTGGCAGCAGTGATGTCCTGGCCTCGCGTGGCCCACGGGGCTTTGTCCCCTAAGGTGCCACTGTTGCAAAACAGGGTGGGACAGCCATGTGTTCATGGGGGTGGCAGTACATGTCCCCATCCCTGCATGTGGCCTGTGACACTTCCCACCCTTCGGTCTGCATCCATGGCATGTGTCCACCATCAGCTGGAGAAGTTTTAGGCAGCACCTTTTCCACTGAACAGCCACAAACCTGTTCTTTCCCCTCTGGTGGCATCGAGTTGACGCGGGGTCACTGAGGTGATTGACACAGAGGGATCACACCAGGCCCATCTGGAGTCAATCCCCCAGGGACGGGCACAGCCCAGGAAGCCCCCAGCAGCTCCCACCCATTGTGGGTCCAAGCCCCCCATCCGCAGCCACACCAAACCCCACCAGGGAATTTGGGGTGTCAGATGGGGATACCTCGCTTTTGACCCAGAGGTGAAGAAACCTTCTGCAAGCCCCCCCAAACCATTACACCCACCCAAAACAATAAAAGGGAAGATTTGGGGTACTGCTGGGACCCACTGGGGTGGGGGGACATGGGGGGTCCCACAGCCAGGACAAGAAGAGCTGGGGAGCTGGAATTCCCTGACCTGAGCCCAAAATGGGGATGCAGAATGATGAGGGGGTAGGGAAATCACAGAGGGATGGGATGGAATGGGGATACAGATAGGTCGCGGGGGGAATATGGGATAGAGAGGAGGAAGATGGGAGAGTAAGCAGCAGTATGGAGGAATACAGGGGGAATAATACGGGGGCTCAATAAGGCGGGATGCCATATGCCGGTGAAGGGTGGGATATTGTGGGAAGGTGGGATAGAAGAGAGGGGGGTCAGATAAGAGTAGGGATTGGAAAATGATGATGGGGTGACAATAATAATAAGAGGGTGCAAAAGCAGAGGAGGGTGTGGAAGATGATGGGAAAGAGGGGAAAACACTAATGAAGGGGTTGGATAGAAGTGAGGGAGGTCAGATATAACACTGGGGGGTCAGATACAATATAGGGGGTCAGAGGTAACAGCAGGCACTGGAATATCATTGGGGGTGGGCAGTAGTAACAATAAAGGGGTGCAGGATAGGGAGCAGCAGGATATGATACAGGGAATGATAAGTGGATGCAAAATAAGAGGGGGGGGTGCAAGATGCTGGTGAGGGGTGGAAAACACTAGTGGGGGCGGGATAGAAAAGAAAAAAAGGGGGTCAGATATAATAAAGGGGGAGTCATAAAATAGTAGGGACTGGAACATGATGGTGGGGGTGGGCATAATAATAACGGTGCAAAATCAGAAAAGAGAGTGGAAGATGGGGAGTGGGATATGATGGCGAGGGGTGGGATAGAAGACAGGGGGTTCAGACATAGTATAGGGGGTCAGAGGTAACATGGGGGCACTGGAATATAATGGTGGGCAGTGGGCAATAACAATAATAAGGGACTACAGAACCAGAGGAAGGCGAGGGGGGGAGATATGGGTAGGGGTGGGAAGTGGGGGCCCCACAGGGGGCGGCGAGCGGCGGGGGCCACGGCCCCGAGTGGGGAAACTGAGGCACGGCGGGTGCGCATGCGCGGCCCCCCCCTCCCCTCAGCCCCCCCCGGCCCAGACAAAGCCGCCGGGGCCCGGTAGCGGCGGCACGCGCGGTACCTGCGGGCCGGGCCGGGCGAGGCGGCGGCGGCGGGCGGGCTGCGCCATGGCCCGAGGGGCGCCGGGGGGTCCCGGAGCGGGGGGCGCGGGGGGCGCGGGGGTCCCGGCGGGGCCGGGCCGGGCCCGCTCCCTCCTCCCTCCCTCAGGCGGCGGCGCGGCGGCGGCGCGAGGCCATCGCTCATTTGCATTCCTGCGCGCGTCACGTGGGGCCGCCCGGCCAATCGCCGCCCCGCCCACCCCGCGCGCCCCGCCCACCGCGCCGCGCGCCCGCCGCTCGCGCTCGCCATGGCAACCCCGGGGGGGGGCGGTGAACGGGGTCGCCATAGCAACGGGGAGGGGAGGGGGAGGGGATGAGCCCGAGGGGAGGTGGCCGGGAGCGGCGGGGGGGGGGGCGGGGGGCGGTGGAGATCCGGTCCCCGGTGATCCCAAGAGCCACCCCGGGGCTGCCCAGAGTCAGGCCCGGCGGGATGCTGCAGCCTGGGGATGGTGGCACCGGTCCTTGCCGTTACCGGGGGTCACCCGGGGTCACCCCGAGGATGCTGAGGACCGGTTCGGGCAAGAAGACGCAGCCTGAAGTTGGTGGCACCGGTCTCCGCTGCTGCGTGGGGTCTCTCGGAGTCACCCCGGGGCTGCCCAGGGCGGGATGCTGCAGCCTGGGGATGGTGGCACCGGTCCCTGCCGCGGCCGGGGTCACCCGGGGGCACCCTGGGGATCCTGAGCGTCGATACCGGGGGGAGGCAGCGATACAGGGGTGCTGGTACATGTCCCTGGTGCCATGCGGAGTCACCCCGAGGGGTGCTGAGGGTCGGTACTGGCGGGATGCCGCAGCGTGTGGGTGGTGGCACTGGTCCCCGGTGTTTCCAGGAGCCACCCCGGAGATGCTGAGGGCCGGTATGGGCGGGATGCCGCTGCGGGGGGATGGTGACGTGGGTCCCCGCTGCTGCTTGGAGTCGCTCGGAGTCACCCTGGGGCTTCCCCGGGACCGGGACTGGTACCGGCGGGGTGCTGCGCTGGAGGGACGATGGCACCGGCCCCCGCCGCCACCGGGAGGTCACCCGGGGATGCTGAGGGCATATACCGGCCGGATGGCTTGGCGGGGGGATGGTGGCACCGGTCCCCGGTGTTTCCCAAGGTCACTTCGGCGGTACCCAGGGCCGGTGCCGGCAGAAGGAGGTACGGGTGGGTAGCACCGCCCCCGGAGCTATCGGGGCTCCCCCGGGGATATTCCCGGAGATGCTCAGGGTCGGTACCGGCGGGATGCTGCAGCGCGGAGGGGGTGGCACCGGTCGCCGGTGTTTTCTGTGGTCACCCGGCGTCACCGCGAGGGTGTCCAGCGCCGGTACCGGCCGGATGCTGCGGTACCAGGGTGATGGCACCGATCCGCGGTGTTTCCTGTGTCACTCCGGGCATGCTCAGGGTCGGTACTGGTGGGATGCGCTGGCGGGGGGAGGGTGGCACCGGTCCCGGTGCTCCCGGGGATCACGATGGGGCTCGTGGCTCACCCGTGGGCCACTCGTGGCCACCAAAGCCCTTCCGACTCGGGGGTCCGTCCCCCCTGAGGACACTTGGAGTGCCCCCGGCCCCCCCAGCTGTGCAAGGACAGGAGCTGCTCCCTGCACTGGGGACGCTGAGAGGGCTATAGGGAATCCTGGGGGGACTGGGGGGGGGGATATGGGGGGACACTGAGCAGTCGGGAGGGGGGCTCTAAGGCCTATTAGGGGGCTGTGAGGGCACTGTGGGCGCTATGAGGGATGTGAGGGGGCACTGGCGCAGACTTGGGAGCTGTGAGGGCTAAGGAGAGGAATTGGGGGGCCATAGGGGGCACTGGGAGGGGCTGTAATGGCTGTGTGGGGGACCCCAGGGAAGCCTACTGGGGGCGCTGGGGGAGATCAGGGGGGCAATGAGGGGCTGTGGGTGTACTGGAGGGCCATGGGAGCACTGCGGGGCTGTGAGGGTACTGGGGACGATGGAGGTACTGGGGGCCTAGGGGACACTGGGGGAGGCTATTGGCATACTGGGGGGATATGGGGGTACAGGGGGCCGTGGGGCTACTGGGGGGAGCTATGGAGGCACTGGGGACTATGGGGAACTATTGGGGCACTGGGGGGCTGTGTGGGATACTGGTGTCTATGGGAGAGCTATGGGGGCACGGGGCTTATGGGGGTATTGGGCGCTAAGGGGACACAGGGGTGGCGATGGGGGGGGCACTGGGGGCTCTGGGAGAGCTGTGGGGATACTGAGGAGCTGTGGGGCTACTGGGGAGGCTGTGGGGTACTGGGGGCTATGGGGGGGCCCTGGGGGTTCGGGGGGCTCTGGGAGCGCGTCCCGACCCCTCGGGGACTGCGCCGACACTGCCGCGAGGCGGCGCTGCGGGACCGAGCGCGGATCCCGCTGTCCCCGCTGGTTCCGCTGATCCCGCTGTCCCCGCTGTCCCCGCTGATTCCGCTGATTCCGCTGATTCCGCTGTCCCCGCTGTCCCCGCTGTCCCCGCTTTCCCTCTTGACTCCCGCTCTCCCTGTTTCCCCCCGGACTTCCCCCCCGATTTCCCTCCTTTTCCCCCTTTTCCCCATTTGCTCTTTTTTTCCTCTACTTCACCCTGTTTTTTCTCTGTCCCCCTGTTTCTCCTGTTTCTCCCTGTTCCCCCTCCCCTTTATGTCCTTTTCCCCTTTCCCCCGTTTTTCCTGTTTTCCCCCGTTTTTCCTTCCTATCATCATCCCCTTTTCCCCCTTTCCCTTGTTTTTCCTGTTTTCCCTGCTTTTCCCCCCCTTCCACCTCCTTCTCTTCTTTTCTTATTTTTCCTCTTTTCCCCCGTTTTACCCCTCTTTCTCCCCTTTATCCACTTTCCCCTTTTTTCATTTCCCCCCACTTTCCCCGTGTTTTTCTCCTCTTCGTCCCCATTTTCCTCCATTTATCCCCCCTTCCCCACATTTTATTTCCAGTTTTCCCGTCTTCCCCCCTTGTCCCCTGCTTTTCCCATTTCCCCCGTTTTTTCCTTCTTTTCCCCCTTTTCCCCTGCTTTTCCCATTTCCCCCGTTTTTTCCTTCTTTTCCCCCTTTTCCCCTCTTTTCCTCTCTCCTTCAGCTCTTTTCTCCCGTTTCCCCCCTCCCTTTAGCCCCCGCTTTTTCCCCTTTTCCCTCATCCCCCCACTATTTTCCCTCTTTTTCCCATTTATCCCCCTTCCCCACTTTGTTTTCTCTTTTTGCCCCCACCTCCTTTTTTTTTTTTCCTTTTTCCCTTTTATGCCCCAGGATCTCGTGGGATCCCAGATTCCCAGATCCCACCCCACCACCCCTCCCCACAACCGCCTCGGACCAGCGCGTGGCCCAAATCCTGCCCTTTCCAACCCAAAAAAGCCACGTCCGGTGAAAACGTCACCCCTGGGACAGAGGTTGGGAACCACCGCGGGGGCTTCGGAATGCCGGCGTCCCTCATCCCGGAGCTGAGGCTTCGTGTTGGGATGGGGTGGATCCCCATCTCACATCCCACCCCTCAGCCCTGGGTCGCTATCATTTGTGGATGGGTCCCCCATTCCATGTCCCGCCCCTCATCCCTGGATCCCTAACATTTTGGGATGGGATGGAGCCCCTGTCCCGCATCCCACCCCCGTCCCGGCTCCGGCTCTGCACGTGGAACCCCCGAAATCCCAGAGCCAGCAGCCCCGGCAGCGCCGCAGCTCCGCGCGCGTCCCGCCGGCACCGCGCCACGATGCTGCCGGTGGGATGCAATTCCGGATCGCTCCGGGGAGCCGGGCAGGAAAAGCTTTTCATCCCAAATCCGTATTGTTCGCACCCAGCGGGGCGACCATTCAGCCTCCCACCAGGCGCAGGGCTGGGTTTCCAGCAGGAAATTTCCGTCCGAAGGTACAAAAAGTCATATTTGGCCCCAAAAAATAAGGGGGGGGGGCGGGGGGGAGAGAGAGAGAAAAAATTCCTCGTCCTCCTTCCCGCGCGTTGAGGCTCTCCAAATATTTATGTGGATCCAAAGGGGTCCCAAGGGAACAAAGCACGGACACGGCGCGGCCCCCCCGAACAATGGGGCCGGATATTTTCTGATGCGAGCGGAGCCGAGGCCGGAGCCTGATCATATCCGGCCTGCCCGGGCCCGCACCGCACCAATCCCGGGATTTTAGGGAAAAAGACTTTTAAAACGAAGAATTAAGTTTTTTTTTTTTTTTAATTTTAGGAAAAAATATAGGATTTTCTGTAAAAAGTTGTTGGATTTTTCTTAATTTGCAAAAAGGCTTTTTGAAAAAAAAAGACGCTTTTTTCTTTTTTTTCCCTTTTATCGGGAAAAAGGGGTTTTGGAGAAAAAAGGACTTTTTTTCCTCGAAAAAGGTCCGTTAAAAAAAAAAAAGCCTCTGGGGGGAAAAAGGGGGTTTGGGAAAAAGAGAAGGTGCTCCTTTTTTTGAAAATAAGGCCCTTTTTTTTCAGAAAAAGGAACTTTTTTGAGAGAAAAAAATGCTTCTTTTTTTTTAAGTGGGCTTGTTAAGAAAAAGCTTTGGGGGGAAAAAGGTCTTTTTTTGTGGAAAAATCAGGCTTTTTGGAAAAAACAAGTGCTTTTTAGAAAAACAAAATAGCCATTTTTTACAGGAAAAAGAAAAGGCAGAAAATGGGCTTTAGAGCTCTACAAAGAAATTCTCTACATTCTACAAGAAAAAAAGGGTTTTGGAAAAAAGAGGGTTTTTGGGAAATAAGGAGTTTTTTGGGAAAAGATGCTTTTCTTGAGAGAAAAAAAGACATCATCTTGAGGAAAAAAAGGTGCTTTTTTGGGGGGAAAAAAGCATTTTTGGGAAAAGTAGGGTTTTTTAAAAAAATAGTTGTTCTTGGGGAAAAAAGTCTTTTTGGAGGAAAAAAAGTGAGTTTTGGTGAGAAAAATAAAGCAAAAAAAGGTTTAAATGGGAAAAAATGGGAAAAAAGTGCTTTTTCTTTGTAAAGAAAAAATTTTTTGAGAAAAAAGAAACTTTGGGTTTCATTTGGGGTTCAGTTTTTTTGGAAAAAAACCTTTTTTCTGGGAAAAAAATCTTCTTTTCTTCACAGGAAAAGGGCTTTTTGGAATAAAACTAGTGCTTTGAGGAAAAAGAGGTGCTTTTCTGGTGCCTTTTTTTGAAAGAAAGGCCTTTTTTTGAGGAAAAAAAGCTGCTTTTGGAGGAAAGAAAAGGCTTATTTTGAGGCAAAAATGCCCTTTCTGGGAAAACAAGGCTTTTTCTGGAGTGCAAAGGTCTTTTTGGGGGGCAAAATTCCGACTTTTTCTGAGATCTGGGCTCCAGATCCTCGGTGTGCTGGGGGTCGCACTGGCCTGGTCCCCAAGTGCCTCTGCCCAGGGTCACTGTGTCCTCTCCCTAACAGAGTCCTGGGCTTCAATGTCCCTCCAGGACACCACGGGACCCCCAGCCATCCCCTCCATCCCTTCCACGCACATCCCGGGACCCAGAGGTCACTGCCATGACCCCAAACATGCCCCTCGTGCCCCCAGAGCCCCCTCCCCATCCCCAGCACCCTCATTCCAAGCCGGGAATGGTCAGAAAAGCCATGACCAAGGTTACGTAAATATTCTGAGCCGCCTTTGGGGGTTTATTCCATTTATTTACCATGGATTCGGGTACTTTTCCAAAGGAAATCTCACACTGACGTGGTCTGTCCGTCCCATCCCGCCCCCCCTCCCCCCCAGTTTTTCTGGATGCTCCAAACTGGCCTTTTTTGCACAGTTTTTTTTCTGGTCATAGAGGGTTTTTTGGTTTTTTGGGGTTGTTGCCTTTTTTTTGTTGTTTTGTTTTTTGGGGTTTTTTTTGCGATTACCTCTCGTTTTTTCCCCAAATCTTCTGTTTTCTGCTCCCAGAGCAGGAATTGCAATTTCCATCCACTTGGTGTCAGCTCTGGCCCCACCATCCGTCCATCCATACCAAACCACCCCAACCCCACCAGCACGGGCTGTTTTGGGGGATCCATTCACTTCCCTGCAGCTAAAACCCTTGATTCACCAGCATGAAAAATGACCAGCTCATGATTTTCCTACGGGATCCAGACAGGAATTCTGCCCGTTTCCCAGCTGGAATCCCGCTGGGTGCCACACCAGCCCAGGGAATCCACTGCCTTGTAGAGCTTTAATCCTGCACCATCGCTGGGTTAATTAACCCCCACCCGGTTAATTTGGAAATGGATTAAACTCTGGGATGGGGCGGGGGTGGTGTGTCCTGAAACGGAGCCGCTGGTTTTGCTTGTGATGGGAATTTTTTTACTGGTGTGTTTAAAGCAGGGTGAGCCGAAAGCTCTCGGGGCATTGAACTCTGGGGAATTTATTTCCCGGAATATTTAGTGCCTGAGGAATTTATTTCCCGGAATATTTAGTGCCTGAGGAATTTAGCATTGGGGTATTTAGCTCTGGGGCGTTAAACACCGGGACATTTAGCTCCGGGGAATTTAGTGTTGGGGCATTCAGCATTCAGGGAATTTAGTGCCTGGGGAATTTGGCACCAGGGTATTTAGTGTTGGTGCATTAAACACCAGGGCATTTAGCTCCGGGGAATTTAGTGCCTGGAGAATTTGGTGCCTGAGGAATTCAGTGCCTGGGGAATTTAGTGCCTGGGGAATTTGTCGTCGGGGCACTTGGCTCCAGGATATTTAATGTTGGCGCATTAAACGTCAGTGCATTGAGCTCTGGGTTATTTAGTGTTGGGGCATTAAACATGAGGGTATTTAGCTCTGGGATATTTAAGGTTGGGGCATTTGGCACTGGGGCATTGAACATTGGGGAGTTTAGCTCTGGGGTATTAAACCTTGGGGTGTTTAGCTTTGGGTCATAAAACATGGGGGTGTTTAGCTCTGGGGTATTTAGTGTTGGGTCATGAAACCATTGGGGTGTTTGGCTCTGGGGTATTTAGTTTTGGGGCATTAAACATTGGGGTGTTTAGCTTTGGGTCATTAAACATGGGGATGTTTAGCTTTAGGGTGTGTAGTGTTAGGGTATTAAAAACTGGGGCATTGCTCCGGGGTATTTAGGGTTGGGGCATTAAATGTCAGGGTGTTTAGCTTTTGGTGTTGGGGCATTTAACATTGGGGTATTTAGGGCTGGGACATTAAATACCTGTGTATTTAATATCCTTGAAGGTCCTGTTGCTCCCCGGATGCTGCACTGCAGAACACCCTTTGAGGCCCCATTGAGGCCCCAGAGAGGCCCCGGTGTCCACAGACATGAAGGATTTGCATTTGAGGGATTTTCTCTTGAGAGATTTTCACTTGGACCCAGACTCCCAGAGAAATCCCAGCTCCAGGTTGAGCTGGACTCTCTCACCCCGTGAACCTGCTCCCAGTGCACCCAGTCCAGTCCTCTGGATGTCCTAAGCACAAATAAACCTTCCCCAGTGGAGTCTGAGCCCAGGAACACACAGGGAACCAGGGAGAGGGTGGGAATGCAGGGGAGAGGGTGGCAATGCCAGGGAGAGGGTGGGAATGCCAGAGAGGGGGTGATGGTGCTGGAGAGAGGGTGGCAGCACTGTGGACAGGGTGGGAATGTTGAGGAGAAGGTGGCAATGCCAAGGAGAGGGTGTCAGCACCGGGGAGAGGGTGGGAATGCTGGGGAGCGAATGGGAATGTTAGGGAGAGGATGGAAATGATGGGGAAGGGGTGGGTATGATGGGGAAGGAGTGGCAACGCCAGGGAGAGGGTGGCAGTGTTGGGGAAAGGCTGAAAATTCTGTGCGGAGGGTGGAAATGTTGGGGAGAGGGTGGCAATGCCAAGGACAGAGTGGCATTTCTGGACACTGCACTGCTGTCCCCAGGGCCGTGGATCTCCTCCACCACCTGCTTTTCCCCGGCTGGAGATGCTTAGGATGGTGTTGCCCCAGCACCACCCTTCTTTCTTCTCCTCCTTCTCCTCCTCCTCCTCCTCTCCTGCTCCAGCCGGGAAGTGTCTGGCTCCGGTTGCGGGAAATGCAGCGGGTCCAGCAGAGAGCACTGGTAACACGCCGGCGTCCTGCCACCTCCCTCTTGCCCATCCTGGCCTTTCCAGTAAATCTTAATTTCCCTGGAAAGAGAAAAGTGGAATTTGCCAAAAACTTTGGAGCTTAATTAAAAAAAACACCCCAGTTTTCCTGGTGGTGGAGATGGAATGGGAGCGGACAGGGCTGGCAGAGAGATTTACGGGCTGAATCGAGACTGGTAATTGCAAAGAAAATAAAAAAACCTCGTAAGAGCAAGAAAAAACCCCTTGTAAAAATAAATTATCAGCTTCTCTATTAAATTATTCTGCCCCGCTGGAGCGGGACACCCGTGGCCTTTGATCCTCCCGCTGCCGTCCCGTTCCCAGCCCGCAGGACGGGACCGAGGGGTCCCGGACGGTAATGGGCCCTGACAGCTTGGAAAAGCGAGACGGGCTCTTCGTTAATGAGCCCTAACGAAGCCAAGGGGCCCGATGAGCCCGGCGGCGGCTTCTGCTGAGCCGGCGGGGCTGGGAGCACCGGGGTGATGCCCCGGCGCGGCGGCGGGGGCCGAGGGGGCGGGAGGGATGGGATCGGTTGCCTTCCTCCATCCCTCGTTCTTCCAACGGGAAAAAAAATATTAAAGAAAATTTAACAGGAGATGCAGATCGGGGAGTGGGGGCTCGGGGGGCTTCTGCAAATGGGAGACGAGAAAAAAGAGAGGTGAGAGCTTGGCTTACCATGAGCTTGCAATGCACCTGCAATAGGCTTGCAACGCACCTGCAACAGGCTTGCAACAGGTTTGCAATGGATTTGCACAAGGGGGTTGCAATGGGACTAAAACAGGTTTGCAATGGGTTTGCAATTAGTTTACAGTGGGTTTGAAAGTGGTTTGAAATGGGCTTCAAAGGTCCCCAATGAAACAGCAAAGAGCTTGAAAGGGTTTGCAATGGGTCCATGATGGTCTTAAAAGGATCTTACAAGACGGTTTGCAATGGGCTGCAAGGGGTTTGCAATGAGTTTGCATTGATCTTGCAAGAAGTTTACAATGGGTTTGCAAAAGGTTTGAAATGGGCTTTCAAGGTTCCCCATGAGTTTGCCATCGGCCTCCAAGTTTTGCAAGAGGTTTGCAGTAGGTTCACAATGGACTTGAAAGGGATTTGCAAAGGGTTTGCAATGAGCTTGCAGTAGCCTTGCAATAGGCTTACAAGGGGTTTGCAATAGGCCTGTGACTGGCATGCAATGGGCTTGCAATGGGCTTGCAAGGGTTTACAATTAGCTTGCAATGAGTTTGCAACTGGTTTGCAATCAGTTTGCAAAGGATTTGCAATGGGCTTGCGGTGCCTTCTCTCCACACGGGCACATCCCAGGAATCCGAACCCCAATCCTGACATTTGTCCCTCATCCTGGGGAGCCTCCTGGCTGTGCTGCTGCCACTCTCCCAGGGCTGCCTCTGGATTCAGTCCACCCCGGGAAAGGGTTTATCCCCCTATCCCACCCCGGGCCTCGCCCTCCGCAATTTAAGGAGAGGCAGCTGCCCGGATGGAAGATCAAAGATCCCCGTGGAGCCACGGGAGGGTGGAAAATCCCCGCGGCCGCAGTGAGGAGGATCCGAAGGGCTCTGGCTGCGTGGGGCTGTGGTGGTGACGCACAGGACGGAGCTGTGACGGCAGCCCTGGAGCCTCTGTGTAACTGGAACCAGAAGGGAGGGGAGTCCAGGCTGGGAAATCAGCCGGGCGAGGTTGGGAGCAGCAGGGTTCCTTTGATCCCAGCCTCGCTTCCAGGGTTCCTCCTTCCCTTGCTGCTGGGGCTACGAGGGGCTGGAGATAGGTTTACAACAGGCTTGCAACAGGCTTGAAGTGGGCTGGGAATGAGCTTGCGAGGGCCTTACAATGGGCTTGCAATGCATTTACAGGGGGCTTGCAACAGGCTTGCCAGGAGCTTGTAGTAGGTTTACGATAAGTTTGCAACAGTCTTGCAATGAGGTTACAACAGGCAGTGGGCAGTGGGCTTGCAATGAGCCTACGAGGGACTTACAACAGGCTTGTGATAGGTTTACAGTGGGTTTGCAATGGGTTAGCAAGTGGTTTGCAACAGGTTTGTGACAGACTTGTGACAGCCTTACAATGGGTTTACAATGGGCTTGCAATTGGAGTGGGAGAGAAATTAAAGTAATAAATAAATATGCACATAAATGGAGGGAATTTTAGCATCTTTACCATTTTGGGTGAATTCTTCTTTGGGTGATGCTTCTTTCAGCCTCCGTCATGGATTTGTAACAGAGACAGAGGAAACCAGCCCCTATACCTGCCCAGATCATCTCATTCCCAACGTTTATTCTATGAAAACGTCAACACAATCTTATCCTGGACCTTGTTGGATGAGCAATCCCACACCCATTAAATGAATTTACATGGATTTGAGTTGGAGAGCTGCAAATATTCCATATTTCTGTGTTTTTTTCTCTTACTGGGGCTACTCTACTGGTGGAATTTCACTTTCCTTTGGAGCTTTTTTCTATTTACCGTGGGATCTGAGGGTGTTTTAGGTTCCCATTTTGCAGTGGGGAGGATGTTCAGTATCACCCCCTGAAAAAATTACATATATCAAGGCCCAAATTGTGACAGATCAGGGATAGAAAAGCCTTTTACTGGAAATTTGCCTCTTTGCAATCTCAAGTCTTGGAGTAAGATGCTGAGATGAAAACCCAGAGGAGGGATTGCTTTGGGATGGGGTTGGAAAAGACATTGCACAACTGGTCTGAGAAGTTTCCAGCCCATCCCAAACTCTTGGTTTCATCCCTGTGATCCCAAATAAGGGAAGAGGAGCCAGGTCAGAGGATTTTCGCCCACGTTGATGATTCACACAACCCCACAACCAGTCCAGTCACCCGTGGGTGCGTGGGAACCTCCGGCGTGGGTTTGTACCCTTGGAGAAACCTCCTGGAGAACCTGCTTCTGGTATTTTGAGTTCTCCTAGGAGGGGGGAAGATGTTATCACTGGTAAATCCTGGGCAGCTCATCTGGGTTGCTTCCCTCCAGCCAGGAATGTTCTCCAAATGCACCCAAGGAGCAGAAAATGCAGGGAAACCCCACCCTCTCACAGCAAAATGCTCCTTGTGCTTGTGTTGTGATGAGGATATAAAGCTGTAAACCCACCAAATCCTTGGTGGATCAGCATTTTTTGGGGAAGCAAATGGATCCGTGGGTTTTTCCTGTGGATCCAGGGTGTTTATCCCTCCACACCAGCAACGAGCAGTGATCCAATGCCTTCTCCACGCTCCTCACCATGGCTTGGGACATATGATAATGCTTTGGTGCTGCTGGAGATGCTTCCCAGTCCCTTACCAGGCTCCTGGGAATCTCCCAGGGAGGTGTTTTCCTCAATAAACCACCAAAATTTGTAAAAATTCCACTTTCTTGAGCAGGGTTGAAGTGCTGCTGCTGGTTAACAACGGACTGGGACCATTTGAAGCACCCCAGGAATTTGCTTGGCCATCCCACTTTTGGAATGTGCTGGAGAGCCCCGTCCCCTCATCCATCCATCCATCCATCCATATTTGGGCGGGATCACCTCCAAAATCTTTGCGCACCAAGACTGGCTCTGATGAAGATGCTACAAACGTGATAGAGTTGCCCATCATTGGGAATTTCTCTTCAGTTAATCCCTTGGATGGTCCCACCACCCATGGGAAGGGGTCCGCTTGGATCTTGGGAATGCTGGCAAGGAAAAACAAACAGGGTGAGCTCAGGGTTATTTATCGTGGGAGTGAGTCAGGCTCTGCATCACCTGGACTGGCAGGGAGTGGATCTGGATTTTGGCAGTCACAGGGGGTTTGGGATGTGAGCTGGACTCTGTGGGCTGTTCAGGCTGGTGTTGGTACCCTGAGGATAAAACTGGCTGGAAATTGGTCTCTTTTGACCAAATATTGAGTCTTGGAATGTGATGAAATCCCAGAGCTGCCTCCAGCCTGATTCCATGTTGCTTTTGGGGCACATCTGGTGATTTTGGGGCAAAATAAGTGTGGTGTCACCTACAGCTGCTCTACCCACATGCACCTGACCCCAAATAAACACAAATTTTAGGCTCCCCGCTCTGAGAGGTTCATGGATGATGCTCTGATGTTCATCCCTTGTTTCCCCTGACATGGGATGAAGCTGGGACAGGGCAGCTTCAGCCTCTCCAGCCATACGGTTTTGAGGCACTTTGAGGTCACTGACACAAAGTCTTCCACCAGCTCAAACCCTCCTTGTTGCTTTGTCAGTGGACGTGGGGACCACAAGCTGCCTTGGTTCCTCTGGGATCAACTCTTCCCTCTCACTTTGCCCGGAGCTGACCTGGTCCTGCGTGAGTTCCTCCTCCAGCTTTTCCTTCTGGCTGATATTAAATCCGCATGGGCCACAAAGCCTCCCCACTCTCCTCACGTCGGGTGAAAGCAAGAGTCAGGAACGTGCAAAATTCCAAAGGAATGGACATCTCCAGCTTGGCCTTATCTGCAGCATTTGCTCCAACTCCTCCCTTTCATGGCTCTGGTTCTCTGGCCCAGCCTCATTGCTTCTCTTGTGGGATCTTCATCCCCTGCCCTCCCCAAGACCTTCACCCCTTGTTCACACCAAGAGCTGCCCAGGTTGGACACGTGATCCCAGGTGAGATCCTATTCCCACCACGGATCCCCTGGGGTCACATCCTCCTTCTTTTCTTTCCTGGCCTGTGATTATTTATCTACCCCTTGGCTTCTTCCTTTTCCCACCCTTTGAAAGAGTGTTTTTGCTTCCTTTTGAGTCATCCTGGAGCTCCTGCTCTCTCCAGTTGAAGAGGTGAGTAATGTAGGGTTGGATGGACCATGCTGGTCCAGGGAGAGGGATGAGAAAGGAGAAGCTGGGATAACAACCAGACTGTCTCCTCGGAGCAGGAGAAGCCGCAGCCCCATGACCAGGGAAGGTGCCAGATCACCTTGAGGAATGAGACAATAACAGCCTGGCCAGTCAAGACATCCAGGCCTTGGGTTGGTGTCACCTTCTTGGGACATTGTGGCCAGCAGGGACCCTCCCAGATGAAGTGAAATTGGAGAAGGACCAATGCAGAGTCACCAAGATTCCCAAGCCAACACACTTTGGGAGATGTGGGGGAGCCAGGCTGCGGTGTGGTGAGGAAGAGGAGGGTGTTCCCAATCGGACAGAGCCAATCCTGCCTGAAAGTGCCCCATCCCTGGAAGTGCCCAAGGCCAGTTGGAGCAACCTGGGATAGAGGAAGGTGTCCCTGCCCATGGCAGGGGGTGGAACGAGATGGGCTTTAAGGTCCCTCCCAACCCAAACCAGACTGGGATTCTATTTTAGGAAAATCCAAATTTACCTCAATTCCACACTCCAAAACACCATTTCCATAACATGGGGAAACACAAGCCCTGGAGATCCCCAAATTCCCCTGTTTACAGCCTTCATCCCTTCTTTGCGTTTTATAACTGGGGTAACTTCGAACAAAAACCCAGGGAATTATTTTGGCTCAACAGGTCGGAAAGAGGCCAAGACGCTGGAGGAGCTGTCGTGTTGGATTTTCCAGCCCTTTGCACCAGCAGGAGAGATTTAATGTAAATAAACCCCCACTTCCATCCTATGGTACGTCCAACCTCAATGTGGGTCGGAGCGACACCCAGCACCTGCCTCCCAATCGGCTTGGCATGAAAATCCACGGCAAACATGTTCACTGAGGGTTTTTACCCCCCAAATCCTTCCCAGCAGAGTTTTCTAGGAGGTGATTCAGCACGGATTAACATCCCGGCATCGGGAATACATGGAGGGGGAAGATGCCTAATGGATTGGGTTCACCTTGGTATTTCAGATGAAGAGAAAAGAGGGATTTTGGGGTTTTTATAATTTTTGTAGTCCTGGGGAGGGGAAGTTTAAATCCTCCAGGCTGAACTATCCCAAGGATTGCAAATTATTCATATAATCTCTCTGCATAAAAATGTAAATTTATTTATGTTTTTATATAATAATTTCTATATGAGTAAAATTATAGAATATATATATTATATAATGTATAAGTTGTATTTTATATATTAATATTTATATTTTATATATATGTATACTGAGAGAGAGCGAGGGAGTGTTATATATATATATATTTCTATAAAATATAAATACATAAATTTACAACCCCTTTTCCCATCAAAGGAGCTGACTTGGAAAAGGAGAATCCAGCCTCAAGCTCAGCTGCCTCCAGCATAATCCCCTGCAAGCTCCTAACAAAGAATAGCCCCATTATTAATTAAACAGTGAAATTGAACTATAGATGCCTGAAAATATTTCCTGCTGGAGCACGTGCCCCCAAATCCCACAGCCAGGTTTATGGGAATCTCGATCTCTAACACTGCCCTCAATCACCCTCCTGCAGCTTTTAGGCTCAGTTTTAGGGGGTTTAAGGGGAAATAAGGGTTCATTCCTGCCTGGAAATCAGAAAGCGTGTCCGGGAATGGGAGCGAATGCTAAAAATCCACCCAAATACGAGAAAGAATCTCCAGGAACAGGAGTGCATGCTAAAAATCCATCAAATTTTTAGTTTTCCAAGGTAAATTGGAGCTTCTAGAGAGAAATAATGAGAAGTCGTAGCCTTTTGAGTTTAAGCAAAGCGTTAAACATAAATTAATCCCTATTTTATCTGTTAAGATGCCCCCAAACCCTCTTTCTTTCCTGGCCAGGGACCCCTTTTCAGGTTTGGATGCAGGAGGCTCCATGTTTGGAAAAACGCACCCCAAGTTTGGAAAATGGGTTGGTAAATTTGCAAAAGGAGGTCTCAGGTTTGCAAAAAGGGCTCCCAGACTTGTAAAAAGTCACCCCAGATGTAAGAAAAGGCACCTCGTGGCCCAAAAATGGGGTCCCAGGTTTGCAAAAAGGGATCTCAGGTTTAAGAAAAATCCCCCCAGGTTTAAGAAGAGGAGCCCTGATTTCCAAAAAGGCCCCCCAAATTTAAGAACCATCCCCATGTTCCCAAAAATGGCTCCAAGGTTTGCAAAAAGGCATCCCTGATTTGCAAAAATGGACCTTGGTTTGTCACAGGGATACAAAAAGTGTTCCCAGATTTGCAGAAATGGACACCAGCATTGCAAAAAGAGCCCCCAGATTTGAAAAACAAGGTCCCAGGTTTACAAAAAGGGGTCCCAGGTTTAAGAAAAGCCCCCAAGTTTCAGAAAATGAGCCCTGATTGCCAAAAAAAAAAACCTCCTCAATTTTTAAAAGTTGCTCCAAGTTCCCAAATGGGGTTCTGTGGTTGCAAAAAGTGGTTTTGATTTGGGCAATGAGGTTCCAGGGTTGCAAAAGGATCACCCCAGGTTCCCTAGAAGGGGTCCAAGGTTCCCAAAAAGGAGTCCCAGGTTTAAGAAAAGTAACGCTAAGTTTAACGAAATGAATCCTATTTCACAATCCTACCCCCAAATGTGAGAAAAGGCCCACGTTCCAAAAATGGGGTTCCAGGGTTGAAAAGAGACACCTCAGGTTCCCTAAAAGGGATACCAGATTCCCTAAAAGGGGTCCCAGGTTCCTAAAAAAGGGTCCCCAGTTTGCAGAAAGCCCCCCCTAAATTCAAGGAAAGACACCGCTGATTCCCAAGATGAGGCTCAATGTTTGCACCAGTGGGGTCCCGGTTTCCAAAAGTTGTCCCAAACTTCCACAAATGCCCCCCAGATTTAAGAAAATGCCTTCCAAATTTGCATGTCAGGGTCCAAGGGTCCCAGATCCTGGATGGAATTCCCACCCTGTCGCACGTGGGAATTGCCCTTGAACCCCCAAATGGACATTACCCTTCCCAAACCTGAGTTTTGGGAAATGATGGAGCTGGCAGCAACCCCCTGGGGCTCAGGGGTGAGATTTCCCTGGATAATCCTCTAATTCCTTGAGCCCTGCGCTCCAATTGCAGCAAAAACCTGTGGAAAAAGCAGCAAAACCCCCTATTTGGAGCAGAAAAGGTTTTGTCAGGGCTGGTGGTGCCCCAAAATCTGTATGATCTCCAAAACTGGAATTTAGGGGTTCCCTCCCCAGAGTTAAACACGTGAAATTGCAATGGGGGAATCGTAGGGCAGGGTCCCCCAGTGAGCCCATTTTTGGTTGCTGTGGGGTCCCACAGGAAAACAGTTTTTGAAGCATTGGGATGCCCCCAAATTTTTGCAGCTCAGAATCCCCCATTGGGGGTCCCCTGTGAGATTGGGGTCCCCCAAACCACCAATTTTGCACTTCTGGAACCCCCAAAACCCCATTTTTAAAGTGGGGGAACCCTGCCAAAAAGATCAATTTTGGACTGTGGGATCCCCCAAAAGACCCTTTTTTGCACTCTTGGAGTTCTTCAAAAGACCCCATTTTTCCAACACAGGGCCCCCAACAAGATCTAATTTTACGGCATTGGGATGTCCCCTAAAAAATCCATTTTTGTGGCACGGGGTCCCCCAAGAATCCCAGTTTTCACTCTTGGTGTCCCCCAAAAGACCCTTTTTTGCAGCATTGGGATCCGCCCCCAAAAAAAGGTCAGTTTTTGCAGCATTTGACGCATTTCTGCATCTCCCTGGGGACCCAATTTTGCACTCTTGGGATCCCCCACAAAACCTATTTTTTTGGCACCATGGGGTTCCCCAAAACACCCAGTTTGCAGCTCTGCGATCCCCAATAAACCTATTTTGGAGGTGTGGGATCCCCCAAAAGACTCATTTTAGCAGCGTGGGGTGCCCCAACCAGCCGATTTCTCCCCCAGGAGACCCCATTTTCCATCTCAGGGCCCCCCACGAGATTTGTAGGTTCAGCACCATTGAGTCTTCCAAAACTTCACTTTCCCAGCCCGACATTCCCCAATAAACCAATTTTTACAGCACTATGCCCCCAAATAAATCCGGGGGGGGGGGTCCCCACAGAGCTCCATCTCTACAGCCCCCAGAATTTTTCATCTGGCCCAAAGATAAACCCGGCCCAAAGATAAACCCAGCCAAAAACAACCACCCCCTCCTTGTGCCCCTCAAACCCCTTTGTTTTCCATCCCCCATCACCCAGGGATACACTCTCTGCAGTAATAATAATAATAGTAGCAATAATAATAATAGTAATAGTAATAACAACAACAACAATAACAATTAATCAACTATAATTTTAATTATTTGAGAACAGTTTCATTTACTAGTTTAAGCAGGTTTTTAACAGGATTTCACCCCATATTTTATTACACTCAGACGGTAAAATCCCCAGGATTGGAGGTGGCAGATGGAAAATGCCCCTTTAAAGGTGGATGTCCTGAAAAATGGTTGGGAAAAGGCAAAATTTAGTGTTTTAGTGGCAGAATAAAGGGGAAAAGATAATAAATAACCTGAAAATGAAGGAATAGAGAAGGAAAATGATGTGGAAGTCAAATAGCGTAGAAGGCAATGAAGGGAAATTAAAATAATAGGGAAAAAAAAGGAAAAAAGGAATAAATGCAGGAGAGTAAAAATGGGAATTGAGACACAAAGAATAGAAAAGTAAAATAATGGGAAAATAAAGCCAGGAAAAGAAGGATAAAATCACGTGGGTGCAAAAAGAAACTAAAGAAAGAAGAAAAATAATATGAAATAATAAAAAATGAATAATAAAATAATACAAACCAAAAATAATGCAGAGTAAAGAGATAATAAATTAATTACAAATAAAAATGCACAAATAAAGTAGTAAAATGGATAAAAAGGGAAAAGAACAGAAATTGAAAAGAATATAAAAATGAGAAAAATATAAAAATGAGAAGAATATAAGACTAAAATAATGTAAAAATAAAATAATAGAAATGTAAAAGAATATAAAGTACAGATTAAACCCAAAAGAATACAAAAATGAATTATATAAAATAATAGAATAAAAAAAATTGGTAAAAAGAGAATAGAAAAATATTATAAATGAATCAAAATCCAGAAAAAATATGTAAAAATGAATGAGAAATAAACGAATATTAACGAAAGAATAAAAATTAAAATGATATTAAAATTATTAAAGCAAAATACTAAAATTAAAATAATATAAAGCTAAAAAATATCAAAGTAACAACAAACCCAAAGAATATTTAGATAAAAATATAGAAAATAAATAACATTAAAAACTGAAATAAAACAATTCCAAATCCGAGCACATTAAAACCCAGGGATGTAAAACTGAACCCAACACAAGAATTCCATTAATTGGATTTATTATTTCCCTGCCCCCTCCCCGCGCTCCCAAGACATCGCCGTGCCGGGAAGGGAATTCCGGGGAGGGAAGGACTCGGCGCTGAAGCGGATGAGGAACGCTCACACCTCCTCCTGCTCTTCTTCCTCCTCTTCTTCCTCCTCCTCTTTTCCTCCTTTTCCTCCTCCTCCTCCTCCTCCTCCTCCTCCTCCTCTTCCTCCTCTTCCTCCTCCCCGCGGGGGTTCCCGGCCCTTTGTTCCCCCCACAAAGCCACATCCCGCCGTCAATAGCACCGGGAGGGGTTTTTTTGCGTTTCCTGAATTAAATAAACACTTTTTTTCCCACCTTTCTGGAATTTTCCTGCCCCGGGAATGGCCCCAGCCGGGCTTGATTTGATTACTTTTTATTTTATTATTTTTCAGTTTGTTCTCTGGCTGTTCCGGGAAGAGGAAAACAACCCACGCAGGCACCAAGCCCCCAGCATCTCCCTGGGTGGGGAATAAGAGCCCAAAAATACCTGGAAAAAAATTCCATCATGCATTAAACTCGTTAGAAAAGGCTTTTCCTTAAAAAAAGGCAGATTTGGGGATTTGAGAGGATGCTGCGGTTCCTGCATCCCTGCCCACATCAGCTGTGGTACCCACCGCTGGTGGGATGCTGGAGGCACATCCCAAAAAACCTTCATCTGTGGATTGACCTCTCCCAGATGATGGAAAATCCTCCCCCAGCAATCACAATTCCTCCCCTTGGTGGAGTTTAAGAGGGAAATTCGGGTAAGACTTTGAAAATCTGCCCCCAAAAGTCACAATTTCCCTTCTTGGTGGTATCCTAAGGGGAAATGTTGGAAAAATTACAGAAAATCCACTCCAAAATGTCACAATTTCCCTCCTCAGTGGGATCTAAGGGGGAAATCTTGGAAAAAAATCTTCACCAAAAAAATTACAGTTTCCTCCTCAGTGTTATTTTAAGAGGAAATTGTGGAAAATTCTCCTCAAAATATCACAATACCAGTGAGTCTTCCAGCGGGATTTAAGGGCTCACGGCCGGTTCCATGAGTGTCACAAAGTTGCATGGTCTCAGCCTCTCTCCAGGCTGGTGAATCCATGGATCGAGCTTCTCTAAGGCATGGAAAATTCACCCCAAAAAGTCGCATTTCCCCCCATTGGTTGAATTTAAAGGGAGAAATTTTGGAAAAATTATGGAAAATATGCACAAAAAAATCACAGTTTCTCCCTATCATGGGGATTTAAAGAGGAAATATTGAAAAAATGATGGAAAATCCACCCCAAAAATCACCTCCTCTGGGGGATCTGAGGTCTCAGGTCTGGTGCTGTCAGCGTCATGGGCTCACCCTTCTCTCCAGCTGGGAGTTTTTGGTCCACTTTTCCTTGGGAAAAGAGAATGAAGGTTGAAGAGGTTTTTCCATGGGATTTGAAAGATTAAATTAGGGAGTTTTGGGAGTATTCATTGAGTATATTTTATTAATCCTGTTTATTTTAGTCATCTTTAGATAATATTATATCAATGTTGAAATATGGATAATTATTTGATTCCATTTTATTCTATTATTCTATATTATATCTTCTTTTATATTTATTATATCTTATATCTTTATAATCTTTATTGTCCTATATTATCTGATTATCACATTATACTACATTGCCGTATATTCATTGTACAACATATCCCAGTGAATTAATATTACATTTATATTATTAGAGTAATATTATGTTTATATGACATATTAATATTATTTTTATCTCATATATTAAATGTAGATATAAATTTGCAACTTTCTAGGGAAAAAGGCCCCAATCCCCCATATGTAATTTTTTTTACACATTTTTGTGTCTTGCTGATACAAAAAAGACCCCAAACCCTCCATGTATTTAAATTGATGTATAATTTTGTGGCCTTCTGTTGCAAAACCCACCACAAGCCCACTCCCTGTATTTGTATATAATTTTACAGTTTTCTAGTGCAAAAAAGACCCCAAAACCTCCATACATGTATTTTCTTGTGACTTTCTTGTGAAAAATTCCGAATTAACTTCTGAATAGATAGATTTACATCTAATTTTGCAGCTTCTTAATGCAAACCCTACCCAAATCCTCCTATATATTAATATATAATAAATATTTTATTTACATTTATAATATTCATGTGTCTGAGCATCTCAGCCCCTTGTTCCACCTGGGTACCAGCTCCTGGCTCATCCCAAACCCGCATCCTCAGGATTCTTCTCCTTAGGCCTTATATCCCCAAACCAGGAATAAAACCCTTCCACTGTTCCCTGATATCCCAGTTCCTGATGTCAGTCAATTTTTGATGGATGCAAAATTATAATTTCCCCCAAAATTTTGGAAAATTTAATTTTTTGGGCAAGAAATATATTTATTATAACTTTATTTTTTTTGTTCTTTCTCCCAAATTTATTTTCCCACCTTCTGGGGAAGTGAATTTTCAGTATTTGGAGGGAAAATAAGTGAGGATTTCTGTCTATAAACCCCACAAATATGATCATTTTATTCAGCGGGACAGGAATTTTTCAGGTGGGTGATGAGGGAATTCACAGATTTGCAGCCTCGATGGAAAATTACCGCTGGGCAAACAAAGAAATCTGGGATTTGGGAATAAACAGGCGGGCCAGGAAGCTGGGAGGAAACCTTGGGCAGGGGAAGGGAAGAGAGAGAAAAGCTCCCACCGCAGGGGGCGGCGATAATAACCCGGGGGGGGCCGGCGCGTGGGAAAGGGGCTTCGGTCCTTGTCAGAGGGACCCCAAATCTGGGATTCCACAGCGTAGGGGTAAAACACAGCTCCAGGCCGGGGGGGCCAGGCCTGCACCCCCCGATCCTGCGTTTGGGGAAGGGTTGGGAATTCTAGGGGCAAAGGGAATAAACCTTTCCCTGAGTTTATTTGGCCTCATGGCTCTTTGTGAATGGCAGGCGTGCAAGGCAGGGAGTGTGGAAGGGAATGAGAAGTGTGCAAGGGAATGGGGAGTGTGGAAGGGGAGAACATGTATGAAGGAAACAAATGAGCAAGGGAAGTGAGTGTGCACAAGGAGCAAGTGTGGAAGGGAGTGAGTGTGCAAGAAGAACAATCCTAGAAGGGCACCAAGCTGCAGAGGCCCTGAGTGTGCAAGGGGAGTGCACAGGCAAAGGGAGTCAGAGTGGAAGGGGAATGAGTGTGCAAGGGGACTGTGCACAGAGGGAGAGCGAGCAGGAAAAGGGACTGAGTGTACAAGGGCAGCAAGGGCATGTTGGAACAAACACATGGGAACAAGTGTGCAAAGAGACAGGTGTGCAAAGGGAACCAGGGCTCCAGAGGAGCAAAATTCCAAAAGGAACAAGCATGGAAGGGGAGCACGTGTGTGCAGTGTGCACAGGGAGCAGGTGTGCAAAGGGAGGGAGTGTGAGCAGGGAATGTGCAAAGGGAGTGTGAAAGGGCCCCGTGCGAGGCACTGTGGGGGCAGCCAGACCGTGCAACATCAGCTCCCATCCCCGACTCCCACCAGAGCCCCCAGCATTCCCATTTTCCTTAGGCTGTCCCAGTCTTGTAGAAAGGAAACTTCGAAGTATGTCCATCAAAAAAAGGGCCTCGAGCTGGATGAGCTCCCAGCACCCACACCTGGCACCAGCACCCGCGGCTTGGGGGCTGGGAATGTTTGAGATGTTTTGTGGGAGCAAATTCCCTAAATGTGGCTCCCGAGCGAGCAGGTGGGATGTGGGGACGCGGGGAGATACAAGAGCTGGGAGACGCCTCAGCCCAGTGGTTGCTGCCAGGGAGCCTGACCCTGGGAAAAGGGCTTGGACGTGATGCTGCTCCCCAACCCTGGGGGATTTTTTCTATCATCCAGCTCTGGAGCATCCCAAAAAATGGGCAAAGAGGGGATGAGGAGGCAGGGAGGAGGCAGCTCCAGGGCAAGACGGTGCCCATCGCCCATGTCAGGCCAGCACACGCCCACCCCGCCCTTGTGCAAGGGCTTGGAATGAGGAAGGAAATGCTCCTGCTCCTGCTCCTGCTCCTGCTGCTGCTCCTGCTGCTGCTGCTGCTGCTGCTATTCTGCTGCTCCCACAGCCTGGAAGCACTGCTGGACCCTGGCCGGGGCCTCACCCCAAAATCCACCCCCACCTCACAGTGACCTGTCCCCGGGTGTCCCCAGTGCAGGACCCCTCGGTGGGACCCTGCTTGAATGGTGCTCCAGGACATCTGTCCTTCATTCCTCCGTGGAATGTCCTTCATTCCCCACACACGTCCTTCACCCCATGGAGGTCCTTACCCTGCAGATGTTCTTCATTCCCTGAACTTCCTTCACTCCACAGGTGTTCTTCACCCCATGGATGTCCTTGACACCATGGATGTCCTTCTCTCTGCAGATGTCCTGGATCCCACAGATACCCTTCACCCCACAGATGTTCTTCATCCCATGAATGTCCTTCATCCCCGCCATGGATGTTCTTCACCCCAGAGATGTCCTTCATTCCATGTATGCCCTTCACCGCATGGACATCTTTCACCCTATGCATTTTCTTCACCCCATGGATATCCTTCGCCCCAGAGATGTCCTTCACCCTGCAATCTTCTTTATCCCCCATGGCCCCCCCCCCCATTCCCGCTGGGAACTGGTGCCTATCCATGTCATGATCTTCCCTGGACTCAGCCTTTGCTTGGATCCAGAGCAGCGCTTCCCAAGCCAGCCTTGACTCCTGCAGCAGGCGGCAACAAGCCCTGGCCTGACCCCACCCCCCAAATTTTGGGGCTCTGGTGGCCAAGCAGGGCAGGTCCCAGCAGCTCCAGGCTGGAGTGGTTTTGGGAGGGTGTTGCCAGGATTTGACCTTG
Source organism: Lycocorax pyrrhopterus obiensis (assembly GCA_014706295.1). NCBI lineage: Eukaryota > Metazoa > Chordata > Aves > Passeriformes > Paradisaeidae > Lycocorax > Lycocorax pyrrhopterus. Next base: position 1,002,889 of record JACSVZ010000023.1, read on the forward strand.
GGTTTGGGAAGGGAGAGTTTCTTGGCTGACCCACATTTTTAGGAGGTCCGTGGGAAATAGGGGTGAAGCCCTAAAATGCTGACCCCACTCAATGAGCCAGGAAATGTGGAAAAGAGGGAAAAATCCATCTGAAATCCCAAGCTGGGGAATACAGAGTGAAATTCAAAAGCCACAGGAATTTCAGAGACTGAAAAGTGCAGGAGGGATCAAAGTGTCTGCGTGGGAATGGGCAAGCCCCGGCAAGATCCGGGGTGACCTCACTTTGACATTCCCAAAAATTTGGATCCATCCCCCTGGCATTGCTCATCATCCCAGTGTGCGTTGCTGAATCCCCTCACTCCCAAAATTGTGGCTTGAAACACTCAAGGAGCCGCAATGGGGCATGTTTTTGGACTTTATGGGATGTTCTGGGCATCCCCTAATCCCACTGGGACGGTTGCAGCCGGGCCGGTTCCCCGGCATGCCAGGACGTGCTGGGAAGCACTTTTCCAGCATTTTCCTATCTCCCTCTTATGCAAAGAATTCGGTGCTAAAAACCAGTGCCGGGGGCTTCGCCCCAGCTGCATCCCACCCTTCCTGCGGGATGCAGCAGAGCTGCTGCCCGTGGGGGCTGGATTTTGGGATTGCATGGGAATTGCACAGGAATAACATGGGATTTCATGGGATGATTGCATGCAATTTCATCATCTTTCATGGGATTGCATGGATTACACGGGAATTGTATGGGATAATTGCATGGGATGGTTCCAGGTTACTTAATGTGATTCCTTGTGGTGATTGTATGAGAACTGCATGGGCTGGTTGCATGGTATTTAATGGAATTCCATGGGGTGATTGCATGGGATTGCATGGGATTCCACGGAATTGCATGAGATTCCATGGGATAATTGAATGGGACTCCTTGGGATGACTGAATGGGATTATTGATGGGATTGCACAGCATTTCAGCAGGTGAATCCATAGGACTGCATGGGATTGCATTAGATTCCACTGGGATTGCATGGAATTCCATGGGATTGCACGGGATTGCGTGGGACAGGAAGCTTGGGAACACGGCAGGAGACGCTTACACAGGTGCGTGGTGGATTGGAGGACGTGGGATGAGGGTGCAGGAGGATATTTGGCATACAGCTGGGCACTGCTGGCCACCCTTCGGCACATCCTCAGGTCTTTTACCCACCCCCGTCCCATTTACATCCCCGGGAATGGGGAAGGAAAATCCACCTGGGGAGATAGCAGAGCCAGTTTGGCCGTCAGTGAATTCCAGACCCATTGGAGCCTCAAATTTGTGTTTAAAATCCTTGAACGTGCAAAATGCCTGGATAGGGCACAAAAAGGCTCTTGGCATCTGCTTGGCCAAATCCAGCCGGGAAAACTCCCAAATATGGGAATTTCATGGCAAACACCATTGATCCCCCCTTTTCCAGCCACACCCTCCCCATCATCCCACATTTCTGGGGGGTCTGAGCCCCCCACTCTGTTGTCTCCACTTCCATCTAATGAATAGAGACTTTTCCTTTTCCTAATTAAATCCTGCTCATTAACCCCCGGGATTTAATTGCTCCTGACTAGGGGCAGCGGGGGCTGCACTTCCAATTTCCTTCCCTTAATTCTTTTAATTGGGAGAAGCAGATGGATGGTGACCCAGCACTGCCACAAAATCCACCCAGGCCAGAGTTTTTGGGACTATTTTCCATTGCTTTCATCCAGCAGCTTTGTATCATGCCCAAAAATAAGGAGAATGTCCCCAAATCCATGAGGAAGGGGTTGTAAGCGCTGTGTTGTCTCTCCCGTCGATGCTGACAAGAGCAACAGCAACAACAAAACCAACAACAATAATAATTATAATGTCGATCCAACCTTTTATTCCAGATTATTTATAAAGCAGAAAAAAGTATTTCAATAAATCCCTGAGCTGACAGAGGCATTTCTGGGGAGGTTTGGGGATTTTTTGGAAGCAAGCCGTCGGCGTGGCTTTTCTTCTTCTCCCACTTGGAAAGGAGATTGTAATCTGCCTCCTGGGTTTTTTGGGAGCTGCTGAATCATGAGTTTGGGGCATGGGGTTATGGAGAGGGCGGGTGAGGCTGTGGAAGGTGGAGCGGTGTTGGGAGAACCTCACAAAAATCGAGTTGCATTGTCTTGGGTGGGTGCTCTTCCCAAAAAATCCAATTGCATCATCCTGGAATGCTGATAGACCCCCCCGAATTGAATTGTGTTGTCCTGGGAGGGTGATGATCCCCAAAATGTCTGATTGCATCATCCTGGCAGGATGGTACCCTCCAAAACGTCTATTTGCATTGTCCTGGGAGGATAATGATCCCCCCAAAATTGAATTACATTGCCCTGGGGAACCACTATCCCCCCCCCCCCCCCCAAAAATCAATTTTCACCATCGTGGGAGGGTGATAACCCCATCCCCAGAAATCCCATTGCATTGTCCTGGCTGGGCTATATCCCCCCAAAAATCAAAGTTCAGTCCCCTGGGAGGCTGATGCCTCCCCCATAAATCAATTTGCATGGTCCTGGAATGATAATAATCCCCCAAAATTAGAATTCCATTATCCTGGATGGGTGATACCCCCTGAAATGGAATTGCGTTATCCTAGGAGGATAATGACCCCCCCCCCTAAATCAAATTTTATAAGCCTGGCTGGGTATAATCCCTCCAAAATTTCAAATTGTGTTGCCCTGGAGGGTTATGACCCCCTCAGAATTCAAACTGCCTGATGCTGGGAGAGTGACGCTCCCCAAAAATTCACATTACCCACCCAAATTTAAATTGCATCACACTGAGAGGGCGATATTCCTCAAAAAATCAAGTTGTATCGTTCTGGGAGGATGGGAGGCCCCACAAAAATGAAATGTAGTCATCCTGGGAGGGTTATACCCCCCAAAAATCAAATTGTGTCATCCTGGGAGAATAATGATCCCAAAAAATTTTAATTTCACTTTCCTGGAATTATGATATCCCCCAAATAAAACTGCACCATCCTGGAAGGACAATGTTCCCAAAAAGATGAGTTGCAGTGTCCTGGGAGGACGGAGCCCCCGGCCCCACCCTGCGGAGCTGCTCCCTCCCCGGGAAAATGGGGATCGGAGGAATTTCTAGCTCCTGGATTCTCTGAGCCGCCTTCACTGTCTCCGACATGTCCCTGCAGCCAAGGGCTGATGACACACAAATACCTGACTCATTATTATTCAGGCAGTTAATTAGGTAATGGGGATTAATCCTCCTTCCTGCAGGGCGGGAATTGCCCATGGAGCCTGCTCCGACCCATTCCCAGTGCTCAAACTGGGCACTTCCCAGTCCAGTAAGGGATGGGGAGGCAAAGCCCATCTTGTCTGGAGCCTCAGGGATTTTTAACAGAAGAAATTAGGGTTTTGGGGCTTTTCTTCCCCTTCCTAGTGTTTTCCAGCTTGGGATGCCAAAGCCACCTGCACCCACATGCTGTCAGTGGGCCCGGGGGTGAAATGTACCTTGTGCAGGAGGAGGGAAATAATTATTAATTAATTGAAAATGGAGCATCCCAAATGATGGGATCTCCTTCTCCATCCACAGTGGGATGCATGGAGCACCTCACCCTGTGCCCTCTGGCAGCACCTGGCTCACATCCCCACCCTCAAACCTAACATTTATGCACCCTCTGACCCCAAATCCCCTAAAATTCATCCTCAAAGTCCTCCTCCAGCCCTTTTCCAGGCTCCTCATGGATGATCAGGCATTCCAGGGATGCTAAAGGGCAGAAGGAGGATCCCTCCATACCGGCAGCTCCAGGGTTGTCAGGATGCCTTACATTTGCCAAATTGGGCTATTTTGAGTGAAAAATCAGGATTTAGGGGTTTTCCAAGCCTGGCAGGGAATATGGGATGGGAAGATCAAAATCTGCCTGTAAAGAAATTCATTGCTCTGGGAGCAAACACTGGATTTCTCTGTGGGATGCTCAGGTCGGCTGCTCTAAAATCCCCCCCACACCTGGAAAATTCCTAAATCTGAGAAGGTGTGGGTGGATTCCCACCGGGATGATGATGCTGGAGCTGGGAAGATGCTCCTTTGGGATACTGGGGGTTCTGGTACCGCTCCCGTCCCCTCACTTGCAGGATTCCTGCTCCCAAAGCCCCGATGGGACCTTGGGAATGTGCCTGGAGTGGCAGAAACAGGGAAAAACGGCATTTCCCCGCCCTTTCTCTCGCTAATCCACTCTTTTTCCCCCGTGTTCCACCTTTTTTCTCTTTCTTCCAACCTATTTTCACCCTGTTCCACCCATTTTCTCCCCATTTCACCTTTTTTCTCCTCTTTATTCCACCTTTATCCTCTCTGATCCAACGTTTTTTCTCAGTCTCACCCTTTTTTTTTACTCTGTTCCACCCTTTTTTATCTCCAATCGTCCCAGTTTTCTCCCTATTCTACCCCTTTTTCAGTCTGTTCCACCCATTTTCTCCCTATTCCACTTCATTCTCCCTATTCCACTAATTTTCTTCACTCCACTCTTATTTTCCTTCCATTCCACCTTTTTTTTTAGTTCGTGTTTCTCCTCTTCTCCCTATTCCAACTTTCTTGTCCCTGTTCTTCCTGTTTTTCTCCCTATTGCACCCTTTTTCTTTGTAATCCATCTCTTTTTTTCTCCCTATCCCACCTTTTTTTTCTCCCTGTTCCAACCTTTTCCTCCCCAGGTGTAGAAAATCCCAGTGACTGAACCCCAAAAACTCAGCCACTCTCCCAAAAAAATTCCCCCGTGGCATCCTCCACATCACGGCAACGGGATGAAATAAAATCAAAGAATTAATCCAAAAATTAAACAATAAAGGGAACATCCTACGGGAGTGGCCATTATCCACTTATTATCGTTAATGATTAATTATTGTCATTAACAGCCTTTGACTCCAGAAATAGCTCCCCAAGGGGAAAAATCATAGGCAAATGGGAATTAATTCATCATTATATTATGGAAGAGGGGGGAAAATCCCCTTTTTCTGCTGTTTTGGCTGTTTTAGGGGTTCTTGGGTAATCCAGGGGGGTTTTATGGAATGAGAAAAGCAGGATTAATTAAACATTTACAGACACACACACACACATATATATATATAAAAATATCCATATATCCTCCTTTTCCTTTCTTCTCTGAGAAGGACTAGGAATCCTCATGCATGAACATGTGGAGCCGAAGGGAAAATGGATTTTCTCCTCTCCTCTTCCCATGGGTTTCTGCTCTGGCTCCGTCGGCACAACACTCCTGGTGCTGGCCGTGACTCACCCGGTTATTTTTAGCCCCGACCTCTTTTCTCCCCATGTTTTCATCCATTCGTGGCACCCTAAAAATGCAAAATAAGGCATGAAATGGAAAACCCACCTTTGGAAGAGGCAGAACCCAAATTTTCCCCTTTTCGTGGATAAACCAGAATTTCCCTTTGTTTTCCAGTCTTTGCTGTGTTTATTGAGTGAAAAGCCAACAAAACCAGGTCAGTTTAGGACAAGGAAGTTGCTGCCTGGGCTGGAAAACTTTTTATTTCTTAATTGGGATACATTAAATTATAATAATTGATTTTATTTGGACAAGTGTTCCTGCTTTGTCAGACACAAAACCTTTCTCCATTCTACTCTAACCCAAGGACTGGAGAGTTTAATGCACTTTAATCCCAGTTTTGCTAATCCTGGGGTTTAACTAATCTGGGTTTAAGGATAAAAAGTGAAATCCAAGGAGATCCAGCTGTTAAATCCAAATATTAAGGATATTCAGGAGCTCCGTCGCATCCCTAGAGCTGGACCAGGAGGCTCCAGGAGCATCCCCCAGATAAGGAGCCAAAAATCTTCACGGGAGCAGCTCAAAATCCCAGTGGAAAAGCCAAGCGAGGGCATTTTAAGTAAAGCTGCAATCCCCGTGGAAGTTGTGTCGCCGTTGCCCAACCCAATTTTATGACAAACCCTGTTTCCGGATGGACTTTATCCCCAATTTCGTCACCCGGGCTGAGGTTTTCTAGGTAACCCGACCCCGACTCAACCCACACCTTCCATGAGCCTCACGCCGGGAAAAACACTCCGGATTGACCCAATTCATGGAATGCTGGCGGGATCACCGGGGTGTGGTGCCAGGCAGATGTTGGCAGCTGGTCCAGCTGTAAGGGGCTGGGGTTGTTGTACCAGAATTCTGCACTCCTGCATATGTTTTCTGTGATTTTTTTTGGGATTTGGAGGAATTGGGATGGTGGAGCTCCAGAAATCCCATTTTGAGGGATTTTTGGCTGGAGTTTAAAAGGATAAAACCCAATTTTTTGGCTCAGGGAAATATTTTAAAGCTCATCGAGGCTCAAACATGTTGGAGGACACTGGGAATATTGAAATAAATTTCCCCCTGGAGTGGATTAACTCCATCCCAAGGATGCTCAGCATTGGGCGTCAAATTCTTAGGTTTCCCTATATTTTAAGGCATAATCCAGGGCTTTTGGTGTATGGCACCAAGTCCCAGCAAAGCCAAATTCTCTCCCATGATCCATCCTGTGACGCCAGCTTTATTACCCCAAAAAACATCCCTGGAAAGATGATTCCAGCCTGGACTTTGCCTGAAAAAACGGAAGCCGGGTCCAAATCCCCTCCCCAAATCTCATGTGTCACCAGGACTTGCGTGTCCCTGATGCTCCTGAGGGTGGGTCTGGGTCAGGATGGGAGAGGCCGTGAGATAACAAGCTCGTCATGAGTGATGCGGCGCAAGGAAGGGATCGAAGGGATCGAGAGCCCGGACTTCCTTGTCTGCTGGGAATGAGAGTTTGCAGGAGAAGTCCCTGGAGTGGGGGTGGGGGGCTGTGCTGGGGGCGTCAAAGCTGAAATCTGTGGTGGGGAAGGGAGTGAGGACGGGGAAACTGAGCCCATCCCTTTGTCCCTGTCCTCCTGCACCACTGGACTCCCTGAGCCCACTCCTGTGGCCTCGGGTGTCCCCCAGAACTCCAGTCCCATGGAGAGGCTGATCCCACCCTGTGACCTGCCCTGGACAGAGGTCGCCTCCCTGAGCCCACCCTTGTGGCCTCGATCCCCAGCAAAACCGCATCCCTTGGAATGGCTGAGCCCATCCCGGTGGCCTCCGGCCTTCCCTCCGCCCTCCCCCGGTGTTATTTTAACCCTTTTCCCCGGAGCAAATCCCCCTAAATCCCCTCCAGCCCCTCGGCCCCGCCGGGATTATCCCGCTCCGGCCGTTTCCCTCCATCAGCATTCCCGCGGCGCCGGGGAGGGGTCCCGCCGGGAATGCCGAGTCGGCAAAACCCCAACCCGGATCCCTTGGGACGGGTAAAAAAGGGGGAAAAGGGGCTGGGATGGAGCCAATGGATATTTAGTGGGACTTACAGTTGAGGAATTGCCTGGAATGGCCAAATTTGGGGCAAAATCGGAGAGCTTTAGGAAAGAAAATTAATATTTATGTTCGTTTTTCTGGTTTTTGGTGCAATTTCCACTTTTGCCTTTTTAGTGCTTTTGGGATTTGCTCTTTTGGTGTCTTTTCTTTGCATTTCCCCCCCCTTTTTTACTCTTTAAATTTTTGTGCATTTTGGTGCACAATTTTTGCTCGTTTTTCATGTTTTGTGGGGGTTTTTTTAAGACTTTTTTTGGTGCAATATTTACATTTTTTTTCTTTCTTTTCCCGGGCTTTTAAAATTTTTGTACATTTCTGTGCTTTATTTTTCCTTTCCTGGTTTGATTTTTTTTCCCCTTTATCTTCAATTTCTGTGCAACTTTTAGTCAACTTTTTTCATTTTTTTGCCCTCTCTTTTTACCTTTTTGTGGTGCAATTATTGCACAATAATTTCTTGTGCTTTTGGGGTGTTTTTCCAATATTTGTGCATTTTTTGTGAATTTTTTTATTTTGAGGACTTTTTTAAAAAACAAGAATAACAAGGGGAATTGCATTTTCCAGCCACTTTTTAGGATTTTAGTGATTTTTAATTATTTTTTAATACAAATTTGGGGGGGAAGGGGATTTTTGGGGTGGGGGTGGCAGGGCCGGGCACATGTAGGTGTGCATTCACTTGTGCACACGTGTACAGCCATGCACCCCTTGCACACTCGTGTGCACATGGACACACACACTGCACACTCACACACGTGCAGGTGTGCAAACCCTTGCAACACAGAGAGCCACACAGCCCCTTGCACACTCACACACATGTACAGGAGTGCACACCCTTGCACATTCACTTGCACACACCCTTGCACACACAGTCACACACATGAACATTGACACAAACGCAGTTCACGCACACAGACATGTGCACACACTCACACGTGCAGCACACACACGAACACACCCTGCACTCACATGTGCACTTACACACACACACATGCACTGTGACACTCACCACCCCACACCTGCCACATGCGCAGCCCCACGCACTCATGGGCGTGTGTTTACACACACACACACACACACACACACACGTACAGTGACACAGACACCTGCACACTCTCACACACAAACTCACACTCACACACTCCTCCCCCACACTCACACACATACACTCAGAGTCACACACACATGCACACAGTGACACAGACACCTGCACACTCTCACACACGCACACGTGCACTCTACACACACACACTCACACACACGTAAACACAGTGGCACTCACCCCCCACCACTCCTCACATGTGCACGCTCACGCGTGTGTATTTACACACTCACACATCTGTACACAGTGACACACATGCACACACAGAGACGCACACACAGAGACTCACACGTGGACACAATGACACAGTGACACAGAGATGCGTGCACATACACAGACACATACACACACACACACACACACAGACACAGGCACACAGAGACGCACACACAGAGACACAGACACAGAGACAGACACAGAGACACAGACACAGACACAGACACAGACAGACAGACAGACAGACACACACACACACACACACACACACACAGAGACACACACTTACACTCACTTACACTCTCTCACACTCTCTCACCCCCGGTCCTTCCCCGGTCCCGCTCCCGTCCCCATCCCCTCCCCCGCCGCCCACGTGCAGCCCCGCACGCGCCGCCGCCCCCCGCGCGCCTCCTCCCACGCCCCCCATTCACGGCCCCTTCGCCCCGCCCCCTCGGCCCTTGCTCCGCCCCCGCCCCAACACCGCCCAATGGGCGCCGCCGCCTCGCACCGCCCCCGCCCGCGCTCTTAAGCGGCTCCAATGCCCGGGCGGTGGCTGCGCCTCCGCCCCGCTCTGTTCCGCGCCCCGCGCCCCGCGCAGCGCCCCGGCCCCGCCGCCCGCCCGCCCGCCCGTCCGCACGGCCCCGCCGCGCCGGCCCCGGCCCCGCCATGGACACCGGCAGCAAGGTGAGCCCGCGCCCCCCCGCCCTGCGTTACACAACCCCTGGGCCGCCCCCGCACACGCGCGGCTGCCGCCGCCGGCCGCGAACACCTTTTTGCGTTATTTTTTACCCTAAGCCCGAGTCGAGCCCTCCCCAAAGAGCGGCTAATGCCGGCTCAGCGTCTCGCAGCGCGCTCGGCAGCCACTTTTGGGCTCCCCCTTCCCCCCGAAGTGCGGAACTGCGAGGTACCGACCCAAAACTGTCCCTTTTGACCCTATTTCGGGGGAGGGGGGGGAGGTGAACCCAGAGCCCGGCAAGGGCTGAGGTGGCTTTTGGGGGGTGCGAGGTTGGGATGACCCCGCCGGGACCTTCCGGATCCCCGCAGTGTTGGGGTTCAGCCGGGCACATCCCGCCTGGAGCTCCTGACCCAATTCCTATTAATTTATCCCAAACTGTGAGTAATTAAATGCTCTGAGCTCGCTCGGCAGCGGCCGGGATCCCCCAACACCCCCCCCCCCCCCGTCCCAAATTAATTGATTTATAATTAATTTGGGGGGTAAAAGCCCAAAACGATCCTGGTGGTTAATTCCAGCAGGTCACTGTTATGAACCCCCATTTGCTTCATCCCAGCCACCAAAACATTCCCGTCCTCCCAAATATTCCCATCTGGGAACGGCTGGAATAAATCCAAGTGGTTTTTTTGGGGGTGAAGGATCGGTGGGATGTGTTTGGAAATTGGCTGCGTGGCGGCACGAAGTGTAATAACCCCCCAAATCGTGATTTTATCCTAATTAAAGATGTGACGGGAACGATCCCCCTTGGTATTTCACCCCCCCTCCCCCGCCCCTTTGAAACATGAAATACACAATTTTCTTAAATTTTGTGGATCTATATCTATCTCTATATACGTATCTCCTATTTTTATATGATTTTATTCCGAGCCAGCTCGCCCGCAGCGCCTGTTTTCCAGGATGAGTGGTGGGATTGGGGGTGGGAGCCGGGAACGTGCCGGCCGGCAGCGCGGTGATGGGGGCAGGAATTAAACACAAATTTGGTCTCATACCCAAATCCGACGCACTTTAACTCCCGGCTTCCCGAATGGAGTCGGAGTCGCGTTCCCGCTGCTTTTCCAGCTCTGTAACTCCCCGCCTTGGATAGATTTGGGTTAGAAATGATTAATTTTTGTAAAGGTAATTAATCGCAGGGCTGATTTGCCGAGCGCTGATGGGCGACACTTCCATCCAGAGTGTGTTTTGCATGGAAAAAACACGGATTTTTCATGGAAGCAGCTGGCGGTTGGGAGGTGGGGGACTAACTTCCCTCTCCAACCCCCTTTAAATTTAATAATTAATATTATTAACCCAGGATGGGGTTTTGTTTTTTTTTTTTTTTTGCACGTTCCGTGTTTTTTCCAGTTCATTCCAAGCAAAAACGTCTCCCATGCTTGTCGCAGTTGCAAAACTCGCCGGGATCGTGTCGCCGTCCCTGGATGACCTTTAAGTAGGGAAGAAAAATAAATAAAAAATCAAATTCTGCCACTCTGATGCTACTTCCCATCCCCCCGATTCTCTCCCACAGCCCAAATCCCACCTGGTCCCCACAGTGCCGGTGTGACCCCCAAATTCTCTGGTTTTAAGTCCCTTTCTGTGGGTTTGGAGTGGATTTTTCCCAGTTTTTGGTGGAGGTGAGAGCTTTTCCCGTGTTGGGAGGCAGCTGCAGCCGTGTTGTCCATGTGCTCCTTAAATCCTCATGGATCATTTTAATGGTGTCTTTGTCATGTGGATTTTCCAAAAATTCCCTTGTGGGACCCCCTTTTTTTAACTATTATTTTGATTTTTAAGGAATTATTATTTTTTTCTTGCTCAGTGGGACAGATAGCATCCCAAAATCCTCCATGACAGAGTGAAAAAAAAATTTGAATTCCCTCCTAAGACTCTTGAAAAAAAATATTGTTTTAAAGGAATAAGTAATTTCTGTGTTTCATGAGGCAGCAGCATCCCAAAATCCTCCGTGCTGGAGTAAAAAAAATGGGATATCCTCCTGGGACCTTCTTTCTTTTCATGTTATTGCTAATTTGCTTTTAAAGAAATTATTAATTCACTTGATCCATGAAACTATCAGCATCCCAAAATTGCCCAAATCCTTCTGCCCTGGAGTAAAAAAAAGTCGAAATTCCCTTCTGGGACACTTTTTTTTTTTTAGTACTATTTTGAAGGAATTATGAATTCCCTTTTTCCATGAGGCAGCAGCATCCCAAAATCCTCCATGCTGGAGTTGAAAAAAGTTGGAATTTCCTGCTGGGCCACTCTTAACATCTTTGTATTAATATTTCAATATTATGATTAGTTTGCTTTTAAAGGGATTATTCATTCCCTTGGTCCATGGTGGGCTGTATCCCAAAGTCCTTCCAGGCTGGAGGATAAAAAAAAGGGTTAAAAATAGAGTTGTAAAGCCCAAGGCAGCGGGTTTGGGGGGGCCCTGTCACCCCCCCACCCCGATCCTCCTCGGAGCGTCCTGGCTTCCGTGTTGGAGCTGGGGAGGAAGCAGGAAGCAGCTAAGAAGAAAACAAATACTATAAATTTATTAAAATTCTGGCTTTCCTATAACATAGAGGAATTATTAGGCATAAAGCCAGGAGTTTGGGATCTAGTCAGGCTTAAATAAGTTTATTTTATGGGAATAAGAGGGAATTTGTCCCAAAATTCCTGATAAAGCTGTTTTTTCCTGCAAGGAGTTAAAAAATCTCCCCACAGCCCCACGTGGGGTTTGGCAGGAGCTGCCTGGGCAAAGCTGCCCTTAAAAATCGACTTTTTCATTTATTTAATTATTTTTTTCCCCCCAAACTTGCCTTTAATGGCGACGTTCAAGCCGAAAGGCTCCCGAATCGGAGCCGGGCAGTGTGTTTGGAACTGGGAAGGGAGCGGGAGGAGCTGACTCACCCTGACCCTACTCGGGAAGAGCCTCCAAAAAGCAATTTTCCTGCCAGTTTTACCCTTTCATCTCTTCAAACTGCTGGAATTTAATCAAAATACAAGGTTTTTGTTCTGGAATTTAATCCAAAAATCCTTTTTTTTTTTTTTTAGTAGCCATGAAAAGTGCCCTTTTTCCAAATGTTAAAATGGAAAACTGAATTTAATTTTTTTTTTTTTTGGGGTAGTGGCTGGTGTGGGAGCATCAAGGTGTTGTTACCTCTCACCTTCCTGGAGCAAAGTTCATCCGGCTGCCGCATCCTCATCCCTGCAGCCATGACTCACCTGTGCTCGCCCTACCTAGAGGAGCGCCTGGCAACTCCCGGGGTGCCCTTTAGCCAGGAAAAGGCAAAATCAGGACCCAAACAAATCAGGGTGATCCCTGAAAAGCAAAGGAAAATCACCCCACCCCCTAAACCTCCCAATTCCCCCCCAACCCCCTCAAATCCCCAAAATCCCTCATTTTTTAATAAGGTTTCCCAAGCAACAGATGCTTTCAGCATTCCCATCCTAGGTTTTTGGGGGATGGATAAGGTCACAGTTAGAATTGGGGGGGTTTTGGGGCTTTTTCTGTGTTTTTTTTGGGATACCACCAACTTCCCAGCCCGTTCGTGCCCTCCCAAATGTGGCGTTCTCTCCTCAGGGTGGATTTATTCCGAAGCACTGACCAAATCCAAATGCCAAAACCTCCCTGATTAGTTGTGTTGGGGCCAAGCCTAATTAATGAGCTTCATTAACGGGCCTGGCTTCGTTCCCTCTGCTTTTTCCCTGGGAACTTTCACGCGGAGGGAGGTGGTGGCCAGAGTGGCAAGGTCAGGGAGCAGCATTAATTCCATTATTTATTAAAAGAAAGAGGAAAATGGTTCTTAAATATAAAAAATATCCTTTTGAGGGGGAAATTGGAGTCACCCCTCCTCATTTAGATGGGATCTGAGGCATCGATCCCATGGGAATATTAATCCAAGACCCCATGGAAGCATCCTTGGGGATGACATGTTGGTACTCAGGGAGGACCGCCCCCCTCCCTTCCCCCCCCCCCCTCAAATTAAGGGATTTATAAATTTCACGTGGCTCATCCCAAAGCTGATTAAGTGGGAATGTCGGATCCTGGTTCTAGTGCCGGGAAAATCTCCTGCTTGGGATAATTGGGCCGCTAACGAAGGTGGCCCAAGCGCTGGCCTGCCCTGACCCTGCTCCCGAACAAGGCTCTGATTGTTGCTCCGGCTCAGGCGGGAGGAAGAGGAGGCCTGGGAAGGCTTTGCCAACTAACCAGGATTTTGCTCAGCGACTCTTAATTAGACTCCGATGGAAAACCTTTGTTAGTGACGGCTTCCCGGAGCATCCTCGGCCGGGAGCGCACGGAGGCTCCGCAGTGCCCCGGGAGCGGCCGGCGCTGGCCCGGAGCCCGATGGTCACGTGGAGCCTCCGATGGGACCCTTGGAGCCCAGATAACACCTCCGGCCCACTCCAGGGCCCAAATTCCTGGAATCCCCCAAACCATGGGTTTTTTTAACCCCTAAAATGACATTTTTGTAATTATTTTTCCCCCTTAGCGCCAAAAAAAGTGAGTTTTCTCTTTTATCCTGAATATTCGTACTCGCTGCCTTCCCAGCATCCCGTGCAGCGCCCTGGGATCGCTCCGGTGGGGGAGACAGGGCTGCGGGGATCCCAGATTTAACCCCTTTTCCGTGTTTTCCGGCAGATGACGGCTCGCCTGATGCTGGCTGTGGGAGGAGCGGTGCTGGGCTCCCTCCAGTTCGGATACAACACCGGCGTCATCAACGCCCCGCAGAAGGTGAGTGCTCCCAGAGCCCTCCGGAGGGAAATTCCAGCCCCTCCGTCGCAAAATTCCACCCCCCCCCCCGTGTCCGAAAACAAACCAGCCTCCGCTGCTAGCCTGGCTAAAATAGTACATCCCGCTAGGCAGCTTAGGGCTGTAATGGGATTTGAGAGGGAGTTATTTAGCTCCAGCCTTCCCGGGAGAATTTGTTTCCTTCTTGCCTGGCGTTTTTGTTGGGAAAAATCCCAGCAGTGCCTGCAGGATGCTCTCTGGGTGTGGCCGGTGGAACTTTTAACCTCGGCTCTTAGTGAAGGTCTGGGAGTTAATTAAGGTTTGAGTCATTCCGAGTGGCTGTTCCGACAGAGAGCTCTACCTCGGAGTTTTGCATCCCAGCACAACATCCCGGGAGGAGAGGGGGTTGGAAGTCCTGTAAGGGGAATGGAGCGAAGGAGGTGTTGGCTTCTCCCCTAATGTAATGCCAGGACCCTCCAGCTGCTGGTAGATACCCGTGGGCCATGGAAAATGGCCACATGACTTTTCCCAAATTTGGTGTCTGTTTGAGGTGTTAAAGACTTGGAAAATTAGCTCAGAGTTCCCATGTGGTACTTGCGGTGTTCCCTGGGCACAGCTCTTGTGCTGGGATAAGGTGTGGAGGGACAGCCTGGGCTCTGGCGGGAGCAGAGCCGTCCCCAGGTGTCACCACCCCAAAGAATTCAACCCACCAGGGCAGGATCCAGCAGCTAGAGTTTAATCCCATCCCAGTGAGTGGCTCTGGAATGTCACCTCAAGCACTGGGAAAACTCCTGGTGGGAGAGAAGACCCCGTGGAAAAACTCCCCTGGCCCCATCAGTGTGGGAAGAGGAAAAAAGCCAGGAATTTGTTGGAGGTGTTGCATTATCTGGTACTGAATCTCTCGATTCAGTTCCCATGGCTGGAGGTTGCAGCTCCCACCCAGAACCTGCAGGGTGCTGCTGAAGGCATCAACTTCCTAAAATATCCTGATGCCTCCTTGCCTTCACATGGACTGGTCTGATGTTGGGGATGTTCGTTCTTGGGTGGCCCTAAGCACCCTAAGCACTGCTTGGGAGACAGGCAATGGAGCAGTGTTTGAGCCGTTGGAGCTGGGAAATCCCTGGGACTGCACTGAAGAACGGCTCCCTGGCATCTGCCCTCATTTTCCCAAGCTCTGGCACCGTGGGAAGCAGGAATGCTGTGATCTCCATCCTCTCCCAGCTGGCTGCTGCGGGTGACATGGGCAGGGACCAGCTGTGAGCTTCCCGTGGGACTGAGCTCCGGTGCCCGCAGTCCCCAGCAAATCCAGACCCTCCTGATGGGTGTTGCCACAGTTTTCCTCATGATTTTGGGGATGACTCCCTGGGGCTCAGGCCAGGAGGAGTCACGTGGTACAGGACAAGTCACCTGTGTTGGGTGGAAGGATTTGGGATGCTCCATGTGGGAGCACGAGGGCAGATGGGATGAGTGTTGTCCTGGGCAGCAGGATGTGCTGGACACAGGGAGTCATCCCAGCTTTAAGGATGGGGACACATAAAGTGTGGGATTGGGATAGGGACACGTTACCGTGCAGGATTGGAATGCATTGGACTTGGAATGGGGGTGCATTGGGATAAACTGGGGCACAGGGCTGGGATGCAGAATGGGGATGCATGGAGGTGCAGGACTGGGACAGGAATGCCTCAGGATGCGTTGGGGCACAGGATGGGGAGGCACTGGGATAAACTGGAGTGAAGGGTTGGGATGGCGATGCACAGGGATGCAGAGTTGGCATGGGGATGCATTGAGATGCGTCCGAGCACAGGATTGGGATGCACTGATACTGGGATTCATGGAACTGCAGGATGGGGATGCATCACAATGCTCAGCTGAAAAGGGGGGGAAAAGCCCCAGTTTTGGGGAAACCAATTTTTTTTTTCCACCCTTCTCCCTTTAAACCCATTTTTCATCCTCTCTTCTCCCCCAAAAAGTGTTGGATTCTTCAAAGCATCCCTTTTTTCAAGAGGAAGGGGGCAGGAGGGGGTGTTATTTTCAGAGACCCCCTGGCTCTACTGCGAGCCTGAGCCAGCCCAGACTTCTCCAATAATCCAATCAATTATTTATTTTGGGGATATTGGGAAGAGGGGGGAAAGCATCCAAACCTCCAGGTGAAACAGAAGAGAACAAAATCACTTAAATACGGCAATTCTAATGTTTTGATTTTTTTTCCTTTGGAAAAGGAACAACTCAGAAAAATAATACTACTGGGACTTGTATCCAGTGCAGTGTGAATTTCTTGTGCTGTCTCTGCCAGGGCTCCTGTTTGGGCTTGGATTGATGGGAAAAGTGGAAAGTGAAGCATGATGGTGTAAACAGTGAATTGGGAGTGAAACCCTTCAGAGCAGCAGATTCTTGGAGCCACCTGAGGCCCAGCAGAGCAGGGAATATCTGGAATTTCTGCTCCTTCCAGCTTGGGTTGGTGGGGTGTTATGGAGTTCTTTGCTATGGTGGTTTGGGGATGAGTGACCCTTAAATCATGGTATTATGAAGGATTTGGGTTGGAAGGGACCTTTAGAGGGTCATTTAGGCCATTTCCCAGCCATGGGCAGGGACAGGAACTTGGTGAAGCTACCAGTGATGGGCTGGCTTTAAAAATACATTAAAAGTATACAAAATGTATATAAATGTATATATTCTGTATATAAGTGTATACATTTTGTGTATAAAAATATACTAAATTTATCTAAAAAGATCCAAAATTTATATAAAACCACCTAAAATTCACAAACCAGGCTGTTCTTGGTGTTTCAAACCAAGGCCTGTGTTGGGTGTTGGCATCACAGTCCTGCAGAACCATGGCAGAGATTGTGTGTTATGGAATTCTTGGGGAAAAAAAACCTGGAAATCCAACTCCAGGAGTATCCAAGGGGATGGGAACTGCCCTGTGTTCCTTCCCTTCCTCTGCAGGGCTGGCACATCTCTGGCTCCTGCCCTGCCCTGGGGAGCCGTGTGACCTCCCAGTGCCCGCCTGGCGAGTTTTGGCAGCGCAGTCTCTCCCTCTCCGGGCAGGGCGAGCCCAGAACCTGTCCGGCTGCATTTCCCCCACCCGGCTGCATTTCCCCCACGTATCCCAGCAG
Organism: Lycocorax pyrrhopterus obiensis; assembly: GCA_014706295.1. Taxonomy (NCBI): domain Eukaryota; kingdom Metazoa; phylum Chordata; class Aves; order Passeriformes; family Paradisaeidae; genus Lycocorax; species Lycocorax pyrrhopterus. The sequence goes on from JACSVZ010000023.1 coordinate 1,020,071, forward strand.
GTTCCCTCCCTTGGGCTGGAGTCGAGCCTCGACCAGCGGCTCCGGTGACGGTGACGCATTGTCTTATGAACTGCAGTGGCTGCGGGGACTCGTCCCTCCGGTGGCACGGCTGAAGCGGGGGCGGGTTTGATGTGTGGTTTGGTTTCTCTCCTTGTTTTCCAGGTGATTGAGGATTTCTACAACCGCACGTGGCTGTACCGATACCAGGAGCCCATCAGCCCCGCCACCCTTACCACGCTCTGGTCCCTCTCTGTTGCCATCTTCTCTGTCGGGGGCATGATCGGCTCCTTCTCTGTGGGTCTCTTTGTCAATCGCTTTGGAAGGTGAGCTCTGAGCCTGGTGGATCACTCAGTTGGGAGGTTGTGCTGCCTCACCCTACCCAGGCGTTCCAGGACTGCCAAGGGCTGATGTTGGGGTTCTCCTGGTGTTGCTCACCTCTCTCCTCCATCCCTCTCCAGACGCAATTCCATGCTGATGTCCAACATCCTCGCCTTCGTGTCAGCTGTCCTCATGGGCTTCTCCAAGATGGCTTTTTCCTTTGAGATGCTCATCCTTGGCCGCTTCGTCATCGGCCTCTACTCTGGCCTCACCACAGGTTTCGTGCCCATGTACGTGGGTGAGGTGTCCCCCACTGCCCTGCGAGGGGCCTTGGGGACCCTCCACCAGCTTGGCATCGTCCTGGGCATCCTCATTGCACAGGTGAGCACTGGAGAATGTTTTGGGGGGATTCCCCCTTTTTTTGATCCTGACACTCATCAGGGCCTGCAGGGATGAGGTGCTGTGGATCTGCACAGCCTTTCAGGTGGAGCTGGGGTGGGAGGGGTGGAACTGGAGCTCAGCAGGAGCAGGGTTGCTGTGGGATCTGAAGGTTTGGGATGGGCAGCATCAGGATGTTGACATCTGTTGGCCAGGCCACCTGGAAGCAGCAGAGGAGTCCCTCCAATGGATGTCCCAGCTTGGAGTGCATCATGAGTTGCAGAGTTGTGTCTAACCAGGACTTCTCCAGCTGGGATAGGTGGCTAAATCCCTCTTCTCCTCCTCAGGTGTTTGGTTTGGACTTGATCATGGGAAACGACTCTCTCTGGCCACTGCTGCTGGGCTTCATCTTCCTTCCTGCCCTGCTGCAGTGCGTCATCCTGCCCTTTGCCCCCGAGAGCCCTCGGTTCCTGCTCATCAACCGCAACGAGGAGAACAAAGCCAAGAGTGGTGAGTGACTCCTCCACAGGGCCCATCCTGGCACTCTGGAGGGTCCTTGGCATCTCCTGACCCCACCTCTTACTCTCAGTCCTCAAGAAGCTGCGGGGAACAACAGACGTGAGCAGCGACCTGCAGGAGATGAAGGAGGAGAGCCGGCAGATGATGAGGGAGAAGAAGGTCACCATCATGGAGCTGTTCCGCTCACCCATGTACCGCCAGCCCATCCTCATCGCCATTGTCCTGCAGCTCTCCCAGCAGCTTTCAGGGATCAACGCGGTGAGTCTGAGTGGGATCTGAATGCCAGGGGTCGGCTTGGTTCACCCAGAGCTCCAGGACCTGACTTGTGGCACCTCCCTGCCCTTTGTAGGTCTTCTACTACTCCACCAGCATCTTCGAGAAGTCGGGGGTGGAGCAGCCTGTCTATGCCACCATTGGCTCTGGTGTGGTGAACACAGCCTTCACCGTGGTCTCAGTGAGTTTTGGGGCCCCCCAGGGTCTCTCCAGGGAAGGTGGGAGAAGGGGCCTTTCCTGCAAGCTGGAGAGGTGCTGACGGGCCATGTCCATCCCACAGCTGTTCGTGGTAGAGCGAGCTGGGCGCAGGACCCTGCACCTCATCGGGCTGGCGGGGATGGCTGGATGTGCCATTCTGATGACCATCGCCCTCACGCTGCTGGTGAGTGCTGGGGAGGCTGGGAGGAGGAGGAGGTAGTGGAGGAATGACTTATTCCTCCTTGAGGTGATGGCTGAGCACTCAGTCCCCATTGTCACATCTCTCCTGAGCTCCTGGAATTCCAGTTTCTAGCTCATGGCTCCTCTGCCAGCACCAGCTGAGGTGTCCAGGTGCCATGTTCCCTTCATAGCACTGACCTTCTCCCTCTCCCTTGGCCTAGGACCAAATGCCCTGGATGTCCTACCTCAGCATTGTGGCCATCTTTGGGTTTGTGGCCTTCTTTGAGATCGGCCCAGGCCCCATCCCGTGGTTCATCGTGGCGGAGCTGTTCAGCCAAGGCCCCCGTCCTGCCGCTTTTGCTGTGGCTGGGCTCTCCAACTGGACCTCCAACTTCATCGTGGGAATGGGCTTCCAGTACATTGAGGTAATCACGACTGGAATACTGGGGGAGTGGGGGGTGTGACTGGGGATACAGGAATCTGGGAGTCCCAGGGGATCCCAGGAATCCAGGGGAGTCTCAGTCCCACCCTTTGAGACTGTGTTGGTTCAGGGTGGATCCAGATCCCAGTTCTGCATCAGGGACGGAAAGCGTGTCCAGCTGGATCCCTGTGCCAGACTTCAGTGCAGGATCCCATTGCTGGACCCTGCTGCCAAATCCAAATCCCGGATCTGGTTGCTGGTTCCTGGTGCTGGATCACATTGCCAGATTTTGGTGTGGCGTCCTGGTGTCAGATCTTGGTGCCAAATCCTGCTGCTGGATCCCAGTGTTGAATTCCAGGGCCACATCCTTGAGTCCTAAAACCTGGGCTGAGGTGGTTTGGTTGGGTTAAGGTCCCTTGGGAAGGAGGACTTGGGGCGGAAGCTGGAACTGGACTCAGTGTTCCTTATGGAACTTGAGATGTTCCTTGAAAGGAGGACCTGGGTCTTGGATGGCCATGGCAGGTGTGGGCAGGGTGATGCCAGCTGATCCTTCAGCCATGGCCCATCACTCTGAGTCCAGAGATGGAAACAGAGCTGGGGAAGGGTCTGGAGCACCAGGAGCAGCTGAGGGAACTGGGGGGCTCAGCCTGGAGAAAAGGAGGCTCAGCGGGGACCTTCTGGCTCTGCACAACTCCCTGACAGGAGGGCGCACCTGGCAGGAGTCAGGATCTGCTCCCAGGAAACAAGGGACAGGATGAGAGGAAACGGCCCCAAGCTGTGCCAGGGGAGGTTTAGATTGGATATTGAGAAAATTTCTTCATGAAAAGGGTGGTCAGGGAGGTGGTGGAGTCACAGTCCCTGGAAGTGCTCAAAAACATGTGGATGTGGCACCTGGGGACATGGGTTAGGGGTGGATCTGGCAGTGCTGGGTTAGTGGCTAGACTCAATCTTGGCAGGCTTTTCCAGCCTCAACAACTCCATGATTCTGTGACCTCCATCCATGCACTCACCTCCCCCTTTCCCTTCAATCCCAGCAACTCTGCGGCTCCTATGTCTTCATCATCTTCACGGTGCTGCTCGTGCTCTTCTTCATCTTCACCTACTTCAAGGTGCCGGAGACCAAAGGCCGGACCTTTGATGAGATCGCCTCAGGCTTCCGGCAGGGCGGAGGCGGCCAGAGTGACAAGACCCCGGACGAGTTCCACAGCCTGGGCGCTGACTCGCAGGTGTAACCGGGATCCCCGGCGCCACCGCCCCCCGAATCCGGGGGGACTTTTTAAAACACTTTGTACAGACCCCAGGCAGGAGGGAGTGGGGGGGGTCCGGTTCCAATGCCCCTTCTCCAGCCTCCCCCAGTGGTTTATTGGGGACAGACTGACCTATTTTATTATAATTTTTTTTTTCTGCTAGAAACGATTTTTATTTTATTTTATTTTTTAGCTGGTTTTGCGTCCAAGATTTCAAAGCCAATAGGTGTTTTATAAACCCAACCATGCAGCCCCCACCAGCAGGAGGGCAATTCCCTGGTTTTTATTAACAACGCAATAGTTATTTAATGGAAAATCACATAGAGAAAGTTTTTTAAAAGCTGGAAACTTATTTTTTAACGTTCTAATCATAGAGGAAAAAAATCATATAAATTGACTAAATCTAATATTTTTTTAAAAAAACTACCAAGAAAATGAGTCATTTTTTAAAGTCTCCTTGATTTCAAGCCCCGCGGTGGGTTCGTGGACGGGGACCTCCCGCCCGGGGCAGCGCGGAGGACGGAGCCGTCCGGATGGATCGGTTGGAAAGGTCAATCCCTTGCCGCAGGCTCCTCTCCTTTCGCCTGAATTCCAGCTGGGAAGGGAAAATGGGAGAGGGGGGATGTGTTCTTGTTGAATTTTGGGATTAATCTCGGCAATATTTGCCCGACAGTGAAGCGCCAGCGGCAGCCGCACACGACAACATCCCCCTCCATCACCACCCCCATCCTGGGAGTCACCAAAATCCAGCACTGCATGGATACAGCTGTTTCCTGCTCTGTGTATAGACTGGAAGATATTTATATTATATATATTTTTGTTCAATGGTTGTTAATAGTAGACATTTAAGTTATAGCATTTCTGATTTGACAAGCCAAGTACTGTAAATATTCTCGGAGTATATTCACACTGTATAATGTATACAAAAGGTACAGAAAAAGGTTATAGTTTCTATAGCAACTAAGAAAAAAAAGCTTGTACATGGTTAGGATGACTTTTGTATAGTTCTGCACTGTAGTTGTATCTATTGCACTGAATTTCAGGCTGTAGTATATTAAAGAAAAAAATACACTTGAGAAATACTGTCCTTTTCAAACAAAACTGAAAACACAAAAAAAAAAAAGCATTTCCCTGAGTGCAGCTGGTGTGGGAGCTCCTGGCACATTCCCAAAGCCACAGGGAGGGGTGTTTTTTTTGTTTGTGTTGGGTGTTTGGGGTTTTTTGTTGTTGTTGTTTTTTGGGGGGGTTTTTTTGGTTTTTTTTTAATAGTATCTTTTTTTTTTAATTTATTTGTCTGGTTTGGAAGTGATGACACTTGACCACACGTGAAAGAAAATAAAGGTGGGGGGGAGGGGGAGTAAAATAAATCTCTTTAAAAATGCCCATGCTCAGCTGGTTGTGGCACAGCCGCACCAAGCTGTGGGGGTGTGTGTGGTTTTTTTTCAGCAAATCCCTGCAGTGAAGTGCCAAGGGGAAGGTGTGTGGTGTGAACAATAAAGGAGAATGTGAGCAGCCACCCAGCCCTGGTGTCCTGTGCCTTTATTTCTCGGAGCCGAACTTTCCCTGCCCTGCCAGGGGTGGGGGGTTCTGGGAGTGCGTGTCCCTGCAAAGCTTTTCCACCACGGGAACGACTCACCTGGTTGCAAAATACCTGCTCTGGGTGTACGACCAGATTTTAATTGCCTGGAGCAGCCTAGGCTGGGATCACGGGGGTGACTTGGCTGGAGCTGTCCTGCCCTGTGGCTCCCAAACCTGCTCCCCTGGCCTGGGACAGAGGTTTCGTTGTGCCATGAGCACCTGAGCAAGGGAAGAGAGGGAGGAGGTTGCTGCTGCTCTGTGGATTTGGTTTTTTCACCCTCAGCTGAGAAGGTGCCAAGAACTGCAAGCCCAAACACTTTCGGGCAAAGAATTGCTGATCTTGGTCACTTCAGGCTTTTTTCTATTTATTGAAGCAGCTCTTTGCCCTGCAGGGCGCACACTGGGCACGGTTGTTGTAGGAAATCGCTCTTGTAGTGTCTTTTACAGCTCCCCAGAATGTTCTTTCTGTGCCCAGGGCTCCTCTCCTCACTCTGCTGTTTCATTCCTGGCTCCAGGAGCTGCTCAGCCCTGCACAGCCTTCATTTCCAGGCTGGGTTTGTTTTGTTGAACATCCAGAGCAGCCACACGGTGCCACAGGCTCATCCTTGGGAGCACTGGAAGGATTACAGCCATGACCGAGCTCCAAATCCCTGGTGACCCAAATCCCTGTGCCCTGGGGCACTGTGCCAGCAGGCACAGTCCCCCAACATCCCCCGCCCCACAGAGGTGGTCATTTCAGCCCCTTCCAGCACTCCCACCCCATGGAGATGACCATTCCAGCCCCTTCCAGCATCCCCCACCCCATGGAGGTGGTTATTCCACACCTGATGAGGTGGAGAAACCACCAGCATCTCCCACAGGAGTGTTGGGAGGTCTCCTAGCCCTTCCCCAGGCCTGTGCCGTGCCCCCTGAGCAGCCTTATCCCGCCCCCTGGAATGGAACGTGGCTGAACCTGCGGTTTTCCCTTCCCCAGCAGCAGCAATCCCTGCTAATTGCTCAGGCCCCAGCTTGACGAAGCATTTACAAAGCGCACTTGACTCCAGCCCAACTCGGCGAGCAATTAAACACCCTCATAAATCCTCCTGAAGTAAATGAGCCTTAATCGGAGCTCAGGGCTCAGCCTGGCACAGGCCAAGATTCCCTTCTCCCCTTTCCCAGCCATGAGGGATCAGAAGCTCTGGTGGCTCCATCGTGCTTCCCACACTCCCCATGGCCTCTGGAGCCTTCTGGTGGCTGGCCCTGCTCTGGTGTCCCTGTCCCTCCCCAGAAGGGTCATCTCTGTCCCGAGGGGTCTCACTGTTCCCTGGAGCAGGAGCCAGCTGGGAAGGGGCCTTGGGCTGGCACCAGCACCAGAGGCTGGTGGCAGATCCTAGGGGATGTCAGCTCTCTGCCAGAAGGAAACTGCATCTCCTTTAGGTTAGAATGTCCAGTTGGAGCCTTTTCATTCCTTCCTTCAACACTGCTTACAGTCCCTCATGCCTCCCATGGTTCCTCCTGGATGGAAATTCTTCCTGTGGAACTTCTACCCATGGAAGTGGAACAAAGGAGTCTCTCAGTGCCCAGAGCTATGAGAAGCTCTGCAGAAAGAGAAAATTCTGAGCACTTGCCCTAGTGGAAGGTGTCCCCGCCCATGGCAGAGGGTGAAGTGGGATGAGCTTTAAGGTCCCTCCCATCCTAAACCAGTCTGGGATTCACTGGAAATTGGTTTGGAGATAGAGGGGCTCTGCAGGGAGCTGCAACGCCTTGTCAAGCCCAAGCAGGTCCCCAGGAGCAGGTGTCCACCACCCCAGCCCTTCCTTGTGTTCCTCTCCTATCCCTCCATGGGATCTCCCTCACCAAACTGGCAAGCAAAGCCAGGAAACCAGTAAGAAACACACCTGAGCTCGTCTTGGCTCCTGGACAACCACCACGAGGCTGTGAGAGGCTGTTTGCTTATTCCCAACCTGGCCAATAAATGATTTATTCAGTGTGTTCGTGGTGCTTCTGTTTCTCATCCTGTGCTGTTACTCCCTGAGAGGTTACAGAGGTGGAGCAGCACATGAAGATTAACTCAGACCAAAATGTTTATTTTCCAAACAGTTTGGGACAGCCAGGGATGCAGCTGGAAAGAGGCAGCAGCAGGAAGGACCAAGGGCTTGTGGTGCTCGTAGTGTTCAGGAAACTGGATAAGAGAGAACCTGGCCAAACACCTGGGTCTGGCAGAGCCAGTTTTTATGTGGTGTGGGAAAACTGGGCATTAATCAACTCCAGCAGATGACCAATGGTTTCTAGAGAGTCTTGCTGGGGCAGCTGCTTGGCCAAGTCAAAGGCTTTCATCCCCACCTCCTGGGCCTGGAATGGGACAGAAGAAACACCCAGGAATTGTCAGGAATCTGGCTTTTCTCACGAGGTAGTTAAATACCTGCTGAGGCCCAGTGCAGTAGCAGCCTGGAGCAGATCCAGGCTCCCTTTCCGAGGTGACCTGTACAAGCTGCTTTACGGGAGAGCCTAAAGCTGCCAGCAGATCCCATATTTAGGATCCAGTGGTGCAGACAGGAGATTACTGACCCCAGCCCCCCGTGCTGGACATCACCTCCTGTCTAATACAGCTCCTCTGAACAATCCCGAAGCTATGCCAGGGAAAAAAACCAGCTGCACTAACTCTGAACTAAATCCTTCATTTCTCTTGTTAAGGAACTAAACAATTTCCTTTGGTAGCTCTTCCAGGGATCAGACACTCTCACAATTATAAAGCTTTGTCTTTTTTCTAATTTGAATTTGTTTGTGTCTCCCAAATACTCCCATAGTTGTGGCTTTCTATAATACAATGGAGAGACCATTAGTATTTCAACACAGTATTTTTCACTATCTGTATTTTCACTCCTCAAAACCCAGGCTGAAGAAACTCGGGGGTTTGAGCTCTGATCCCAAACAGGTGGGCCTGATTTCCAGATGGTTTCTGCTCAGCACTTCCTCAAAATCAATTCTTGGTAAAGCACAGAAGTTACCAGTCACCTGTGAATTTTTTAGCCAGAAAGATACAGGAATGCAGATTCCAAACTGAAATTACAGACTCCAATAGACTGAACTTTGGACTCAGGGGAATCTGGCTAAAGGACACGTCTGTGAGCCCCAGGTGCTGCTCTCTGTGTAACCCCTGAGCTCAGGTCTAAAGGCAGCTACACTGCCAGGATAGCCCAGATAAAGGATGAATACAGAAAATGTGGATAACTGCAGGATCCACTGGCCTGGCAGAGACCAAAACACATCCACCAGGATTGTCAGCCTTGACAGAGTGCAGATCACAGAACCATGGAATAGTCTGGTTTGCAAGGGACTTTAAAGCTGATCTCACGTCCCATGGCAGGGACATCTTCCACTGTCCCAGGTTGCTCCAAGCCCCATTCAACTGGGCCTTGGACACTTCCAGAGATGGGGCAGCCACAGCTTCTCTGGGCACCCTGTGCCAGGGCCTCACCACCCTCACAGGGAAGGATTTCCTCCCAATATCCCACCCAAACCCTTGGTTTGAGAGCTATGAGGCACTTTGTCTTCGGTCACCAGCACTGTGGGCTCAGGAGAGGTGCTGGGGAACAAGAGGTCCAGGAGATAGGATGACCCCCAGGACAGCTGGCCAATTCTCCTGAACCTTTTCAGACACAACCTACCTTGGCTAAATCCAGGCCCAGGTAGTGGATCATGGCCAGGGCATGCAGGACTCGGGCTGTTTCCCCGGGATGCTGCAGTGGTCCCTCTTCCCGGACCTTCAGCACCGCCCACAGCACCTGTGTTCCTTCCTCACACTGGGCTTTGGCTGCATGGAGAAAGAAATGATCCTGATGGATGGATGGATTTGTGCAATAGAATAGATTCAAAACTGCCCAACTGGCTCTTCTAGACAGCAAAGCATTTCTACTACAAACATCAACATGGTCTGAAGGTGGGGAGGCCCTGGCACAGGCTGCCCAGAGAAGCTGTGGCTGTCCCATCCCTAGAAGTGTCCAAGGCCACGTTGGACGGGGCTTGGAGCAACCTGGGACAGAGGAAGGTGTCCCTGCCCATGGCAGGGGGTGGAATTAGGTGAACTTCAAGATCCTTCCCACCCAAACCAGCCTGGGATTCTATGATCCCAGCTTCATGCAAATTCCATGCCCTTGAACAGGACTCCTTTCATCCAGTCAGTGTTTGTGTTGATCAGCCTTTAGAGAGGATGTGGGGTCACAACAGCTGCAGGAAAAGAACTACTTTTCTACTCCTGTCACACCAAAGATGGTCTCTGCCTTGGTGTTCTTCCTACTCTGGGAACTCCTGATGGAGGTAGTGCCAGGAAATGGGATTTACAGAAATGTTTCTCTTATAATCACAGAATCCCAGACTGCTTTGGGTTGGAAGGGACCTTAAAGACTATCTCATTCCAACCCCCTGCCATGGGCAGGGACACCTTCCACTTCCAGATCAGGTTGCTCCAAGCCCTGTCCAACCTGACCTTGAACATTGCAGGGAGAGAAATTGTTATTCCCTCTTCTGACAATGTCCTTATTAGCACAAGTGGTAGAAAGGAGCCAAGAACCAGTCTGGTCTGGCTTCAGTGGAGCCTGAGGTAGTACCAGGGGCACACTGATGCTTTCTGCACCTTTATGTGCCAGTGAGAGACTCCCTAGCCTTTCTCCCAAGAGTACTCTCCTGATTAATACATCCAATTATCTGTACAGGCTATTCCACTGTGTCCTACTGCTCCAGGAGGGAGCTGTAACCCCTCCCAAGTGAGCTGAAATGTCACATTCATTATTAAAGGGAGATGGAGGAGCTGCAGAGAAATGAGAATGTTCAAGTATCAGATTGCACCAGGAGAGGTTTACTTTGAATATTAGGAAGAAATTTTTTCATGAAAAGACATGTAAAGCATTGGAACAGGCTGCCCAGGGAGATGGTGGATTCACCATGCCTGGGAGGGTCCAGAAAACGTGTGGATGTGGCATTTGGGATGTGGGTTAGTGGTGAACAGCACAGTGCTGAAGGAATGGTTGGACTTGATGATTTTAAAGGTCCTTTCTAACCCAAACGATTCCATTATTCCATGGATCAAATCTTGCTTTGCTCCAGTCAGTGCCAAGGCAGCTGTGAAACAGAGAATGCAAACAGAAAGGACAAAGCTGGGTTTCCACGGAACACTCTCACTCCTGAAGTGGCCTGTGGCAATCTGCCAAGCACCAACATCAAGAACACTTGGCATTCCCATTAAATTCAGCCTCTGGAAATACCATGCCAACTCCAACACTGCCAGCATGATCTGTAGAGTGCAGAGACTCTTTAACCCCCCACTTCCCAAAGGTTTTGGAGCAATAGCAGCTCTTACTCATCCCATCCTCAATGCCTTCCTCATCCTTGGAGAAGGGTGATGCTTCTGCTTGGGCCTGGAGCGCTCGCTGGTGCTCGTGAAGGGTGCTCAGCAGCCAGTCATGCCACAGGCTGCTCACCTGGCAGGAAGCATGGGAATTATTTCACTCCTGTGAATCCCTGGTATTCAGTTGTTCTCCAAACAATGTCCCTGCACGGCCCATCCCCTCTGCGTGCCTGCGGGTCACTGAGCTAGGCTGGATGTTCCCGGAGGGATCGCACTGCTCCTCTCCCACACAGCCCCGGCTGGAATCCCTCACTTCTCCAGTTGATTAGGGATTTTCACCTAACTTGAACAAATCTAACCAAAATATTCTAACCAAAGCTAACCAAAAGCTAGTTAAGTTGAAGTTTGGGACACGAATTGTGGTGGATTTTGCAGCTCCCAGCACCTTATTTCCACAAAAATTGATTTAAACAAATAAAAGCTCGTTTTTTTCAGTTATTAAATCAAGTAGATAATTATTACTTTCCTTGCTTGATCAATCTGTTTTGAAAATCTTTTAACAGTGTGACTTTTCACTGATTCCCAGCGTAAATTTTAGGTGGCTTGTTTGTATCCTGCTCTTCCCTGGCTTTAGAAACTCCTCAGAGACCCTGTGTGACTCTAACCTCTGGCACACGGAATTTGGTAGCAAAGCCGGTTTTTAACAAGGTTTGGCTGCCCAAACTGAAGACGGTTAATTAAGAATTTTGAACTGATTACAGGATTAATGTCTCCTGGTTTTAACTCAGAGAATTATTTAAGTATGAAAAGGTAACACTGACATTTGATATAGTCATCATCTCATTGAAGGGAAATGGAAAAAACATTGGAAAGAGCACCAAAAAAAGCTGAGAAAAATTCAGAGGATGATTTTTGGTCCTACCAACCTCAGTATACAGCGAGTTTGCTGCATCCATTTTATTCTGGTGGAAGAAAATGTTGGCCATGTGGAAGTACCCTCCAGAGACCTCAACAGAATTCAGTCCAAACTCAGCAGTAGCCAGGTAAACCTGAAATCAATATTAAACAAAAAATAAACCCCAGAAGGTTCATGTTCATGTCACACCTGGGAAGTTTTTCATTGTGGATTAATAATATTGCAAATGTTCAGGGCTTTTTATGTGTAGATTATAGCTGGTAGTGATTGGAAAATGTGGTACTTAAAAGCTGGTTTTGGGGGGTTATGTAAAGGAATGAGGTACTAAAAACTCTATTTGGGGGTTATCCATAGGAATGAGGTACTAACACGCTGTATTTTGGGGGTTATCCATAGGAATGAGGCACTAACAAGCTGTATTTTGGGGGTTATCCATAGGAATAAGGTATAAAAACTCTATATTTTGGGGTTATCCATGGGAATGAAGTCCTTGAGAACTGTATTTTGGGGTTTATCCATAGGATCCACAGGAATATACTTAGTTCACAGAGTTTATCCATAGGAACATACAAAAAAGCTGTATTTTGGGGTTGATCCATGGGAATGCAACACCCTAAATCCCCCCTGTCTGGGGCAGAGGCACCGGCTTGGTTCATTCTCTAAAGTCCAGGGCAGGTTTCCCCCCTCTCCCCCTCTCTCTGTGCCACCTCTCCCAAAGCCCATCCTGCTGCTTTCCCAGCCCCCAGACAAGCCTGTTCTTCCCCGGGAGCCCCGGAGGATCAGTGGGAAGGCAGTGGAGCATTCCAGCTATTCTGAGCTGGCGTGTGACTCTCAGCAGATCCCAGACACGCAGCTACGGTCCAGGCAGGTCCTGAACTTGCTAAGAGCAAAAAACGTCTTACCTGGTGCCCTTTCAGGCACCACATTTAAGGAATCTAAAAAAAAAAAGCCTTCTGGGAGACTCCTGTGCGGGATTCTCAAATTCCCAAAGGGTTTCTAGACTAAGCAGAGACAGGTTTGTGTGTTATAATAGAAAGGGTCTAATTCCTCTCCCTTTATGTCATCATTTACACCCACACAAAGCCACTATCAAATTCCACAGCAGTGGGGATACATCACTCGGTGCTGGATAAATTTAGTCTACATGGGACAGAAATAGGATGTGGAGAAGTTCATCTGGCTTTGGAGGATCAAATGACAGGCAAAGCATCCTCAGGAACACAGCTGGCAATGACCACTTCCAATGTAACAAACTGTTTTCATGGTTAAAGAGGTAGAATTGGAGAAAACGTCATTGAACCAGATACTGAAAGAGGGAAATAAGGCATTAATTAAATAATGGGTGACAGATCTGGGAAAGTATTGAGGGAAATAACAGCCAAAATGTAAATTATCTGTGGAATAAAAGGCAACTCCATCAGTTTGGGGCAGGAATGTCTGGGCATCTCAGCACTGTAATGAAGCTGATGGAGAAATTTATAGGGAGAAGCAGTAAAGACAAGGAATGCGAGAAACATATGAGAAGTGGCTGAGGGAGGCTCAGCCTGGAGAAAAGGAGGCTCAGGGGGGACTTTCTGGCTCTCCACAACTCCCTGACAGGAGGGTGCAGCCACGGCAGGGGGTCAGGCTCTGCTCCCAGGGAACAGGGACAGGAGGAGAAGAAACGGCCTCAAGTTGTGCTAGGTGAGGTTCAAGCAAGGATATTGGGAAAAATTCTTCACGGAAAGGGTGTTCAAGTATTGGAACAGGCTGCGCAGGGCAGTGGTGGAATCACCATTCCTGGAGGTGTTCAAAAAATGTGTGGATGTGGCACTTGGGAGACATGGGTTAGTGGTGGACCTGGCAGTGCTGGGGGAATGGTGGGACTTGATCATCTTAGAGGGCTTTTCCAACCATAGTGATTCCATGATTCTTTGTCACTTCACGGGAATAGGGATAACTGGCAAAACACATCTTTAGCTCACACATGGATCCACAGGTGTCTCAGATCTATCCAGTTCAGGTGTCTGTAATGTGAACCCTCTCAAGATCCCAAATCTGCCTGCTGGCATTTCCATATCAATGTGGGAGGAGAGAAGGAATTAAAATGGAAGTGTTCCTTGTTCCTGTATTCCAAGGGACTTACATCATTGGCCAGGTGATACAAAGCCTGGTCCAGGTTTCCTTCAGCAATAGAGAAAAGCCCCAGCCCACGGTGTAACTTAGACTGAAGAGCAGCACTGCAGTCTGGGGTTTGGAGGACGATCCACCGGGCTTGGGAGAGATACTTGGCTGCCTGTCGGAGACGGCCAGTGCCTGGAATGACATGTAGGAATAATAAGGGAAATAAGGAGTACAAGGAGCATTTTTTAATCTGGAAAGTCAGAGAACACTGCTGGCTGTCCCTTTTGGGGTAGCTTGATATGGAGCTGCAATTTGGGGATTCCCCACTTCTTTCACAAGTGCTTCTGAGCTGCCCAGGTGTCCAAAGTCTCATTTACAGACAGGTGAATGTGTAGAGAACTCCAAAAGGAGCCAGAAGCCACAGAATTCCACACTGATTTGGATTGGAGGGGACCTTCAAGCCCATCCAGTTCCACCCCCTGCCATGAGCAGGGACACCTTCCTCTATCCCAGGATGCTCCAAGCCCTGTCCAACCTGGCATTGGACACTTCCAGGGATCCAGGGGCAGCCACAGCTTCTCTGGGCACCCTGTGCCAGGGCCTCACCACCCTCATAGGAAAGAATTCCTTCCCAACATCCCATCTGACGCTGCCCTCTGGCAGTGGGAAGCCATTTGCCCCTTGCTCTGGCACTCCAGACCCTCATCCAAAGTCCCTCTCCAGCTCTCTTGGAGTCCCTTTAGGCCCTGGAAGAGGCTCTGAGGTCTCTCTGGAGCCTTCTCTTCTCCAGGTGAACACCCCCAGCTCTCCCAGCCTGGCTCCACGGCAGAGGGTACATTGCTTTCAATCTCTCTGGAACACGTTGCCTCGTTGCCTCGACAGGTCCACTCCAGGCAGGCACTGATGACTCGCACCTTATCACACTGGAATTACTCACAGGATTTTTTCTCCCTGCTCTCACCACACCATTTACGACAACCCCTGAGCCAGTTCCGTGGTGCCAGCGGAGCATTGCATGTGCTCCTGGAATGGCAGTGATTTACAGGGATCTCTCTTGCTGGGAGAGCAGCTCCCATGCCCTCATTTGCCATGTTTTCCAAAGTACACAATGAGAAAAGGCTCTGCTCAGTCAGAGAAAGATTTGTGAATGAACCGGGGAGTTCTTCGGGTGCAATGGCCTCTGAAATGTTTGTTGGTTCCCTGAGATAAGAGCACAACCAACCACCCTCGGGAATTTAATGCTTTGGAGAGTCACCTGAGGCCACAGAGGTAAAGAATAGACTTTCATACGGCTTCTCTTGTGGGAATCGGTGGAGAGGGAGAAAACATTTCATTTGCTTTCATTGATCTCCTGAGTGCTGAGAGATTCTTTGCCCCAGAGCCACAGAAAAGGGGTGTGAGGGGGGTGTGTGTTTGGGACGGCTCAAATCTCTGCAATGCCCTCGAGGCAGAGCAGGGCCCAGAGCTGCTCCTTCCCAGATAAATGGCAAATGGAAACCAGAAACCTGACCCGGGAGGCCTTGCCCTTGCCAGCATTCCCATGTAGACAATGCTCACCCGTGAAGGCCTCAGCCAAGAGCAGATAAATGGGCACGAGCTGCATGGAGCCGGAGCCGAACACTCTGGAGCTGAAGCGCAGCGCCTGCAGTGCTGCAGGAATTGCTTCCAGGGGCTTCCCTGCCCACACAAACCCCTGGGCTGTGCTCAATGCCACAGCAATGAGGGATTCCTGCAGGGAAACAGAGCAGGGGCAGAGTGAGAAAAGACAAGGAGAAAGGAAATCACAGAACCCCACAATGGTTTGGATTGGAGGGACCTTAGAGCCCATCTCAACCCATCCCCTCCCATGGGACACCTTCCACTAGACCAGGTGGTTACAGATGCACAGGGTCTTTTTAAAATTGAGTTTTCAAGTTATAAAGCATCAATTGTAATGCAGTTTGTGGCTGTAATTAATAGACAGACATTAGAGCTGTCATATTAGAGCATATTAGAGTCTGGCTCTGTTCCTGCTCTGAGCAGGAACAGCTTTGGACATCCTCACAGGTCATGTGGTGTCTTCTGGGACGAAGAATCCTTTACAACTCCTGACAAGGTCTCATAAGGCTGCAGCAATAAAAGCTGTGAAGCACAGAAAACGATCATCACAAGACCAGAAAGGAGATTAGAGCCAGGGGCTCTGGCGTGACTCAGAGCCAGCCAGGCCCCGTGGTGCCAGCATGGCACAGCTCCAACTGCTGGAGACATGGCCAGCGAGTGAGGAGAGAGCTCCTCACAGGGAACTGCAGCTTCATCCCACCCTCTCCTGGCTGGTCCTGGGCTGAGATTTTGTGTGCAGAGTCTGACAACTGGTCAAAATCAGAATGTGTTACACTCAGCAAATCCATCCCCAGCTGGAGTTGGTGGTGCAGCAGCTTCTGCAGCATTTGGGTTTGTCAGAATCCGTAACTTATCCTGTACTTATCCATGTATAGCTGCGCCCTGCCTTTTGCTGCTCCTACCAGTCCACACCATTTGGCCTCTCCACTGTTAGCAGCAGCTGAAGTAATTGCCAGCTCCACAAACAGATCTTCATCCCAATGCCTGCTCCCTGCCAGGAGCTGTGCATGCTGTGCCCTTAGAGGGATGCCAAGGAAAAAGCGCCAGGATCCTTGCAGAATCCCAGAATCCCAGAAAGGTTTGGGTTGGGAGGGGCCTTAAAGCTCATCTTTTCCACCTTCCCATCATGGGAAGGGACATATTCCACTAGACCAGGTTGCTCAGAGCCCCAGCCAGCCAGCTACTAACACTTCTCCATCAGCTTTTCCCAGCAGTGGTGCAGCAGGAAAGGTGCCTGGGAAGCAGTGGTGCTGCTGGAGGGCAGTGGGACCCTGAGAAAACACCAGTTCAGCCCTTTATCATCCTCTGCCTCCAGCTGCGGCTGAGCTGGGCAGAGACACCAATCTCAGAGACCCTGGAGGCCAGGCTTTGGCATTTGGCTGAGCTTGACCTGCTTGGAGTGAGGCAGAGTTATGCCATGGGTGAAGGAGCAACTCCGGGACAGCCTGTGAGTGTTTTCTGGAGACCCTGGCTGAGGTAAAGAGACACCTGTTTGGATAAATGTGATCGTGGAAGAACACAGCCCAGAGCAACAGCCCCATCTCCAGCGAGGAGAGCCAGGAGCCAGAAAACACAGCATCCATTCCTGAGCTACCAGAATACAGAGTGGGGAAAAGCAGGTTTTCCAGAGAAGCTGTGGCATCCCTGGAAGTGTTCAAGGCCAGGTTGGACGGGGCTTGGAGCAGCCTGGGGTAGTAGGTGTCCCTGCCCTTGGCAAGGGGTGGAATGAGACGGACTTTAAGGTCTCTTCCACCCCAAAGCAGTTTGGGATTCTGTGAAACACAAACTGTGTCCAGGGAGCAGGTGGTGCCCAGGAGAAAATCAGCATATGATTGGGGCAGCAGCAGGAAAAGCTGGTATTTCTCAGGCTGTCTGTGCCAGTCTGGTG
This sequence comes from Lycocorax pyrrhopterus obiensis, assembly GCA_014706295.1. Taxonomy (NCBI): domain Eukaryota; kingdom Metazoa; phylum Chordata; class Aves; order Passeriformes; family Paradisaeidae; genus Lycocorax; species Lycocorax pyrrhopterus. The sequence goes on from JACSVZ010000023.1 coordinate 1,037,012, forward strand.
CAACCAGTGCAGACCCTGGTGCGTGGGCATCGCCCAGACCAGCATCTGGGAGGTGCTGGAGATAGGGATCATTCTTTTTTTACTCCTTGTCAATGGTACCATCGCTGCTTCCCATGGCCTGAAACATCTGCAGTGAGGACAAGCTGGGGGTTGGACTCTGGCACAGCTTTCAGGAGGAGAAGGAAGGGCAGGAGGCAAGAGGAGGCCTGGAGCAGTGAATATTTCCGACCACAGTTCCAAGCCTTGGAGGATGGTTCCCTTTGGCCCTGAAGAGCCCTGGGGGAATAGTTCCCTTTGGCCCTGCCCTGGTTTCCCCCTTGCCCCTGGCCCTGTCACTTTGGGCTCTTTCCATGTGTTGCAATTTGAGGTTTCTCTGAAGATGCCGCCACACACTTTTTGGGGCTTGAGGGGGCTGAGGACCCCAGCTCTGCTCCAGGTGGGAGCACAAGGTTGGGAACACACTCAGGGCTCAGTGCCACTTTCATTATTCACTCTCAGGCACCAAAACTGATGGTGTGTCTGAAGAAATGAGGATTTCAGGAAGAGGGAAGGCTCCAGTGAGCCAGCTGGAGCTGAACCTGCAGTGAGAGCAGTGCTGGGGCTGGCTGGGCTGGATCTTTTCCCATGCCCAGAAGCTGTGGGGAGCTGACATCACGCAGGCAGGTGAGGCTCTTCTCCAAACAGAAACTTGGAGTTCTGTCAGTTTGGAGGTGCTGTCTGCAGGCCTCCCCCTGGCTACGTTGACAGAAGCAGATTTCTATCAACAAAGCTTTGGAGCATAGACAAGGAATGAAACTCATAAAACCTCCTGGCTCCCAGCTCCCTGCTCCTTGAGCCACAGGGCATTTGGATGTGCCCAGGTTTCCCTGTGTCCTGACTGAGGCTGGAGCTCTGTGTTTTCTAAACAAACACGGGGCAGGAGTGGGTGAAGTACAGCAGAAATGTTCAAAAAGCAGCAAACCCACAGGCAGGCTTTGGGCAGAAGGTTTTTTCTCTGGTTACCATGAGACTGAAGAGCTTTTCCCTCAACTCCAAAGGCCTTTTTTGCATAGAATCACAGACTGGTTTGGGTTGAAGGAATCTACAGAGGTAAGAGGGTATTTTCCCTGGCTCACCAGCTCGCCCAGTGACCCCAACAGGAACCCTAAGGCTCATCTCATCCCACCCCCTGCCATGGGCAGGGACACCTTCCTCTATCCCAGGTTGCTCCAAGCCCCATCCAACGTGGCCTTGGACACTTCCAGGGATCCAGGGGCAGCCACAACTTCTCTGGGCAGCCTGTGCCAGGGCCTCCCCACCCTCACCGGGAAGATTTTTTTGAATCTGCAATAGGAATGTGATGCAACCAGCGAGACCAGGCACTGAATAATCTCCCCCTCTCCCACCGTCTCTGAGCCAGCCCAGGCCCAACTTGGCTGTTCCAAACCCTGCTGGACAAAAAGGAACTTTCCCTCTTGCTGGGAAAGCCAGCAGGTAACTGAGGGATTTCCCCTGTCTCCCTCCTTTCTTTGGAGAGAAGGAAAGCCAAGTGTCCCAGCACAGATCATTCTCACAATCTGTTTTATTTAAATAGGCTGGAGACAAAGGTCAAAGAACAGATGTGGTTAAGGGTTGTTAAGGAGCCTATAAAAATCTCCCCTTCAGAAAAACCCCGGAGTCTGCTCTCCCTGCCTTGCCCATGGAGACATTCCAAGCCCAGGCTCCAGCTCCAGGCTGCTGTTTGCTAACCCAGTGTGAACCCCAATCAAGAGTGACTTTCTCTCCACCAGCCCCATCTTCCTGCTGTCTTTCCCTTCACCTAATTAAACCAGCAGATTAACTTCCAGCTCATGAAGGAGCACTTCCCTCAGCTGGCAGCCACGTGGCCTGTTGGAATGTATGGGGATAATTTTAGTCGCTATAAAGTCAGTGATGTAATCAGTGTCAACATCAGTGTTCAAGAGCAGGGGACCTTCTTGGAACAGCTTCAAGCACTTCTGGATGCAAAATCCTGCCACAGCCCCGTGACACCCATTTTAACCTTCCTTGCAGGTTTTATAAAGAACAACTTAAACAGAACCTGGAACTAAGGAAGTTTTGCATTTTCCCTTTGGGACACACTGGCCTGACACACCTTCCGTGGACTTTGCTCAACAGTCTCACCTGGGATTTTCAGCCAGACAGAAGTTTCCAAACCAGCCTGTGATATCATTGCCCAATTCCTGAAAAACCAAAAGGAATCTGCTGCCTAAAGCCTGTCACGAGCTCTCGCCAAGCAGGACTTTTGCCTTTGGACTTCATCTTTCTGGAAGCTCCCAAGAAAGGTGACAGAAATGAGCTGGTCCCCAAAGCCCCACAGTTGGGCCAGAAACACCTTAAAAATAATAATTCATGTAAAATTCAAAAGATTAGAGATGTTCTCCTCAGTGGCACCGTTGGATTGTTCCAAGCCCACTGAGTGCTGCCCCATTATTCTGTGTCTGGGAGTTGTTATAGAGGGAAAATTTATTTCCATAGGGAGGATTTTCAGGAGCAGATGCACCTGGGTGGGTTATTTTAGCAACAATGTGGAACAGCAGCTCCTGCCACTCCATAAACAGAAAAAGAAGGAGTTGCAAACCACTGGGGCTGGAAAGGAGCTGCACATCTGCATATCCCTGAGGCCTGATAGAGATAAAAGGCTGCACTTAGTGGGAAAGGGTGTTCCAAGTTGGCCAGGAAAACAAAGGGAGGGGACTTGGTTTCTTTGCCCCTCTGCTCTGGGAAAGGGGGTACCCTCCCATCAAACAGCCTGGAAGAAGCAAAGCTCAGATGGATCCCAGACTAACCAGGGTGATGGACCAACTCCCTGGCAGGGTGGGAAATCCAGGACTGCTGCTGCTGCCTGAGGAAGTTCAGGACACCAAGTAAATATTGTGGAAAAGGCTGGAGGCTCAGGAATGACAGAGAGGATAATCACACTCCCCTTACTTTTGAGGTTTTGTTTAAAAAAAACAACCCCCAAACCTCTGCAATCAAGTCCCAAATCAACCAAGGAGGTGCCATCCTCTTCTTTGGGAACATCCAGATGGAGGAATTCTAAAGGGGTGGATCCCATGAAGGTAAAAGCCCTGCTTGGTTTTAGGCAAGAAATTCCTTTCAGTTTTATAGGAATTGGGCAGTGACAGGCCAGGCTGCTTTGCAGACTCCTGTGTGGCTGAAAATTCCAGGTGAGCCCAGTCTGCCCCCGGTGTGTCCCACGAGGTACAGCCAGGGTGGGGAGAGGAGCTGGAATTCCTTCCCTGGCAGCACTTTGAAGTTGTGCTTGTTCCTCCTGCACCCACCTGCCTGCTCAGCAGCTGCTCCTTGCCATGTTTTCTGTCTTTTTCAGAATGGAAACAGGGCTGGGGCTCGAGGACTGGGAGGAGCAGCTGACAGATATGGCGATGGATGCTGATCCAGTCGGTTCTCTGGTGGGAGACATCGCTGGCAAAACAAGGGGAGAAGGATACTGGTATTTGCTGGGATATGATGTAAGGAAAGATTATTCCCTACTGTATTTCAGGACTTTCTCCACAACAATTACCCACAGCTCCTGGGCTGTTTACAGGGCGCCCAATACATGATATTTCCAAATGTTTCCATTCCACAGTGCTGTCCTGCCACGTCCCCTCAGTTCTCTGTGTTAAAATCCTTATTTAAATCACTCTCTGGACTTCTGATACAGTTAGGTTTGAGAAAATCCCTGGATTCCAACATTGGAAAAACAAAAACCACAAACCAACCCACCCCAGGTCACTGTGGGAACAGGGAATGTTTTGGAATTCAGTGACTCCTCTGAGGGCATGTGAGGGATGTTTGTGTGACACTCCAGAGCTCCAGGCTCTGCTGCCTGCCTGATGTAGGAGCCACTGGAAAGGAGCAGGAACATTCCAGGTGAGTGTGTCTGCTCCAGTTCCTGCTGCCCTGCTGGCTGAGCTCCACCCTGGGCCCTCTCCAGGCTCCCAGGCTCCATTCTGAGTCTGGTCCCTGCCTCCTGAGCCCACCCCTGCCGGCTGAGCTTTGTCCCATATCTCATCCCTGTGTCCTGGGCTTTGTGGGGGGTGTCCCTGTACTGAGCCTCATCCCAGGGAAAATCCCTGCCTCTTGCCTGTGTCTCAGACCACATCCCAGGCTTTGTCCCTGTGTCTCCGTCCTTGTTCTGTACCTGCCTCTCCTATGTTTCATCCTGGGCCTTCTCCACGTGTCCTGAGCCTCATCCTGTGGCTGGTTTCTGCTTCCTAGGCCTCACCCTGGGCCTTCTTCCAGTGCCCCGAGCCTCATCCTGGGGCTAATGCCTGCCTCCTGCCCTGTCCCTGTGTCCCAGAACACATCCCAGGCTCTAATCCTGTCTCTCAGCCCTTGCCCTGGGCCAGTCCCTGCCTCCCGGCCCTTCTCCTGTGTTCTGAGCCTTGTCCTGGACCTGTTCCTGCCTTTTGTGCCACATCCTGGGCCTCGTGTCCTGAGCCTTGTTGTGTCCTGCCTCTCGTCCTGTCCCAAGTCTGTTCCTGCCTCCTCCTTCCTGGGCCTCATCCTGAATCCCAAGCCTTATCCCAAGCTTTCTGCCTATGCCTCGAGCCTCACCCTGGAGCTAATCCCTGACCTCTGCCCTGTCCCTGTGCCCCAGGCCTCATCCGGCCCCCTGGGCCCCCCCCGGGATCTCTCACCAGTAGTAGGTGAGGCGGCAGCCGGGGCAGCGCAGCGGGGCCGTTCGGGCCCCGCACAGTTCGCAACGCGGGAGCCCCGCCATGGCCGGCCCTGAACCCTCGACGCGTCCCCGGTTGCCGGGGTAACGCTTCCGTTGAGGCGAAATACCGCACTTCCGACAAACACCTACGATAGCGCTGGCGTGCCGTTCCGAAGGCAACACTTCCGGTACGGGGAGGGTGACACACGTGATTTCCGGCGGGCCGGGCAGGCCGGTCATGGCGGCGGCGGCGAAGGAAAAGGAGGAGAAGGACAAGGACGAGGACAACGACAATGACGTGGATGCGGCGGCGACCGAGGGCCGGGTGCGGGCTTGGGCGGCGGCGCAGGCGGCACGCGGGCGGCGCGTGGCGCTGGTGACGTCGGGCGGGACGCAGGTGCCGCTGGAGGCGCGCGCCGTGCGCTTCCTGGAGAACTTCAGCAGCGGTCGGCGCGGGGCCGCCTCAGCCGAGCGGCTCGTGCGGGCGGGGTACGGCGTGTGCTTCTTGCACCGCGCCCGCTCCGTCTTCCCCTGGGCCCGCGCCCTGCCGCCACACGGCCCCGCGCTGCTCGACGCGCTCCGCCTCACCCCGGGGCCGCCGCCCGGCGTGGCCGCCGCCCCCGCCGCGCTGCCCGCGCTGCTGCCCGCGCTCCGCGAGTACCAGCGCGCCACCGAGGCGGGCGCGCTGCTCGCCATCGAGTTCACCGGGCTCGCTGAGTACCTGGCGCTGCTGCGCGCGGCCGCCCGAGCCCTGGCGCCCCTCGGTACGGGGAGAACCCGGGTGTGAGGGGACGAGGGGGAACGGGGGGGACCCAGGAACGAGGAACGGGATGGCCACCGGTTCGTAGGGCACAAGGCGAGAGAGGATGAAGACCCCGTGGGGGTCTCCAGTGTGAGGGAGCCCAGGAATGAGGGAACAAGGTGGTCCTGTGAGAACGTTCAGGATGAGGCTCTCATGGGGGTCTCCAGTGTGAGGGGACAGGAGGACCAAGAACATGGGGATGTGATGGTTGTGGGGGGAGGGGTCTACCGGCATGGGGTAGACGATAGAACCCCCTCGTGGTGGCCCCAGGGCCCGGGTATGAGGTGACCCCGGGGCCTGTGAGGCTCTGGCATGAGGGGACAAGGGGGCCCCCTTGCTTGGAGGGCTCCTGCACCCCGGCATGAGGGTCTGGGCTGTCTCTGGGGGCTATTGGGGTTTGGGAGGAGGGGACAAGACAGACCCCAGTGGAGAACAGTGTGTCTGAGGGGACCCCAGGATGGGGTCAGTGCTGCCCTGCTTAGGATTGTGCTGGGGGGTGTCCCTGAGGGGGGCCCTGGTCTCCCCTGTTTAATGTGTGTGGGTGGCAGCCCGGCTGGCTCTGGGGTGACAGGGACAAGCCATGGCAGCAGGGGACAGCAGTCATGTTCCCACAGGCTCCAGTGTCATGTTCTACCTGGCAGCCGCCGTGTCGGATTTCTACATCCCGGCCTCTGAGATGCCAGAGCACAAGATCCAGTCCTTGGAGGGGCCCCTGCAGGTAAGGCCCCCCTGAGCATGGCTCTCTCTGCCACCCCCCTCAGCTGTCCCCTCCTTTTTTCCAGAGTCCTTCTGCTGAGAACTGGCTGTGGATAAAACCTGGGAAAGCTGCAAAGCAGAAGCTTGTGTGTGTTGTCAGAGGGAACGGGAGGGTGAGATCCCACAGGAACAGAACCCTATGGAAATCCTGCAGTTACATTGTTTTATTCTTATCTTGCACCGAGGGGCCCAGATAAGAGGGCAGGGCAGGGTCAGCCTTGCTCTGCTTTGATCCAGGTTTATTTTTAGGGTGGGATGAAGGGGTGAGTGGTGCCATGGGTTATCTGCAGGGAGGTCAATGCTGCTCTGTCTGATACGGAGCAGCTTCAACATGTCTGCAGTTGTGGTGTGGCACATGAAGAGGGGCCCCTGAGGTGCCTTCTGCTCTTCTGGCTTTGTCCTTTAAAGCTGCCTGTGCTTCCGTGGAGATGAGGAGAGGGTGGGTCTCAGAGAGCTGAAGTGCTCCAAGAATAGCTCCTGGAGTACTTGAGTTGCTGCCTTTTGTCTGGAGAGAAGCTTTGGACAAGGGCCTGGAGTGCCAGGGTGAGGGGGAATGGCTTCAAACTGACAGAATAGATTGAGATTGGATATTGGGAAGAAATTCTTCCCTGTGAAAGTGGGGAGGCCCTGGCACAGGATGCCCAGAGAAGCTGTGGCTGCCTCATCCCTGGAAGTGTTCAAGGCCAGGTTGGGCAGGGCTTGGAGCAACCTGAGGTAGTGGAAGGTATCCCTGCCCATGGCAGGGGGTGGCACGGGATGGGATTTAAGGTCCCTCCCAACCCCAAATCATGCCATGACTCCAGGATCCATCCTGCTTGTACAAATGACAGTCCAACACTGCAGCTCCGAGGTCCCTCTCAGCAACGGGAGCAGGTCGCTCTGGCATTCTTTATATAACAAATATATAAAAATTTATTTAATTAATTACCTTCTAAGAAGTTGCTGGGCTTCATTCTTTTTCTTTAGCATTGGAAAGATGAGACCTGGCCTGATTCCCAGTGGTGGATCTAGAGATTGGGAAGCTGGAGAACAAAGTCTCCTACTGTTTTTCCCCCATGCTTTGGCACTTTGGTGCCTCATGTGTGTTAAGGAGTTGATAGAAGGAAAGGTGAAGATGGGATGAACTGCCTGGATTCTGGAGAGCTGAAAACTCAGATTTATGCAGTTGTAATGCTTTTTTTTAGTCTTCTCTCCTCATGTTTATATTCCCCGAGTGGGCTTAGCTCTGGGAATGCAGAGTTCCTGTGGCCCAGCCTCAGAACCCCCTGATTGTGAGTACCACATGGATCATTTAACTTAAATTTACAGTGTCATTTGAACCTTGTTTGGTGAGAGCTGCCCAAACACTGCCTCGAAAAACTTCCTGGTATAAATGGAATATGAAACAAAGCTGGGTTTTCCCTCTTTCCCATCCCATCTCCTGTTAGAACTCCCTGTAATGTTTCTACTGATTTTTTTCTTTTTATCTTTCCCCACTGCAGATCACAATGAAGATGGTGCCAAAAATGCTGTCACCCCTGGTCAGAGACTGGGCCCCGGAGGCCTTTGTGATTTCCTTCAAACTGGAGACAGATCCCCAGATCCTTCTGCATAAATCTCGGCAGGCTCTGGAGAAATACCGGCACCAGGTGGTGGTGGCCAATGTCCTGGAGTCCCGGAGAACCTCTGTCATCATTGTCACCAGGGACTCACAGACTCCCTTATCCCTGTCCGATGAGGAAATAGCACAAGGCATGGAAATAGAGGAGAAGATTGTGAGTTACCTCCAGGGCCAGCACACAGCCTTCATAGAGAGAAATGGCTGAGGAGCAGCTCGGAGGAAACAAGGGAATTGTGCTGGAGAGGGAGTGGGACCAGAGTGATTCCCTGTCCAGGTAGATAAACCAATCCCCACAGAACACTGAGGAGGGCCATTCAACGCTGTGTCACTTTTCTACAGCTTGGCCACGGCTATTGCGGCTTTGTAAAAGAGAAATACATGGAAGAGAAACCATTCCAAGGATATTAGTCCTGGTGTTTAAAGGAGGAAAGGAGCTCGTTTCTGTCCCTTGGGCTGGGAGAACTGGGAGGACGAAAAATGATGAAGGTCTCTGTACATAAAGAATTTCTTGAATGTCCCTCTTTGAAGTTTCTTTTGGAATGGCTGTAGGAAGGAATGGGGCTTTGCAGGAAAGATGTGCTGGTTTTATGACTGGAGTGGGGAATCATCTGGTGTTGAGAGTGGATGATGAAACCAGGGTGGCAACAAGGAGAATGAGGTGACAGCGACTTTGGGGGAGCAAGTCTTGTGCCAGGAGAGATCCCATGTTCCTACAGTTCAGGTGCTTCAGCAGCATCCCTAAAGCAGCGTTTCAAAGGTTTTCCTTCCATCCCAGGTATTTGTAGGTTTCTTTGCTTTGTATTCCATTTACACCAGGAAGTTTTCCAAGGCAGTGTTTGGGCAGCTCTCACCAAACAAGGCTTAAGTGTCACTGCAGAGCTCTGTAAACAAAGGCAAGGCTACGTCTGGCTCAGAGCACAGAGGATGGATCCAAGCTTGAGGCCAAGGTTGGAGAAGGGAAGTGGGCACTGAGGGCAGTGGTGTCCAGGGGAGGGAACGGAGCTGGGGAAGGGGCTGGAGCACCAGGAGCGGCTGAGGGAGCTGGGAAAGGGGCTCAGCCTGGAGCAGAAGAGGCTCCAGGGGGACGTTCTGGCTCTGCACAATTCCCTTACAGGAGGGGGCAGCTGGGGGGGCGGGGGGAGGGATCGGGCTCTGCTCCCAGAGAACAAGGGAGAGGATGAGGAAACAAGCTGTGTCAGGGGAGGTTCAAGGGTGGATATTGGGAAAAGTGTTCACGGAAAGGTGTTCAGGTATTGGCACAGGCTGCGCAGGGCAGTGGTGGAGTCACCATCCCTTGAAGTGTTCAAAAAAAATGTGGATATGGCACTTGGGGACATGGTTTAGGGTAAACATGGCAGTGCTGGGGGAATGGTTGGACTCGATCTTGGAGGGCTTTTCCAGGCTTAGTGATTCCATGATTCTCTGACAGCAGAAGGGGTGGCAAGGACTGACCCTGGAAGGGGACGCTTCCTTTTGGCTATGTGGAGTTAGAACATTCCTGGTTTGGTCTAAACCCTCTTCCAACGATTACCAAATTCAAAGTGTGTGTTCCTCATGCCTGCAAGAAACTTAACTGCAGCTCTCCTGCTGTCCACTGTGTGTCTGCTCACAGGCTATCCTCAACATAAATTCACTGGGGTCCTGGAAAGAAGGACAACAGCACATGGGAATGCTGGAAGCATTTCCTGCGGCAAGACTCTGCTCTGGGTGAAACCATAGAATGTTCAGGAGGCAGCGGTGATTTTTTAATAACACCAATCCCCTGAAAGTGAGGGGTGCTCAAAAAACAAGGAAAATAAAACCAGAAGAGCAAGAAAAGAGCATGAGGATGGGATCAGTGGATCCCATCAGTGGTCAGGAGGAGAGAGATCCAGCTGGTTAACTGAGTCAGGAGAAGGAACTCACAACTTCTCTGTGGCCAGGACTGATACAGAAGGTGAATAAGCTCCAAGAACTGCCTGTCTTCATCTCCCAGTACGTAATTGATGGGAATGTCGAGTCTGGGATTTCCCTTGTCTTAGTTTAGAGCCTCTGTGGACAGCATGGATGGGTCAGCAGGGATGAGAATATAAAAATTTGTGTAAGTTGAACACGCCCTTGCAGGGGCTTCATCCCTCGGGACAAGGGATGGGAGAAGTGCCACCGACACTGTCTTCAGAGTGTCCTGGCATTTCTCCGAAGTGGTTGGGAAGGAGAGGAATAATCTGAGCTTTTTGAGGAGCAGACTGGGGCAGTGGGCCCTGGGAATCTTGGGGTTTCATTGGACTTGGGAACACTTTGTGGGCTTCCACTGTTGTGTCTGCCCCTACTTGTGAAGTGCAGGTTGGAGAGGTTCTTAAGCTCAATCTGAGCCACAGCCATCCCGATCCCATGTCAGGGATGCACCTCTTCCATGTGGGAGGTTAAACCAAGCCCATGAGTGCTCCCACCCTGGCAGTGTTTGGGCACCAGCACTCTGGGAATGCTGGTTGTGGTACCTAAGTTGGAAGTGGCTCCTGCAAGTCCAGGTCCATTGCTTTCTGAGGATCCCAGAGGGCTCAGTGGAAGATCCTCACTGGGCTCTGCCGTGTCCCTCTTCTCCATGTCCCGGTCTTCTCCTTTCTCTGCCATCCCCTTGCGCAGTGTCTTCAGCCAGTGAGTCGGTTCTGCAGGATGGACCTACTTTGCTCTGCAGTTCCTCAATCTCACGGAATCATCTTTGGGTTTCAAGGGGCTTTAAAGCTCATCTCATTCCACCTTCCACTAGCCCAGGTTGTTCCAAGCCCTGTCCAACTTGGCCTGGAACACTTCCAGGGATGGGGCAGCCACAGCTTCTCTGGGCAGCCCGTGCCAGGGCCTCCCCCCTCAAAGGGAAGGATTTCTTCCCAATATCCCATCTGACCCTGCCGTCTGGCAGTGGGAAACCATCCCCTCTTCTCTTGTCACTGCATGTCCTTGTCCCAAGTCTATCTCCAGCTCTCTTGGAGTAGGAACTGGCATGGTCTCTAAGGTCTCCCTAAAGCCTTCTCGTATCTAGGCTCAGCTCCATGTACTTGCCTGCTTCCCCTTCAGCTCTAGCAGATTCACTTGGGATTTAGAAGAAAATCGGGAAAACTTTTGGCCCCTTTTGTTTATGTTTTTGGCCCGTTTTGGTGACCCAGGAGTGACCCCGGCGGGAGCGGCACTGCGCCCGCTGCCGGCCGCCAGGGGGCGTCACGGAGCGAGGAGGGGGAGTGGCGGGGGCGCGGCCTCCCACCCCTACGTGACGTCACGGCGGGCGTGGCTTCACACAGCCAATTCACTGCGTCGCTATTGGGGCGTGGCCACAGCAAGGGGCGTGGCCTGTTGCCATGGCGCCGGCGGGGCACTCCCGCCGTATGGACGCGGCCGCCGCCGCCCCGGTGGGTGTCCGGCACCGGCCTGGGGGCGTCGGGGGCCGGTTGTACCCCCGGGACCAGCCCAGGGGAGGGTTCGGGGTATTGGTTGTACCCCCGGCACCGGCCCGGCCTGGAGGGGGTTCCGGGGGGTGGGTCGTACCCCCAAGATCGGCCCGAGGGTGTCGGGGTACCCACGCCACCCCCGTCGCTCACGGCTCCTCTCGCTGCCCCGCAGGCGGAGCCCCCGGTGCCGGCAGACACCATCCGGCGCTGGCTGCGGGCGGAGGGCGCTGACCCCGCCGCCCCAGCCGAGGAGCAGCTGGGCGTAGCCTGGCGGCTTCTGCGGCGAGCGGAGACCCGGCTGGGCGAGCTGGAACGGCGGCGGGCCCAGGACATGAGCGACGTAAGGCCCGGAGAGCGGGCCCAGCTGAGGCCTGTCCTGGCAAGGGAACGGAGCTGGAGAAGGGGCTGAAGCACTAGAAGCGGCTGAGGGAGCTGGGAAAGGGAGAAAAGGAGGCTCCAAGGGGACTTTCTGGCTCTGCACAACTCCCTGACAGGAGGGGGCAGCCGGGGCGGGGGGGTCGGGCTCTGCTCCCAGGGAACAGGGACAGGAGGAGAGGGAACGACCTCAAGCTGCGTCCGGGGCGATTCAGGCTGGACATGAGGAGAAATTTCTTCACTGAAAAAGTGGTCAGGCATTGGCAAGGGCTGCGCAGGGCAGTGATGGGGTCCCCGTCCCTGGAGGTGTTCAAAGAATGACAGAACGTGGCACTCAGTGCTCTGGTCTGGTGACAAGGTGGAGTTTCATCACAAGTTGGACTCTTGGGAGTCTTTTCCAACCTCAGTGGTTGTGGGATAGCCCCCGAGTTAACCCACCCAGGCCTGCATCCCCTGATCCCCCTCTATGCAGCATCAGGTTCAGGGGTGTCACTGCCACACTGCTGCCCTCGGGAACTCAGGATTTATGTCCCCATTCCTCATGCTGGGCATCAAAAAGCACCTGGTGAGCCCAGCAGCTCCCACAGAGCCATGTTCAAAAGCTCCCCACATCCCAGCACCCGCATAGCTGCATGACCTGCTGACCTCCCAGTCAAGGTTTTACCATCTCCAGGTGTTCCAAAGGCATAAGACATATTGTCCTGCAAATATTTGAGGTTATCCTGTAAACATGATGGGGTGGACAACTTTTTGTGCTGCTGGCTCACTGGAGGTGCCAGCAGACATGGAAATAGCTGGATTTTGTGTATTTCAGGTGGAAAGCTATGTGGGCCATGTCCGTACCCTGACAGAAGAGCGGGATGCCATTGCCTCTGAATATGAGAAGGAGAATGAGCAGCTCAGGTTGGAGCTGGCACAGCTACAGCTGCAGCAGGGTAATCCCTTCCCTCCAGAGCGCGGGCCCCAGGAATGCACTGGCAGGTGTTTGGGTCTGGAAAGCTTCTTGGAGAGCTGAGAAGCGTTTTTTGGGGAGTTCTTAGGGAGTTCTCAGTGGTTTGTTGTTCAAGAAGTTGCTGAAAGTGTTTATGAGCTGTTCAAACAGATTTGTAGTTGATTTAGAAGTTCTTGCCTGCTTTTACTGCCTTTATTCAGGGAATTTGGCAGGTTCTCCACGTAGCTCTGTTGTTGCACAAAGCATCTTCTAGAGGCTGTTTGAAGACCAGAATTGATGGTGCTCTTTGGTTTCCAGCTCTGAATTACCTGCTCCCACCAAGTCAGTGAATTTGCTCTTGGCTTTGGTTTACAGAAACTCCACATTTTTTAAAACAGTGTGAGGGACAGGAATTGTTTGTTCTGGTGATTCAAAACTTGGGTGTGCTCGTTGTCATGGATGATTTGGGTTGGAAGAGACCTTAAAGCTCATCCAGTTCCACTCCTGGCCATGGGCAGGGACGCCTTCCACTAGACCAAATTGGTCAGGGCCCCTCAGAGCTTCAGTAATTTTGTTTAAACAAATTATTTCACTTATTTAACTTCAAATAATTTGTTTTCAAACTCTAGGGCCCCTTTTGCTGGGTTTAATTCTTGATTTTTTTCAGTCTTCTGGTGCACTTTCAGTGGTGCTCATAGCCCGTGTCACCGTTAACTCCTTTCGTGACCTGTATCATCCTGGCCCTAAGATAAAACTGGGGGTGATGGCACAACTTAAAGAGTTTCTTTGTGATCCAGGCACCAAATACAGGAATTTGGGGGACAATTTTGAGCATCGGTTGGGTTTTCAGGGAGCACATCTGGTGGTGTGACTTTCCAAAGATGGATTTACCTAAAAATTTGATTTTTCTGGGCGCTTAAAACCGTGGTTTGTGGTGAAAAGGCTGCTTACAAAGGTTAAAATGATGAGCTCTTGGGAGCCTCGCTGTGGCAGAAAACGCTGTTCCTGGTTCTCTCCCTTCCCACAAGGTGGCAGTAGAAAGACAGAATATCCCCAAAGCTGGAATGCGGTAATTTCCTCCTGGCTGCTCTGCTCCTCTGGACTTTCTCCATTTCTTAGGGATTCCTGAGGCTGTTGAGCAATGAGTATCTCTGGAATGGAAGCTGAGATCCTTGTCCATGGATCTCGATGTATCCAGGGGGGATTACTTGTTGCCATCCAGTTGTTCCCAGTGTGTTGTCCTTGAGGGGGTTGTGTGGCTTTGGTACTGTAGAGTGTTTCTGGAGGGATTTTTTTGGGGATATCACTCTGATTTTGAGGTTCAGGACTTGTTGTTGACTCACTGCTGGCATTGGCTGCCGTCCTGTTGAGAATCTGGAAGCCCTGCTCCCTCTGGGCTGTCACCTGTGGGGAGAGGTGCCAGCCCCGAGATGTTTTGGGTCCTTGTGGAGCACTTTATTGAGTGACTGGTCCTTTTTTCGAGGTTTGTTCAGCTGGAGCAGAGGAGGCTGAGGGTGAGCTGAGGGCAGAGCTCATTCCAGGCTGCAGCTCCTCTGGAGGAGGATTTTATCTCTGCTCTCTGGGACCAGGGAAGGGACATGAGGGAACAGCTCGAGCTGTGCCAGGGGGTTTAGGTTGGATATCAGGAAAAAGTTCTTCCCGCAGAGGGTGCTGGGCACTGCCCAGGCTCCCCAGGGAATGAGCATGGCCCCAAGGCTGCCAGAGCTCCAGGAGCATTTGGACACCACTCTGAGGCACAGGGTGGGATTGTTGGGGTGTCTGTGCAGGGCCAGGGTTCGGACTGGATGATCCTTGTGGGTCCCTTTCAGCTCAGGATATTCTGTGGTTCCATGATTCTAGGTCAGTCTCTTCTTAAAAAAATCCCCCCGGCCATCTCTATTATGGAGTGCATGGATGTGCTTGTGCTGGAGATGCTGCACAATCCCTAAGGCTTCTTTTGGGCTGCTCCAGGTCTCTAATGCATCCCTGCTGCAGGGTTCTATGCTGCATCCCTGTGCCTGTTCCCCAGGCCTTTGCTTTTCATCAGAGTTCTTGGAATCATGGGAATGTTTAGGTTGGAAGAGCCCTCTAGGATCATCAAATACAACCATTCCTCCAGCACTGTCAGGTTCACCCCAAGTGCCATGTCCACATGTTTTTTGAACAATTCCAGTAATGGTGACTCTGGTTCTCTGGGCAGCTGTGCCAGTGCCTGACCAGCCTTTCTGTGAATATCCAGCCTGAACCTCCCCTGGCTCAGCTTGAGGCTGTTCCCTCTCCTCCTGTCCCTGTTCCCTGGGAGCAGGGCCCGACGCCCCCCGGCTGCCCCCTCCTGTCAGGGAGTTGTGGAGAGCCAGAAGGTCCCCCCTGAGCCTCATTTTCTCCAGGCTGAGCCCTCCCAGCTCTCTCAGCTGCTCTCCATATGATTTGTGCTCCAGGTCTTGCTCCCCCTGTTATTTTTGCAAAACACCCAGGTGTCTCATTAGGCATAGGATGATCCAGGGGATTGGGCTGGAGAAGGGGCTTTGTGGAAAGACAGACCCTGGTCTGCTGGGATTGTTGAAAATGTGGGCAAGGCAAGAGGACAGGATGGTGGTTGGTAGCTTTTGGAAGCAGTGAAAGGAGAATGGGAAGGGACAGCTGGGGACAGTGGCTGGTTCAAGCCAGTGGTACAAAGGAGGGGCTTGAGCTGTGAATGATGCAGGGTGAGGGACAGGATCTGTCCCGATCCACCTGAGCTGAGAGCTGGGGAAGGGAGCCTGAAGACCCCCGGGTGGGCTCTCAGGTCTGAGCACACTCCCTCTTCCAACAGCAGGCAAGCGGATCAGAAACTCTGCTTGGTCTGGGATCGCTCAGAGCAACTTGATCTGCTAAAAGGTGTTTCATAAAATCATGGAATTATGGAATGGGTTGGGTTGGAAGGGATCTTAAAGCTTATTCCATTCCACCCCCTACCATGGGCAGGGACATCTTCCTCTGTCCCAGGATGCTTCAAGCCCTGTCCAGTCTGGCATTGGACACTTGCAGGGATCCAGGGGCAGCCACAGCTTCTCTGGGCACCCTGTGCCAGGGCCTCACCACCTCCACAGGGAAGAATTCCATCCCAATATCCCATCTGACGCTGCCCTCTGGCAGTGGGAAGCCATTTCCCCCTTGTCCTGGCACTCCAGGCCCTTGACCAAAGTCTCTCTCCAGCCCTCCTTTAGACCCTGGGGATAATTAGCACTGGTGACTGAAACTGAGCAGTTTCTGAAGATAAAAAGTCAATCTCTGCTCACACGTTTGCTCCGTGCCCATCCCAGGCTCTCAGGTTCCTACAGGGAGCAGCCAAGGCTGGTTGATGCTGGGCCATCGAGCTGAGCATCACCTCATCTGATACCTCTGCCCAGAGTGACATTTTTCCTTCCCTCCAGGCAGTTCCTGATCCGTTTCTGATGCTCTCGCTGAACGTGCTGTTATTGGAGGGCAGATCGATGGTGCTCCCAAAAGCCTTCCTGAAAAACAACTGGAATGGCAGTGAAACACAGCGCTGGGTGGATTTGTTTAAAAAGTGGAATGTAAAGAATAAACAGTCATGGTCTGAGCTTGTTGTAACAGCTTGGGCTGGTTAAACACACCCAGCAGGGCTGGAGGATGCAGGACTGTGGTGGGGTGAGGTGGCTGCTGTTTCTGAGAGTATTCCTGGGATAGGAAAATAGAAATATTGATGTAAAATTTGCTTCCAAACAAGCGTGGACAGAGGTGGGAGATGCCAGTGGAGCTGTGGTGTGACAGTGCCTGGGGTAGGGATTGGCTCTTCCCAGAGATTGGATGGGAGAGGGAAGGGGCTTGTAAGGAATCAGTGGAGTTTACACATAGGTAACCTGTGCTGTGTGGGCAGACTCCCCCCCCCCCCATCCTCACAAGTACTTTTTCCTCTCCAGTCTCTGGAATATGTCTGGGGTCTAAAATGATACCACTTTGTCCTGCATTGCAGGCTGGGGACAAGGGGAGCACTGGCAGGTGAAGGTGGTTCAGGGCACAGGGGTTCCCATCCTGGCCATAAACCAGAGCAGTTTCTGTTCATTTTAGCTGGAATTTGGCAAAATCATGGGAGGAAACTGCCAGGCAGGTTGGGGTTCAGTTTAGTGTGATCCATGGGCTCTTCCTGAGGCACACAGAGCAGTTTTGATCCTGCAAACTGCCTCGTTTGCTCTGCTGCAGCAGGAAGCTGCTGGGGAGCCCTATTTGACCCTGTATTGACCAGGCTATGCTTTGTGTCCCTGGGGAAGATGCCTGGGAAACCGCAGGGTGTTTTCCATCCACAGGGCTGGATGGAGCCGGCTGCGAAGCGCAGAGTGGAAACATGGGATCGATCGGAGCCTCGGGATGTGATTGCACTGGGTCCTGTGTTAAATCAGTGCATGGGAGTGAGGGACAGGCTTGTCCAGGGCTGTGTATGTCCCGTGTCTGAGGAATATTTGCTCTGCTGAGCCTCTGCTGTCCAACTGTAGATCCCTGAGCAGGGAAAGAGTGGAAATATCCCTCCTACCTCTATACAGCTCCCTGCACTTCCCATCTTACAACACTTGGAAGCCTTTATAATCTGGTTTGGGCTAGAAATTTGGTCTATTGCTTTTGGTTTTAATACAAATTACACAGGGAGGGTTTGAAAAGCCCTCCCTTGGCTCCACAAGCTGCTGGATCCAATGCAGGAGTTGCTTCCCTCACCATGCCGGACACCAAAGGTTCCTCATTTTCTCCTGGCAGGTAAATTCCAACCACACCAACAAGGGGGTCTTTTTAACAACTATTTGTTGCACAAACACAATGGTGCCCAGCCATAAACTGACTTCTGCAAGTCTTGTTGTCACCTTTCTGCCTTAGAGACCCTTGAATCTGGAAGTTTTTCCCAGTACAGAGTCTTCCTGGCTATAATTTTTGGATAAATGGTGAAGCACTGGCAGTTTAATTCTTAAAGATATTCAGATCTGCCTCCTTTCCAGACATTCCTTGGGAAAATAGTGATGCTCTCCAGGAGTGATCTGGTATTTTGTGTGTCTCCTGCCAAAGAAAACATGTCTGTGACTCTGTGTCTGTCCGTTTGCTTTCTCTCCAAGATTGGACTTGATGATCTCAGGGTTGGAACTGATGATCTTGGAGGTCTTTTCAACCTTAATGATTCTGTGGTTCTCGCAGTATGTGTTTACTGGTGTTTAGTTTCCACCAAGCTGTACTTAGGGTTGAAGGGGCTGAGGATAAACCAGGTTGGGAGAACTCTGACTGGGGGGAGCAGGTCCTATCACATGCTTGGCAGGCAGGGAGGGGTATGTGAAGAGAAACCTTGAGAGAGAGGGAGGGAATAGGGCTGAGAAAATGGGTAGCAGGGAATGGGAGGCAGTGAGGGAGTTGGGAAGCAGGAGAGACTTGAGGAGCTGTTGGGCTCCAGGAGAAATGGGGCTGTTGCAGTGAGGAGTATTTAGAGGAGCTGGGACAGATCTCCAGGAAACCCTGCCCTTTGCTTGTTCCTCTTCTGACACCAAGCCTTGCCTTGCCTTGCCTTGCAGAAATAGAGCTGAAGGAGGTGCAGGAGATGCTGGAGCAGGAAGGTTTATCCCAGATCTCCTGCAGTGCTGCCAGTGAACAGGTCGCGTATTTCCTGGTGGAGCGGGCAGCGCTGCTAGGAAAGCTGGAAGTGGCAGCCCGGCAGCTGGAATCCCACAGCATCATGGATGGACTCCAGGTACTTCCTGCTCCGTGGCTCTGTCTGCCTGAGAGCTTCTGGGAAAGGAATATCTTCTGGATATTTTTGTAATGAGAACTGTTTCTCCTGTCTTTGAGGCCACTGTGGAGTCTTGGGGCTGAAATACTTGAAGGAGCTACAGGAAAGATGGAGAGAGAGTATTTACAAGAGCCCGGAATGCCAGGACAAGGGGGAATGGCTTCAAACTGACAGAAGAGGTTTAGATTGGATATTGGGAAGGAATTCTTGGCTGTGAGGGTGGTGAGGCCCTGGCACAGGGTGCCCAGAGAAGCTGTGCTTGTCCCTGGATCCCTGGAAGTGTCCAATGCCAGGTTGGATAGGGCTTGGAGCATCCTGGGATAGAGGAAGGTGTCCCTGCCTATGGCAGGGGGTGGAATGGAATGAGCTTTAAGATCCCTCCCAACCCCAAACCAGTCTGGGATTCCAGGATTCTAAATCAGTGCCTTTCTTAATTCTCACACTTTGCACTTGATTTACTCCCACATCTGCACAGGGACAGTGAAATGGATTAATTGTAATACTATACTGAGGAGTTTGTGATGTGGTTGGCGTGGGGATCTTCACTGGGTAAGAATGACTTTCTCTGGGTTCAGGGGGAGCAGAAGAGGCTGAGGGCAGAGCTCACTGGAGGCTGCAGCTGCTCCTGATCTCTGCTCTCTGTGAGCAAGAGCAGGATCTGAGGGAGCAGCTGGAGCTGTGCCAAGGAGGGTGAGGTTGGATATCAGGGAAAGGTTCTTCCCCCAGAGGGTGCTGGGACACTCAACAGGCTCCCCAGAGAATGGGCACGGCCCCAAGGCTGCCAGAGCTCCAGGGGTGTTTGGACGCCACTCTGAGGCACAGGGTGAGATTGTTGGGGTGTCTGTGCAGGGCCAGGGGTTGGACTTGATGATCCTTGCGGGTACCTTTCAGCTCAGGGTATTCTGATTCTGTGGTTCCAAGGCCACCAGTTTCCACCTACTCCTGACTTATGGCCATGTTTCCATGGAGCTAGAGTCCAGGAGTGCTCTGGGATTCTGGGAGCTGCTGTTTGTCCCTGAGCTCCCAAACAGTGAGCAGGGAGCAAGACTTCAAATAGGGGTCAGGGCTCCTGCTCTTGTTCCTTTCTGTTTCTTCCTGCTGACAGGAATGGAATGACAAAACAGTTTGGATTGGGAGGGGCCAGGGATACCTTCCACTAGACCAGATTGCTCCAACCTGGCCTTGAACACTTCCAGGGAATTGTTACAAATTTAATGCTCTCTGTTTCCAATCAACCACAACTTCTCCACAGTTCTTACACTGGGCACTCTTTCTGTGGTTTTAACCACGTAAGGACACACTGGAGATGTGTTTTCCCGGAAAACTGTCTCCCTGACAGGACTGATTACTCTCCCCAGTGATGTCATTGCTGTCTGTGCCTGCGGAGCAGAAACTGTTGATTAAACACTCCATTGTTCCCGGGAGCATCCCACTTGTTTTGCAGAACCATTAGAGTTGCAGCAGCGTTACAGGTTCATGTGTTAATTGCTCCTCTTTACTCTGTTTACTGGAATGTGTGGCCTTGCTTGTTCCCAGCTGGCCTGTTCCACTCCTGGAATGAAGGGCCGGACACGTTCCTGTCTGGTACAGGGATGAATTCATCTTTTACCCAGACTGCTCAAGCAGAATTGATTGTTTTATTGCATCCCCAGAAAAGCAGAAAGGCAGGATACAAACCTGCCTCTCTGTGTGGTCAGCTCTGAGAAATCCATAGGGAAATGCCTTCTGGATTCACGGCATGTGCCAGCTCACTCACCCTCTGAAGTGCCAAATATTGATGGCAACCAGCGTGCTGAGCCTTAGGACCCCCTCAGTGAAGATGCAGTGGAACAGGAATGTGTAACTCCATAAAAAAGAGGAACATGAAGCAGTGGTCCAGGGAACCTCATGGAGTTCAAGTCCCTGTGCTTGGGTTGGGGCAGTCTGAGAATAAGCACAGGCTGGGGGAGGAATTCATGGAGAGCAGCCCTGCAGGGTGGAATTGGGAGTTCTTGTGGAAAGCGGGACATGAGCCAGGAATGTGTGTTTGCACCTCAAAGGCCAAACAGCATCGTGACTCTGCTCCCCTCTGAAGAGACCCCCCAGCAGTGCTGCTCCAGCTCCGGGTTCCCCAGCACAGGAAGGACCTGTTGAAGCAAGGCCACGGAGATGCTCTGAGGGCTGGAGCCTTTTGGGAGCCAGGCTGGGAGAGCTGGGGGTGCCCATCTGGAGAAAGCTCTGGAGAGACCTTAAAGCCCCTTCCAATGCTTAAAGGAGCTCCAGGAGAGCTGGAGAGGGACTTTGGACAAGAGCCTGGAGTGCCAGGACGAGGGGGAACGGGGGAGGAGTTCTTGGCTGTGGGGGAGGTGAGGCCCTGGCACAGGGTGCCCCGAGAAGCTGTGGCTGCCCCTGGATCCCTGTAAGTGTCCAAGGCCCGGCTGGGTGGGGCTTGGAGCATCCTGGGATAGAGGAAGATGTCCCTGCCCATGATAGGGGGTGGAACTGGAAGGTCTTTAATGTCTCTTCCATTCCAAGCCTTTCTATGATCCTATGATTCCAGGTCTCCCAGTGTTACTCTGACAAAGTGAGCCAATCATACTCAGTGCCAACACTTTGGGCAAAACTGAGCCCTCCAGCTCTTGTGGGCAGGCCCAGGAGATCGGAGGTCTTAAAAAAGTAGTGAACCCACAGAGCTCCCAGGAGTAGCTGGGAAAACTGAGGGATTTTCACAAAGGTTTGGGATAACTGTGGTTGAAACATTCCTGTCAAGTATAAGGCATGATAACAAAACCCCTTCTAGTCAAGATATGTTGGAGCTGAAAATCCCCCCCAGTGGTCCTGAGGGACACGTGGCAGTGCCAGGGGACACATGGCCCTGTGCTGGTGGTGCTGCTCTTCAGGAACATCTCTCTGTGCAAGGCTGGCTCTGCTCACACCTGTCAGGCATTGGGAGCTGAATTCCCAGAGCAGCAGGAATGCACACAGCTTCCTGGGGAGACAGAAATAAGGAAATACATATTTTCCTGCTGGTGACCTGGCTCATAGTTGAGATTTCGTAGAATCAGCAAGGTTGGAAATGCCCTCCAAGATCATTGAGTTCAACCATTCCTCCAGCAGCACTAGGGCCACCACTAACTCATGTCCCTAGGTGCCACATCCACAGGGTTTTTGAACACTTCCAAGGGATGGTGACTCCACCACTGCCCTGGGCAGCCCATTCCAACATCTGACCACCCTTTCCATGAAGAAATTTTCCCTAATATTCAAGCTAAACCTCCCTTGGCACAGCTTGAGGCTGTTCCCTCTTGTCCCATCCCTTGTTCCCTGGGAGCAGAGCCTGACCCCCACCTAAGGCATCAACATCACCACAGGGTTCCTCATTTCCATTGGCACATTAACCCTTGTGCTTCAGTTCTGCAGGGAAGAGCTGGAGGGGGAACCAGCATTGCCTGCAGGAGTTGTGGGAGATCTGGATGAGGCCCCACAGAGGCTGGTGGTGGCCCAGGAAGATATCCAGAGGGCGACAGAGGAGCTGGAAGCACCAAGCAAAGAGCAGAGTGGAGCAGGTAAGCGCTTCTCTGGTGGCCATTCCTGGCCTGGTCTTAGCCCTGGGGAGGGGAGCAGCCTGTCCTGTGTCCTCTCTGCTTTGAATGTCGGAAAATCAGTGCCAGGAGTCAGCCTGCTCCCTAGGAGGTGGGAATGCAGTCATTAACAGTCACAAATCCATTAATTCTGATACTGGGCTTCTCTGGTCTGTGATGCATCTGCACAGTCTGGACTAATTTCCTATCCCTGGCTCCTCTCCGGGGAGAAATTTCTGCCCTAGGAGGGGATGGAGAGGGAATAATGGCTTGGTCTGGAAGCAGAGTAACTGAATTACCATGTGCACAGGGTTAGTTAGCAGAGCTGGACCCCTCATCCCAGGGTTCTCCAGGTGCAGTTTGGGATGTTGCCTCCATAGGATCCTTAGCAAGTGCAGCAGTGGGGAAGTGACTGGGTACCTTGTCCTTGCTGAGAATATTCCCTTCACCTCCTTCTTGAAATAACTGTTGACCAGCCCTGAAGTGTTATTTATTAGTAGGATTTTTAATAAATTCTGACTGTAGAAATAAACAGTTTTCTGGTGGTAAAGCTGCTCTTGGAGTGAAATGTCCATGGAAAATGTCCTTAGCGACACACGAGTGTCTGGATGCTCTTTTGGGGGGTTCCTTGTGTTGTCCCCAAATCTGTGATGCAGAATTTCATTGGAGAACAGCAGCTGGGATGAGGTGACTCATCCCAGCCCCATGTGCCTTTCCAGGGACTAGCTCCCTTCAGGAGACTGGCACTACCTCGGGCAGGTTTAGGGCAGAATTACAGGTCCTAGGGCTCCCCTTGAAGCTCACAGCACCAGGACCTGAGAGCTCCTCTCCAGCCCTAGCAGCTCATTTCCAGCCCCATCAGCTCCTCTCCAGCCCTAGCAGCTCATTTCCAGCCCCATCAGCTCCTTTCCAGCCCGAGCAGCTCATTTCCAGCTCCAGAAGTGCCCCTCCAGCCCCATCAGCTTCTTTCCAGCCCTGTCAACTTCTCTCCAGCCCCAGCAGCTCCTCTCCAGCCTCCAGCCCCATCATTCCCTGCGTTTTCATCCCTGTACTGGGTGGGGATCGATCCGTAGTCCCCAGGGATGGGATGAATGGTGTGGCAGCTCCAGTGCTGGCTCTCTGGAGCACGGACGGGCTCCAGCCTGGGACTCTCACAGATTGTAGCCTGCGCAGGGAAATCTGTGCTTTCTGAGGTGTCAGATGAATACAAGGCTTTGCAAACTGTGAGTAAGGGTTTAATGCTTGTTTTGTCTCTGGGGTTTGTTGTGTTGTGTGTGCAAAATGAGGGTGACAGAGTCCCAGTGGCTTCCCTGGTTCTGTGTCTCCACACGGCTTCTCCTCCTGGCGAGCTCCGAGCCAGCTGCTCTGAGAATCAATTGATTTGCTACTAAAAGCCTAAACTGGGATTACTGATCTTTAGTAAAACCCTCTTAAACAGCATATTTTGGTTCGGTGATAACTTGTGTGTATTAGAGGGAAGAATTCCTGACCAGTTTGAGCCCAGTTAGTGGGATTTTGGCGAGGAAAGGCTTTAAATGGTATTTAACAAAGTGCATAAGGAATGTTGTGGGGTTTTTCCAAAGCAGAACTGGGCTGCCGCATCCAAACACTGTTCTCCTTGTGGAATCACCCCTGTGGTCACCCCTGAAGGAAGCTGAGGGGGAAAAACAGGAGAAGGAATGGGAAAGTAGGGGGTGGTCAGGATTTTTGCAAGAGGGGAAGAGCTGGAATTTTATTATCCTTTTATCATCCTTTTAATCATCATTTTAGTATAATTTTATCATCAATTTGTGTAGTGATCAACAGGCTTTTGAATAAAATTTCTGTTCTGGTGGAAGATGGGGTTGGAACGAGATGATCTCCAAGGTCCCCTTCCAACCCAACCCATTCTGTGATTCTGTGAAGATGTTCTTTGCTTTTTATTTTAAATGACACAACTGAAAATCCAACATCAGAATCCTTGTTTGAAAAAGGAATTTGTTGCTTTTTCCAAACTGGAACCCAATAAGGAGATTTGTTTATTATTTTTGCCTGAATAGACATCAAATTTAAACTAAAATTTCCTGTGCCCAGTCTTAAGCTGAAAAGGGAAAAGTATTTCTTCACTTTTCTCTAAGGAAAATTGTCTCCCTGTTTTTTGGGAGGATATCAGTGTGTCCTCAACATGTGCTCTTAATGCAAACACCTTTTCCTATTTCTGCCCTGGTAATACTGGGAATCTGCATTAATTGGTGTTGGTATTAATTTATTCATTGATCCAGGCTTGAAGGCTTGGTGTGCAATTTTTCCAGTTGTGGCCATTCCATTACATTTTAATGCCTGCACAACATGGATACATTGGCTGGGATTGTGTTCCTGCTTGTGGCAATGATGGATTTTATGGTGAAAATTCAAAATGTGGCTGTTTGGGTTTTCCAAAGAGTTTGTGAAACCCATATGAAATGAGGTGAGTGATTTGAATGAGGTTTACCTCCATGATCCACAAGTAAACTGAATCCCTGGAATAATGATGGAGAGACTGCTGTTGAATCTGGATCTCCAGGGACATCAACCTTTGCTGTGGGAAGGAGAGGGCATGGATATGGGATGTGTTCCCACGTGAATGCGGGATGTGTTCCCATGTGGATGCGGGATGTGTTCCCAGTAGATACGGGATGTATTCCCACATGGATGTAGGGTGTATTCCCACATGGGTGTGGGATGTGTTCCCATGTGGATGTGGGATGTGTTTCCATGAGGACATGTCCATGCTGCCTCCCACCTTTCCCATGTGTGGGATCGGCGTGGGCAGGGCCAGGCCAGTGACCCCTTTCCTGGTGCTACTGTCTCCAGACAGGACTGAGCTCCAGAGGGCCATGGAGCACAACAGCCAGCTGGACAAGGAGATCCTGGCGCTGCGGGCACGGGTTCAGACGCTCGACCTGGAGAGGAAAGCATTCCTGGAGCTGGTGAGGATCCACCAAGCCAAGCCAACAATCCTGGGCTGGCTCCTGGAAGTCATCACTGCTCCCAAACCTGCCCTGCCTTTCCCTTTCCCCTCCCTGTTCTATGCCCAGTCTTTCCAGAGCTGCAGTTTGGCTGTGTTGTGGTTCATGGGGCAGTAAAATTTGGGAAGCAGGCAGAATAGCAGCTCTGGGAGCTTCCTTCCATGCAGGAAGAGTTTGAGGGACTCTGAGTGGGGGCTTGAGGATTTTGGGACATATTTTCCTGTGCCCATGGAGATGGATCAGCTCCCTGCTCCTGGTCGGTGTTTACCCCAGCTCAGGTGTGTAAACAGAGTAAGGAACACATGTGCCTTTCCCTGGACTGGATTAAAGAGTTCAGTTTACCTAAGTTTAGCTTAAACCCCTCAGGAGCTGGTTTGAAATCCATTTGAAATTTATGCTCATTTTTGATCCCTCTCAGCCCCTTTGGTTTTTAACTCGGCCACATTGATTAATTTGCTTATTTTCTGTGGGCTTTCTTAATGGAATGCCTTTATATTACATTACTATTACATTACTATTACATTACTTTTAGTTAAATGCTTGGTGTCATAAAGCCAGGATTTTCTAAATGCACCTAGAATTAAGGAACAATTAAGGAACTATCAACCAGATAATTCCTTACTGAGGTTGCCAACAGGGAAGGGATTAAGAGTCTGCTTCCTATTAAAATGTGTCATTGGGCACAAAATCTGCTGCTGTTCTTACTTCCTGATTTACTTAGACCAGCCTTTAAGAGCCTGGAATTGCCTCTGCCATCCCAGCACGGAGAGCACTTGGCTGTCTTGCAGTTCTCTCACATCAAATGAGTATTGTTAAATTAATACAAGTATCTCTGAGAATATAACTTTTCAAATAATATTTATCAGATAATACCTTGAATGGGATTTATTCCCATTTGAGGGGTTCAGAATTTTACAGTGTTTTTTATAGTACAGAATTTTTTATAGTTTTGTTCCTTGCGTTTAAAAAAGTTGCTGGTTCTTCCATGTCTGTCATCACAAGCCTTGTGTTTACAGCACAGTCTCTTTCTGGAGCTGAGAAAAACCATAGCTTAGTTCAAATTCCTCTGTTTACTTTTTTTTTATTCCCAATAATGTTTTCCTTGCTGTAGGACATTGCTCCTTTCAGTCATTATGGATACACACGTGTATGTATAGATTATAATAAAGTAGAAATATAGTATTAAAATCTATTTATTTGTCTATGTATGTCTATATAGACAAAAACCATATAGATATATGTAACATATTGTGGTCACCGAACGGGAAAAAATGTAGCCAGACTGAGATCAGTTCCAGTCACATGTTAAGCTAAAAGCAAATTCCCTTTATTGCTTAGGAATGGTCTTTAGCTGTTGGCACAGAAGTTGAGAACCCCTCAATTTTTAATTTATAGAAGTAGAAAATGTACTTTATTACCAACTACAGCAACTCTGTGTCCTGAGAGGTGTTTTCTTGCCTGTGGGTTAGGAAGAGCAGGGGAGGAACAGGGTGGGCAGTTGGTCTGGGATAAGCTCTGACTGTGGGGTGAATGGAATGGAACGGAATGAATCTGACTGTGCTGGTAATGGAATTCCATTGATCCCACGGATGGAAGACACTGAAAGGTGTCCTCAGAAATAGCAGTTGGAATCTGACACAATGTGGGTGTGGTCAGGAAGTGAAATAAATTCAGGAAAATCACCCTTTAATGGATTGTGCATTCCCACTTTCGCTGTTCCTTGTCTGAGGCCATTTGGCAGCTGCAGCAGCCACAGGATCTCAACCAATCCCTCAGGATAAGGAATAGCAATAAATTAATAATAAATATGAAAACTGAATGTTTGCCAAAACTCAAAGCGGGTGTTTTGTGTTGCAGGTGGAGCAGCTCAAGGAGGAGATCTGTGAGTACCAGCGGAGCGAGAGGCCGGAGCCTCCACCGGCTGAGGGAGTCGGAACAGCCTCACTGCAGGTGTTTCCAAGGGCTTGCTCTTTGTCATTCCAGAAAAAACAGGGTCCCCTCTGCATCCCTGACCCTAGCTGTCCATGAGAACCTGGATGTTCTGTGGTTGGAGGGTTTTGCTCCTAGGGCCTAGAGTTGAAGCTGACGTGACTCGTGTTTTATTTCTGAGAGACGCAGATGGCCTTGGAATCACTCTGTGCTCACATGGGAAAGATGTGGAGCTGTTGGAGCTGAGTGAGGAGGCCAGGGAGATGCTCCGAGGGCTGGAGCCCCTCTGCTCTGGAGCCAAGCTGGGAGAGCTGGGGGTGTTCATCTGGAGAAAAGAAGGCTCCAGGGAGACCTTAGACCCCTTCCAGGGCCTAAAGGGGCTCCAGGAGAACTGGAGAGGGACTTTGGATGAGGGTCTGGAGTGTCAGGACAAGGAGGAATGGCTTCCCACTGCCAGAGGGCAGGGTTAAATGGGATATCAGGAAGGAATTCTTCCCTGGGAGGCCTTGGCACAGGGTGCCCAGAGAAGCTGTGGCTGCCCCTGGATCCCTGCAAGTGTCCAAGGCCCGGTTGGACAGGGCTTGGAGCAGCCTGGGATAGAGGAAGGTGTCCCTGCCCATGGAACAGGATGGGCTTTAAGGTCCCTCCAACCCAGTCCATCCTGGGATTCTGGGATCTCAATCCTAGTTCTGTGCTAATGTTGATTTTCTCTCGGGCACAGGGCACACGGGAAGAAGCAGGAGCTGATAGAGATGCTGGTGCCAGCAGAGCTGCCCCATATCAGGAACATGGAGATCAGGGTGGTGAAATTCTCCACAAAAGGTGAGAGGTGTAGAAATCCTTCACCCCTTGTACTTCCACTGCTTCCTGGTGCTGTGCCTCTAGTGCTCTGTCTTGCAGGATTATTTGATTATTGAATTGTTTTAAATACTCTTTAGGACTTTGTTCTTCTGCTCCCAAATGGGAAAATTTGGAGGTGATGCAGTCCTGAGGAATCACTTCCTCCAGTTAAATGCTGGCACTTCCTCCAGTTTGTTGCTTTCCTAAAAGAAGGGAGTTGGGCTTTTGGGGCTCTCTGCAGACAAAAATGTTGTCTTTAAACCTGTTTTGGTGCTGGGAAGTTTTCTCTGGATTTGGTTGCTCTCCAGGAGTGTAGCAAAACACCTGGCTTTCAACCATAAATATGTAAACAGGAATTTCTAAGGAAATTCAAAGCTTTGTTCTCCCAGTACCTGGTCAGGAGCTGCTGCACCTCTTTTGGCAGGTTCAGGGAGGAAAGGGGGGCTAATCCCATCCCTCTGGCTTTTTCCCTTCAGATTCCCAAGCCTGTTCTCCAACTCAAGTAGCTGAATTCACTGTTGTCTCTCTGCTGTTGGCAACCTCGTGCCTGACCTGTTTCCTGCCCAGACCTTCATCATTCCTTGTGTAGATCCCATCACCCCTAATTCCTATCTAAATTAGGACAGGCACAGACCATGGTGGATGTGAGACTGGAAATCAGCAGGAGAGTGTGAGGAAAACCTCGGCTTTTCCTTGCTGGTGGGGAGCAGTTGGGATACAGTTCCAGCCTTGGTCATGCTGGGTTTTGGTGTGCAGGTGCCGGGAAGCCATGGAAAACGTCGAGGGCAGGAATTCTGAGCTCCTTCACAAGCTGCAAAAACTGGAGCAGGAACGCGAGGGTTTGGTTGAGCGCAATGAGGAGCTGGAATCAATTCTGGGAGAGACACAGATCCAAACTAAGCAAGAGAAGGAGCAGCTGGAGAGCGAGGTGGAGGGACTGCACCAGAAAGTGAGTAAGGACTAGGAGAGACAAGGTTTGGGTTTCTTTCATTCCAGCTGCTTTTCTCTCTGATTGGAAGAATAAAATGATGTTTGATCTGGCCCTGCACTCTGATGTGTTTAGTTTGACAAGAAATACAGCCAGAAAAACCTGCCAGTTTGGAGGGGTGGGGGGGAAGGAAGGAAGGAAAAAGTCCCAGCAGGGAGTAAATGACTCTTGGTTGGAAGTGCAGATTCCCCAGTGTTATGGCAGCGTTGTCTTTTCCATCTCCTGCTCCCCCTCAGAGAATCCCAGACTGGTTTGGCTGGGAACGGACCTTAAAGCCCATTCAGTCCCAACCCCTGCCATGGGCAGGGTCACCTTCCACTATCCCAGGATGCTCCAAGCCCCGTCCAGCCTGGCCTTGGACACTTGCAGGGATCCAGGGGCAGCCACAGCTTCTCTGGGCACCCTGTGTCAGGCCTTCCCCACCTTCCCAGGGAAGAATTCCATCCCAATATCCCATCTGACCCTACGGTCTGGGACAGTGATGCTCCTTGGTCCCAGGAAATATCAGCAGTTAAGTGTCCTGGTGGCAGAAGATTGCACTTTGGCTTTTCCCCAGGGACAGGATCTTGGAGATGTGTCAAACAGTGCTGGGTGTGAAGGACCAGGATCTGCAGTGCCTGGGAACATCCCTCTGAACACACAAATCAAAGGACAGGGAATTTTTCCTATCTCGTGGTGCAGCAGCTGCTGTGAGTGGGGCTGGTCACGTCTCTTGGAAGAGCTCTGAGATCCATCTTGAGAAGCTCTGCTCGATCAAGGTGTGACCTCAGCAACCTCTTCCTAACCTGGCTCCTACTTGATTTTGGGTACCCTCATCCCAGGGCAACCTGGATCTATTCCTGTTAATAGGACAAGTGCACTCAAATCATGCTTTGACTTCTGGAGGTGGATAATAATACAGAAATTCTATATTATTTGCATGTGACAAATGGGAACCTTTGGGAAAACATGGATGTGACGCACTTCATTGAACATCTGGTTTTCCAGAACCATGGCAACACTGGGGGCCTCGTTGAGCACCTGCAGGGCCACCTCGATCCTCTGAGCAAGGATTAAGTTGTGGCTGAAGCCTGTCAGGCTGATGCTGCCTTTGTCAGGGTGGTTTTTACCCTCGGTTTTCTGGAGGGACTCTCCATCCCTCTGGAGTAGCTCTGTGAGGAGCACTGGCACTACAGGCTGGGTTGGCACTGCTTCCCCAGGGAAAATTCCATGTGGAGCATCACTGCCAGGGCACCTGATCCCTTACAGAGGGAGCAGCCGGGGGATTTACAGCCAGAGAGAACAGAGAAGAACGGAGTTTGGCCTGGCCAGGTGAGTAGGTGGGATTCTCCCCACAAAGTCTGGCTGAGGAGGTCCTTCCCGTGGGCTGAGGCTCTGCTGCCTGGCCAGGAGCTCTTCCTTGCTGGGGCTCTTGCCCTGTGCCCTCTGTCTGTGCTGGAAACCCTCTCTGCAGTGGGCCTGGATTGATCCATCCTTCCTGACTGGCAGCTGCACTGGCAGAGTGTCCCTAGGGGATTTCTGAGGTGAGGTTTTAGTCCCCCCCTAGGTTTTCAGTCAGGAATGACATGTCCTAACATCTGGCGTTGGGTTAAAACATGATGTAGGAGATGGTGCTGGCATATCCCACGTGGATACACATCTCCAAGCTGGATTGTTCAAAGGAAGAGATGAGGAATTCCCTGTCAGTAGCCTCTGGAAAAGCCTCTAAACACAGGCTGAAGGCAAGTTCAAATACCTTAATGAGGGTGCCAGTGGCACCATGTTTGTCTCCTGTCTCAGAGGATCCATGGGCCAGCTCTGGGATGGGATGGAAAAGGGTCTGTCCACTATGGCAGTGCTTTGGTTTAACTTGGGGCTTGTTCAGCTCACACCAAACTCTTCCCCCTTGGAGCAGGGTAAGCACAGCCCTCCACAAATCAAACATGATGTGTTTTCAGTTTGCACAAATCACTACTTTGATCTGTGGGTTGTCACACAGATCCCTGGGAATGCCACGCTTGGGAGCCAAGGAGATGTGAGACATTTTGGCTGCAGAGGCTTGGCAGCTGCTGCAGCTGAAAAAGAACCATTTTGAGGGATGCAGGGCCATGGAGCAGAGACGGGATGGACGAGGAGATGGGTTTTAACCCTTGGATAGATCCATCTGCTTAGCTGGAGGTTGCTGAGCTGTGTCCTGCATTCCCAAGGGGCTTTAAGAGCCCTGGAGATGAGGAGGGAAGGGGCTGGAGCCTGGGGAAGGCAGTGCTGCTGGGTGTTTGCCAGCCCTGTCCCGGCTGGGAAGGACTTGGAGGGTTTTTGGTCCTGGCACAGCTGCAGAAGCCTTGGCTGGTCAGGCTGTGACTCAGGACCAGGACAGCGGGATACAGAGTGAGGATTGTTCTGCTGCTGGCATGGGATTGGGAGCACAAATTAAGTGTTTAAAAGTTAATGGCTTGGCGGGAGAATAAAGGAATGCATTGCTGGGTACAACTTCTGACCAAAGGCTGGCTGGAGGTGAGGAGGGGAGGTGTGTTTTGCATTTGAGATCCCTCAAAGCTGTGGCTGCCCCATCCCCAGAAGTGTCCAAGGCCAGGTTGGAGGGGGCTTGGAGCACCCTGGGGCAGTGGAAGGTGTCCCTGCCCATGGCAGGGGTGGAACTGGATGGGCTTTAAGGTCCCTTCCAACCCAAACCAGTCTGGGGTTCTGTGAAGCTGGACTTTATCTCCCTCCAGTGTCCCAGCTCATTCCAGGAGAGCCAAGCTCAGGCAGTTGGACAGTCCATCCTGGGGGTTTAGAAATAAGCCCAAACAGGATTTCAAGCCCAAGAGGTGAAAGGGAAGCTGCCCAGGCTCCTGCTGGCAGCGGAGCAGGGGGGCTGCCAGTGCCAAGACTTGGATTTTGGAAAAGGGCCTGTGGCATCCCTAATGAGGAGGAGAAGCTGAGCTGCTCGCCTGGGATGATCCTTAGCTGGGCTGCTCCAAGCTCCTTTGAGCCTTTTTTAACTTCAGGACCAAAAACTTTTCCCCCCAAGGGCAGATGTCCTTGGGGGGTGATCCAAATGCAGAGAGAGACCTTGTCCAAACTCCCACCTGCCAGGAGGTGCCAGGAGGAGCAGAAGTCAGTGGTCACAGAGGTCAGCGCTTTGCTGTCCCAAATCCCGAGTCCTTGGAGCCCTTCTGTAGGGACTGACAACTTCCTATGAGCAGTGAAGGGACCAGGTTGAACATCTGCTTGGATGAGATCAGCACTCCCAGCACAGGGAACCAGGATGACTCAGCACCTAAACTGGGGTGTCTCGGG
The DNA here is from genome assembly GCA_014706295.1 of Lycocorax pyrrhopterus obiensis. Taxonomy (NCBI): domain Eukaryota; kingdom Metazoa; phylum Chordata; class Aves; order Passeriformes; family Paradisaeidae; genus Lycocorax; species Lycocorax pyrrhopterus. Next base: position 1,068,923 of record JACSVZ010000023.1, read on the forward strand.
GTCCTCCATGTTGGGGGAGCACCACAATGTGTGGAAGCTTTGAGTTTTCACCATGTGCCTGGGTTGTTTCGCTGCTTTTGTGGAGCAGAATTCCATCTTTTCCTGGCTTTAGTCCAGATGGCTGCTTCCTCCTTGGAAGCAGCAGGATGAGGGATGAACTGGAGCTGGCCATGCACACCCCCTCCTGTTCCTTCCTTCCAACATGGGGCTTATGCCGTAACAGCAGCCCAAGGAGCACTCTAGGAGTAGTTGTGCATTTAATTGTGATTCCTGGTTTGGTTTTAACTTGGAATTTGTCCATGTTCAGATCACCAGTTTGGAAACAGAGTTGCTTGAGGTGCAGAAGAACAAAAGTGAGATGAATGGGAATGAGCAGGTGGTGTCTGGAGCTCAGGAGATGCAGGAGGTGAGAGCTTTTCCTTGGGAAATGAACTGTTCTGTTTAGAAATGTTTTAAATGCACATCTTAAATGAAGTGAATGTTTTAAATGAACATCTGAAGTGACCCTCTCCTGGGGATGCTCTTTGTCACCATCTGCTTAGGATTTGTAGCCCCTCAACTCATGCAGATGGGTGGATTTTTGGAGGAAAGCAGCTGACATGATCTCCATGAAAACTCTCCCCTTAGGAATTTGTCTTGCCTTCAGCTCTGTCAGCTGAGGAGTTTGTTGTCTCCCCATGAGAGTGAAGTTTTTACCCATGTGAAGGTGCTCAATTCTTGTTTAGGGTTTAGTGAAACCAAGGGATATGTAGGTACATTTAAAGCTGATTCCCATCAGGTTCTGGGTTAACTTTCCTGTCCATTTGTTCCTTGCCAGCCCAACAACTGGATCTGCCTGGTGTGTCAGCCAGACAGAGATGGGAGAGGAGCTTCCCAAAGTGTTTTGGGTCAGTAGAGGTTCTGCCAGCCCTGGATAAGACGTGTAGGAATTCCACTGGCAACATTTGAGAACCTTTTTTCTCCTCTTCTTTTTTCCTAGAAGACACATTTCCTGCAATCTGCTTCCCTTTGCGTAGAAAAAACGATGTTGTGGGAGTGACTCTTAACATTTCTTGTTCCAGATGTTGGAAAGCTGTCAGGAAACCATAGACAAGTTGGGAAGTCAGCTGGGAGAGAGGAGAGAACGGAGAAAGCAACTGGCATCTGAGCTGGAGTTGCTGCGGGAAGATCTGAAGGCTGAGAAGGTGATTCTGGGCAGCCAGATATGTCCGGCCCCTGTGGTGGGACTCCCTGCAGGAGCCAGCTGCCTTTGGGTGCTCCTTGAAACATCCCCAGGTGCCCCCTAAGCTCATTGCTTGGCATCTCTTCATGCATTTCTCCAGCCCAGCCACTTTCAAACCTTTGGCGAAGGGTTTTCAATCCAGCTGCTCTCATGGCACCATCTCTAACTCCAGAATTTACTTTTCCTTTCAGTGAATCTAATACCAAATCAGTAATTCCAACTTCATAGCCAAACCCTGGTTCTCCGGAGGGCAGAGCAGGAGTTTTCATACTCAGGTATTAATTGCAGGAATCAAACACCCCGGAGCCAAATGAACATTCTGCTGGGATCCCAGCACTGCTGGGATTTCCCCAAGGACCTCAGCACACTTGGCTTGAACCAGTTTAGGTGCTAAATCAACACCTGGGAGTTTCCCTGCTGGGAATTTTGATGGAACTCTTGTATTCCAGCTGGGCCACAGAGGAGAGACGGTGAGCGGTGCCAGCAAAATTGTCCAAGGGCTGTTGGGACAAGGACTGAAAATTAGGGTAAAAATTTAGGAGATTGGCAGATCCGTGGCCTGGACAAAGGGACCTGGCAATGGGGGGTCACAGCCATGACAAATCCCATTTTTTAGCACTCTGAGAGGCCTTAGATCAGTTTGTGAGTCCTGTCACTTCCTTGAATCCAAGTAAAAATCCATGGAAGTCCTGAGCTGTTGGCACAGACAGGCGCTGCTGGAGGGAACAGTGGCATCTAGAGGCCAGGGGTTGGTCGTGCTGCAACAAGTCCACACTGAAACTCGAGGTGAAAGCTCGGGATGAAAACAGCCTGGCTGGGAGGAAAAGGCTGGGTCAGTCTATCAGTACACACATGGAAAGGAATTGTCTGATCTGGGGGATGTTGGGGAAAATGAGAAGAGTCCTTTTTTAACCCTTGCCTCCCAGTAGTTCAACCTACTCATGATCCAGGGACCTTTGAATCCAAATCATCCACCCCTGAAAGTCTGGTTGGAATTCAGTCACCCACTGGCCACTGGTCTCCCTGAAGGAGGGGCTGTTGTCCCATCAAAGGGATCAGGAGGAGATGGAATACAGAGCTCTGTGTTAGACTGGAACAGCCTTTGGCATAGAGACTTTTGCATGTGTTTGGTGGATTCCTGGCTTCCCACATGGGCTCATTCCCTTTGGATGGAGCAGCTGCAATGAATAATTTCCCAACAGTGCCAGAAACAAGCTTGGCATGAAATCATTGAGTTCTGTCACCTGGAAATCTCTTCTTTTTTTTAAGAGATTTTTGGACATTTGAGAGGAGAAATCTTTTTCTGAGCTTGTCATTCGGGGTGTGTTTCATCCACTGACTCTGTTGTTTCCTCTCCAGGGGTTGCCTGACTCCCACTCTGAGCTCTCAAGCCACAGAAACACCTTCCCGAGTCTCCAGAGAACATCAGCCAGCAGGGATCTTGTGGATGTATCCCATGAGAAGCTACACAAAGACAGTGCTTTGTTAGATCCAGAGGTGAGACATGGAAAGAATTCCCAGTTGTTGTGGTGCCTGCCTGATGCAGGCAGGAGCTGCTGGGGTGTCTTGCTCAAATATGAGCAAATTTGTCCTGGTGTAGATAAGATGCCTTGGAACTGAAATACCAGGAAATACCTGGGATTGAAATATCAGGAAGAGCTGTTGATTAAAAAGCTTTAGGAATCAAAGTTGCTGTTGGTGTTTAGTGAGGGCAATGGTGTTTGTGTCTGAAGGATTTGGGTCCGTCACTGCTGAACAGCAGATCTGACACTGGGCAGACTCCAGTTGTGATTCAGCTGGGAGTTCCTCTGTCCTGATGCATTCCTCCTTTCCTGCCCCTTTTATTTTCTTGGCATCTTCTCCTCAAGTCTCAGGTTCAGGGTGTGCTGTTACCTGGTGTTACAGGGTTAGGTGACACTGGGAGTGGAGAAGCCATCCCTAGAGAGGTGTTTGGGGTAGAGTTGGAGCACCTCTGTGAGAGCCATCTGAATCCATACCTTGTGCTCCTCCTGGTTTGCCAAGAGCTGCTGCTTTTGTAAAGAGCTTTGGCACATGCTGTAAATCCCTGGGAGCTGCAGATGGGCCACAGTAGGATGAAATCAAATAAAGAACCATGGCTTGGTGGTAGTTTAGACACAGCTACTTTCCATGCAGGAAAAAGGACTTGCACGTGTCTCTGAGGGGGAAGAACTACAATAATTTAGCCACAGAAACACAAGCCATGTCTTGCTGGAGTCCCCAGATTGCCCTGTACTGCTCAAAAGATTTCCATCAGAGCAAAGGAAATCCAAGTCGTGGTGTTTTCTGACCTTACAGGCCTCTGAAATCCTGCAAGACAGAGAACAGAGTCCCAAAGTGGAGCAGAAACAGGAAGATCCCTGTGCAGATGCAAAGACCTATGAGGAACAGATGGCTAAAGTAGTGTTTTTGGAAGAACAGATCAAAAACCTGAGGGAAGAACAAGAAATGCTCTGGTAAACCTTAACAAAGCCTGTGGTATTTTCTGCTCCTTGTCTTTGCTGACTTAATTTTTGAGTCTTTTCCAAATCCCTGTGGGGCTGCTCCTGGCAAAAATGGGCCTGGCATCTTTGTGTTGTCCTTGGGTCAGCATCTCTGATTTTGGTGAATTCCCTCAGTGCCATCAGGATCAGCCAGAATTAAAGATTTTTTTCTGCAGCTCTTCCAGATTGTGAGCAGCCTAAATGGGAGCTGTCCTTAGGGAGGAGGATTCTTCCCTTGGAGTTGGACTAACGAGGTCCCAAAACTCTCCTGTTGTGGGTTCGGGCTCCTCAGGGCTCACTGCTGGCAGAAGTTGGTGGCCCTAGTCCCACTGGAGATTTGGGGAGTCCTTGGAATCTGAGTGTCCTTGGAGGGGAGGTGTCAGCAGGTGTTGGTCTGACTCCCCTTTTTTAGTAGATCAGGACAAATTTGGAGCTGGAGCATCTGGGCTCAGGCTCTCCTTGGTAAATAAAAGCTTGGATTAAATCAGTATGGTTACAGTGACCTGGGTTACTGGTACTGGGATAAAGTACAACCAGCAGAAGGCAGGTAGGGAGCTGCTAAGGAATCATGGAATCATTCAGGCTGGAAAAGCCCTTCAACATCATTGAGTCCAACCGTTTTCCAACACTGACGTGTTCACCCCTAACCCATGTCCCCAAGTGCCACAGCCACAGGTTTTTTGAACACTTCCAGGGATGGTGATTCCAGCCTGGACAGCCTGTGCCAGTGCCTGCACATCCAGGACATAGAATCACAGAATCCCAGACTGTTCTGAGGAGGAAGGGATCTTAAAGCTCATCCTGTTCCACCCCCTGCCATGGGCAGGGTCACCTTCCTCTATCCCCGGTTGCTCCAAGCCCACCCAACTGGGCCTTGGACACTTCCAGGGGTGGGGCAGCCATGGCTTTGGGCTTGGATGGAGAAAATGGAGATGGAGTTTAGGTGAAGATAAGTCAGACAGTGGGACTGGGATACCTGAGCCTCTATTCCAGTGCTTTCCTGTGACTTTGAGTCCAGAGCAGCTCCCATGCCTTTGTGAGGGTTCCTTAGCCAGCCCGTTACCTCCTCCCAGGGAAAGCTGAGCCTTTGGACACATGTGGTTTTGTGGGAAGTGTCCCAGGGAGACTGACCCTTGCCCAGAACTGCTGCACCCAGGACTGAATCCCCTTTGGAGCCTCCCGAGGCGCTTGAGCGTTTCACTGGACTCTCATCTCCCAAGTTTTTCCCCTTTAAGGGTGTTTTCCGTGGATGTGTGTAGTTATCTCTCTCCTTTACTATTTCTCCTTCAAGCTCTGAATTACTAGAGAGCAACAGGAAGAAGGAGGAGCTGGAAAAGCAGCTCAAAGAGAGCAAGGAAGAGAAACGGATGTTGCTGGAAGAAATTGCCCAGCTCAAATGTGACATCCGGAGTGCCCGGGAGCAGGGCCCCAGCAGAGACATGAAGAGGATGATCCCAGGCTTGGAGCAGAGGGAGAACAGGTTTCTCCCATGGCAGAACTCAGCAGGCAGTTTAGAGGGGAGCCTTAAACAGGTATGGGCAGCTTTGTCATCTGCACCCTGCTTTTTGTCACTAATTGAGTGGCAAAACTTAATTAAAGTGGGCCGGAAGCCAGTCCTGTGGTGTGAGCGATGGCTGGAAATTAGGGATGTGTTAATTTCCTTGTGTTGTGCTTTTGGATGTGGTGGGAACTTGGATAAACTGAACTGATTGCACATGGCAGAAATAAGTGATTTAAATGGAATTTGTTCACCTTTCTCACCTTGTGAGCTGAAAGAGAAAGGGAGGTGCAGATATCCCTGCCTAATGGGGAGGAGATGATGGAAGAACTCAGGATGGGGAGACTGAGGAGGAGCTCAGCTTCTGTGCAAGGATTTGGGGGAGAAGAGAGGACAGGGTGGTCTGTATGGCCAGGGTGGAAGTGGGAAGTAGAGGATCGGAGTCCAGTTGTATCCAAGAAGCAGCAAATCCATCCGGGTGGAGCAGAGCAAGACACAAGGAGTGCAGTGGATGTGGGAAGGGATCTTGATAGAAACATATGGGGAACACCCCACAAAACCAATGGAGCCAATGGACCTCCAGGACGACTTACACTGCCAGATCCCACAGTGCTGGATCGAGACTTTTCCCAGCTTGGGAAGTTATCTGGGGATTATCTGAGAAGGCAGATTTGGTCTTCAGGGAATTCCATGTGGTCCCAAGAGCAGAGGGTGAAGACGCAAAGTGGGAATGCAGATCCGGAGATGGCTGAAAGTGATGCTGGAAAGAAAGGCTTTGGTATAACCCAAGCAGAGATTTTGGTGTGCATGTCGGGAAGGTGGGTGAACCAAGGAGCTCAATTGTCTCCCAAGAGCCATTGCAGACCATCGGTGACACCTCCCAGTGTCCAGGCTCTGTCCTGTTGTGTTCCTGTCCCACTGCCAGGACTCACCTTTCTCCTGCTCCTGATCTCTCTGTGAGCTGGGCTGGCTGTGTCACTCCTGCTTGGATGCCTGAGTGAGACTCTGGTACAAGAGTCCAAAGTGGCCTAGTGGTTTTGCTTTGATTGGACAGGTTTGTTGTAACAGGGGATTTTTTTTAACATTTCCTCATCCAGGTTATCAGCTCTTCACATTTGGCCTCAGGAGTTGTATTGGCTTCTCTGAGGGGATGGAGAGAATCATTGAATCACTGAACTTGGAAAAGGCTTCTAAGATCATCAAGTCCAACTATTAACCCAGCATTGCATATTCACCACAAACCGTGTCCCCAAGTGCCACATCCACATGGCTCTTAAAGCCCTGCAGGGACAGGGAAGGGAGCAGGACATGGTATAGGGACAGAGAAATGCCAGGCTTTACCCATCTTCCTGCCCAAATGCCCTTAAATCCAGCTGGCTTCTGCTGTCATTAATCACCTTTATCCTGCCTTAAAGTTAATTTTGGTGTCACTTCTGCTGTTCCTGCAGGGTCTGTCCGAGGAGAGGTTCCAGCAGCAGGAGGAGAAGCTGCAGCAGCTGCGCCAAGACCTGCGGCGGGTGCAGAACTTGTGCAGCTCCGCCGAGAGGGAGCTCAGGTACGAGAGAGAGAAGAATGCCGACCTCCAGAGGCAAAATCTGCTGCTCCAGCAGGAATGCACCAAGGTAGGGACAGAGCCAGGCTGTTCTGTGTGCTCTGCCTCAGCTCCATGAGAATTACGGCCACAAGGGCTGGAGCCCCTCTGGAGCCAGACTGGGAGAGCTGGGGTTGTTCACCTGGAGAAGAGAAGGCTCAGGGAGACCTCAGAGCCCCCTCCAGGGCCTAAAGGGGCTCCAGAAGAGCTGGAGAGGGACTTTGGACAAGGGATGGAGTGCCAGGACAAGGGGAAATGGCTTCCCACTGCCAGAGGGCAGGGATGGATGGAATATTGGGAAGGAATTACTGGCTGTGAGGGTGGTGAGGCCCTGGCACAGGAGGCTCAGAGAAGCTGTGGCTGCTCCATCCCTGGAAATATTCCAGGCCAGGTGGACAGGGCTTGGAGCAGCCTGGGATAGAGGAAGGTGACCCTGCCCATGGCAGGGGGTGGAACCAGCTGATCCTTAAGGCCCCTTCCTACCTAAACCACGCTGGGATTCTGTGACAAATTTCACTGCCTCCAGATAAAACATGCTTTACTTCCTCTATGGTTCCTCTTTTGCTCATTCTGGAATCCTGTTCCCCTTTCCTAGCCAAGCCATTCCGGCTGATTTATGGTGAAGTATAAACCTGATTTCTTCTCTGGGATCTCAGGTCAAAGCCGAGCTGAAGCAGGCCCGGGCCAAACTCTCGGACACCACAGAAACATGTTCCTCCCTCTCAGCACAGTGGGAGAGGAGCCAGCAGAAGGTCAAGGAGCTGGAACTGGAGCTCTCCAAGTGCTCCCAGGCTGACAAGCTCCAGAGCAGCCTCCAGGAGAGGCTGGCCCAGGAGAAATCCAGAGCAGGAGAAGCACAAAAGAAGGTGAGTGTAAGCTGGGGTGTGTTTGACAGTTCTGTGCAGCTCTAGTGCAGAAAACAAGCAGGTTTGCTTCCCCAAATTCCTTTTTGTGATCCCTTGGCTTAATATTATAGGAAAAAAGCCTGTAATTAGTGGGAGCATAATCAAGGCAATGGAAGCCACATCTGATAACCCAGTATCTCTGAAATACTGATAGTGGCGCTGGCAGGCGCAGGGAACCTCGATCCTGTTCTTGCTGATGAGATTTCCTACTGTTTACTGCCTGGAAAATTCCAAAACCTTGTGTTTTCTGTGGCACTGATTTTGCCATGCTCCTGCAGAAATCACTGGATTCTCTTTTGAAATGTGCAGGATCAAATTGGGTTGAAAAAGGATTGCTGGGAATTTGTGACATAGTGTTTGGTCCAAAATCTGGTAGCCATTCCAGAGGTTTTGCTCTTAATGGACTTAGAGTCAAAACAAGGAAATCTTTCCTTCCCATGCCTCAGACACTGGGGGATCAGAGGGATCTGATTCAGACACTGGCCCATACATTCAGAAAGTTTAATCCATGTCCATTTTAATCCAAGATCGCAAAACTCCAGCAAAAGCTGAAGGATTCCCAGCACCAGCTGCTGCTGGCAGAGGCCCGTGTTTCCGATAAGAAGCTTCTGGAGGAGGAGCTGAAGGAAGCTCGGGAAAACGAATCTCGAGTGCAGCAGGAACTTCACGAGGAGCAGCTGAAAAGGTCTCTGTGCTGTGCAGGGGCTGTGCCAGCCCCGGGAGCCTCTGGCAGCTCCTGGCTGCCCTGGGACGGTTCAGGGAGACCCAGACCACTGCTTCGACCTCCTGTCTTCCCTTTGGACCTGCCTTGTCCCTGGAGTTCTCCAGGGATTCCCCCTTCCTGAGATTTAAAAGATTTTTGGAGTCTTCATCTGCCTTGGAAGGGCCGTGGTGTCACTGTCAGCACAGTGATGCCAACAGCCCCCTTCCCTGTGCAGCTGGGAATGATCCCAGTATATCATCCCCCCTTTCTGTGTCACTGGGACATGGGGACAACTGGGATGTGCTGATTCCTTTGTCCCCTCCATGTCAGCTGGGGCAGGAGGAGAGCAGGGCGTGTTTTGGGTGACAGACTGACACCTTGGGGGCAGGTCGCACATCTCCGTTCAGCTCTCACTGTCACTCCCTTGTGTTTCCAGGAGGCTCCTGGAGCAGCAGGTGGAGGAGCTGCGGCAGCAGCTCCGGCATTCCCAGGAGACGGAGGCATCGCTGGCCAAGATGCATGTGGAGCTCCAGGCCAAGACCCTGCATGTCCTGGAGGATGAGAAGAAGCTGGATGCTGATGAGGTGAGTGACAGTGAGGGGGTTCCTCGTCATACAAGGGGGAACAGGACCATCATGAGCTGGAATCTGCTCTTGGGAGCTGCCAGAATTGGGAACATCTGATCGGGGGCTGAGCCCTTGCAGATCCCACTGATTTCAACAGGAGCTGGAGGAAAAGCAGCGTCCCATTGCCAGTTGGTTTCCCAGGATGCAGCTCTGAGGGCACAGGAAGGCCGGGTGGTTTCTTCCTTCCCTTTTTCTTGCAGAGCTTGGAGTTTTTGCTTGGAAATTTTGGCAGAGTCCATTGTCTGGGAGGGTTCATTGCCTCTCTCTGCAACAAAATCCCACTGCTCCTTGTTAGGAGGAGGAGGGAGTGGTCTGGGGGTCTGGCTGGCTGGATATTGGCTGTAGTGGGAACCACTGGGATTGATGAGAGAGAAGCTTTGGAGACCAGGCAGATGGGAGGCAGAGGGGCCCCTCCAGCTGGGGCCACACATACGAGTTAAAAATAACCCTTTTCCAGCATGTGCAGTGCCAGAAGGAGAACCAGAAGCTCTCGGAGCAGCTGGCACTCCTGAAGGAGGAGAACAAAGCCCTGTATGAGGAAGGTGTCCGACTCCTGAACCAGAAGGATCTCTATGTCAGGTAATGCCCAGAAACCTGCCGAGGAATGGCCCCTTCTGGGCCTACTACTGGATTTGGCTGTGGTGTGGATTTTCCTGTCCAATGTTCAGGCTTTTAGCAATAAATCCACTAGCCCTGTGTGCAGTGAGCTCACCCTCCCTGTCTGCTGTCAGGGAATTCCAGACAGGTTTGGGGGGAAGGGGCCTTAAAGCCCATCCTGTTCCACCCCCTGCCAGGGGCAGGGACACCTTCCTCTATCAAAGATTGCTCCAAGCCCTGTCCAGCCATGCCTGGGACATTTCCAGGGGTGGAGCAGCCACAGCTTCTCTGGGCACCCTGTGCCAGGGCCTCACCACCCTCACAGCCAGTAATTCCTCCCAATATCCCATCTAACCCTGCCCTCTGGCAGTGGGAAGCCATTTCCCCTTATTCTGTCATTCCAGGCCCTTGTCCAAAGTCCCTCTCCAGCTCTCCTGGAGCCTCTTTAGGCCCTGGAGGGGGCTCTGAGGTCTCCCTGAGCCTTCTCTTCTCCAGATGAACACCCCCAGCTCTCCCAGTCTTCCTGCTCTCCTTGGCAGCTGAAGGCAGCACAGGAGGATGTTGGTTGGGGTCTGGTGTCAGCAGAGACACTCCCTGGAGCTGCTCCTTTCTCCCCAGAGCCCTTTTGGTTAATTTGAAGCAGAGTAGCTTTTTTTATCATGAATTTTGAGCAAACATGGGCAAATGTCCCTTAAACGGTAGAAATTTATCTTCTTTTTTGGTGTTATTTTCCCTTCTATCCCAACTGGATAAAAACAAGCAAGAACTTTGCCCAAATGGACAAGAGGGGAAGAGGAAAAATCAGAAGTGTCAGGAGGGAAAAATATTTGTCCCCAGTGTCCCAGCTCAAAGAAGCTCCTGCTGAAGTGGCTCTTCTTGCTCCTCTTGGCCTGTCCATTGCTGTTTAGAATTCTTAGTTTTCCAACCAATGTGTGGATGTGGCACTTGGGGACAGGGTTAGTGCGTGGCCCTGGCAGTGGTGGAGAATGGTTGGACTTGATGATCTTAGAGGGTTTTCCTAAATTTTCTTCCCATTCAAAAGTCCTTCCCTTAACCATCCACATCCCCACCAACAAAACCAACTTATCCTTTCCCTGGAGCATCCAGTTTTGGTGCCCTTATAACCCTATTTGTTATAAAGAGGTGGGAGGGACAAGCACAAGGATTTGTAAAGCTGGGAGTCACTTTTAGAAATGCTTTGGGTCCTTATCAATTTCCATTTGGTCGACACTTAAAAATTAAAATTTCCAACAAAAACACTCCCAAACTGATCAGTGAAAGAGTCCAGACAGTCCGTGTGCTCATTCTGGGCAGGCAGGAGGAGCTGGGGGATGGCTGAGACTCTGAGTTTGGACTTTGAGGAGCCTGAATAAACCCGGGACACTCCTGCCTGGATGGTGACCCCGAGCAAAAGAGCCTTTCACAGCCTGATGGTTGTCCCTGTCTTCCCAGGAAATACAATGAGATGCAGCTCCGGCACAAGGACAAGATCCGCAGGGCCAAGGAGACCTTCATCCACGAGGTGAAACAGAGGGACAGCAGGATCAAACAGCTGGAAAATGAGCTCAGTGAGTCGAAGCTCCAAGTGGAAAAGGTGAGAGGACACATCGAGGGCTTCTCCTGCAAAGGGAGGCTGCAGGGGCACCGCTGCTTGCAAAATAATCATGGACTCAGGGAATGGTGGGTTGGAAGGGACATTAAAGCTCGTCTCATCCCACCCCCTGCCATGGGCAAGGACACCTTCCATTATCCCAGGCTGCTCCGAGCCCCATCCAGCCTGGCCTTGGACACTTCCAGGGATCCAGGGGCAGCCACAGCTCCTGTGGGCAACTTGTGCCGGGGCCTCCCCACCCTCCCTGGGAACAATTCCTTCCCAATATCCCATCTAACCCTGCCCTCTGGCAGTGGGAAGCCATTCCCTCTCGTCCTGCATTCCAGGCCCTTGTCCAAAGTCCCTCCTTGCAGGAAGGGACCGGGGCACCAATATGTAGTAACAAAAAGCCAAAAGGAAATTCCTGGCTCAGGATTGACCTTGGGGGAAGCCACATCCTCAAATCCCAGTCTGATACTGGCTGAGCTCCATGTTGCTTTGCCTCAGCAATTCCTGCTGGGAAGTGACCCCAGAGCCTCTTTTTGGGGTATTTTACATCGAACAGGCTATGGAATTGCAGAGTTGTTGAGGCTGGAGAAGACCTTTAAGATGAGGGTCTTCATCAAGTCCAACCATCCATCCACCACCACTAAACCATGTCCCTAAGTGCCACATCCACATGGTTCTTGAGCACTTGCAGGGGTGATGACTCCAAGCTTTTAGGAGTTGGCATCCTTGATGGTGATCCCTTGGGAAAGCCCTGAGGTTTGCAGAGGACAGAGAAGAGTCAAGAGTAACTGGTGGTTGTTCTTTCCTTCTCCACCACCCTCAGGGGAAGGTGCTGATTGCCCAGATCACTGCTGAGAATGAGAAATTACTCCAGGAGAGGCGACGGCTCCTACAAAGAATATCAGACCAGGAGGAGTCCCCTTGGAGCCTCCGCTCTGGGGTTCCCTCCCTGCAGAGCAGGTAGGCCCCTGCTGATGTCCATCCCCTAGGATTCTCCCTTTTCCTGGTTTTGTGCCTCTTTCTCTTAAGAATTCCGGAGGAATGTCTGGATTGTGCCCCAGCCATTGGTGCAGTGGCTTTCATGGCTGTAATTAGGGATGTAATTAGCCCATTTTCCCATCCAAGACCTCGCCATTGAGCTGGAGGCTGTGGAGAGCAACAGCTCTGAGGTTGGAAAAGAAAATTCCTGTTTGAAAACGGAGCATGGCTGGAAGGAAAATAACTTGTGCCTTGTGCCATGCCCAGAGGGAAGATCCTGGAGGAGGAGAATGCCCGGCTGCAGGACAAGCTTCAGCTCTCCAGCCATATGGCCACCTCCCAGCACCTCCCCAGGAGCAGCCCCGCTCCCAACACAGAGGTGAGACCCCGGGAGGGCTGGGATCAGCAGGAATCACAGAACCTGATGTCTGAGGGGCTTGGGAAGAGCTGGATCCAACCCTTGGGATGGAAAGGGCTCCCATATGGTAGGTGGCAACAGCTGTGGTGAGGAGGGGCTTTGTGAGGAGCTGAAGGCTCCGTACACTCAGCCCCTGCTCATCCCTGAGCTGCTGCCCATGGGATCCCCTTCCACAGGGACAGGAATCTCACTTGGCACCTTTAGAGCTGTTCAAAGGCCTCAGTTGTAAAGTTGGCTCTAGGAAAGGAGAACCAACCCCGAGTGCAAGATTGGGAATGTTCCTCCTGCCAGGAGGAATGCTCCTCCCTCAGGCCAAGCTGAGTGATAATTCCTGAGCTGAGTGAAGGTATTAGCCATATTAATGAAGAACTTTGGCAGGAGAAATGGAGAAAATCCAGGAAATCGAAGAATTTTCAAATCAACCAGGTGGATTTAGGAGTTTATTGGGACTTTTAATTTGGATAGAACCCAGGTAGGTTGGAAATGTGCTATTGAGAGGAAAAGGGCTGTTTGGGCTCACCTGGCCTTGGTGGGGCTTGGTTTGGATTTTTTAGTTTAAATTCACACCCAAAGGACAAATCCCTGATTAGCACCCCTGTGGGGCTGCAGTTGGTGGAGAGGACTCTCAGTGAAGCTGGGGGAGAGCTTGGAAGACCAGGAACTGTTGGAATTCAGGGTCTGACATGCTGCTCCTCCTTTCAAAGTCTCTGTTCCTCCTTCCAGGACTCGAAGATCATTCCTGGCTCTGAACGCCAACCACAGAGTAAGGTGTTGCCACCTCCTCGTGCCAGGTACCGTGGGGGGGAGGAGGAGCCAGGGAGCGGCCACTTGAGCATTTTGGCTGCTCCACACTGTGCTTTCACCTCCCAGAGGCCTTTTTTGTTTGTTTTTGGTCAAGTTTTAGGGAAAACGGTATTAAAATGGCATTAAAATGGAATTAAAACCAGTCAACTGATGGGATGGAGAAGTCAAATTTTCAGAATATTTTGGGGAACACTGTGGGATTTAGGAATCTTGGTGCTCACGGGCTTTGGAGGAATCTTTATACAAGAGGTGGTGAGACTTGGAGCCCTAGTGCTGCCAGAGCTGTGTCCCACATCACACTGGGATGTGTTCCTCCATTCCAATCCATGCCAAACCGTATGAGGGGAAGGCAAAGGGACCCTGCAGCTCTGGAGATGCAGCTCAGGGGGTTTGGTAACAGCCCCAGCAGCTGTTGGGGTGAAGGATGGTCCGAGCAGGTTCTGGGCTGACTGAGGGTGTCCCTTCCTTGGCTGGAGGAGGAATGTGGAGCCTTGATCCAAGAGAAAGGCATCAACATCACCCTGTGCTGCTCAGAGGTGTTGGGTAAGGGTCACCCAGCGTCCACAGAATGACAGAAAATGGAAATTTATTTCCAGCTTCCCACCCCGAGATCTCCCAGAGCCCCTCGGTGCCCTGAAGGCCCCGCAGAACACGAAGCCTGAGGGAGAGGCTGAGAGCCAGGACTCTTCCTTCTGCCTGTCCCCCTTGCAGCCTTCGGAGATTGGGTACCTGAATGTGGCCTCCCCTGGGGATACCACAGCCCCCACGGCCTCGCCGCTGCAGGACGAGAGCCAGAGCCTTGGCTCCGAGAACTTCTGAGCTGGGAATGTTGGTGCAGCCTTACCTGGACTGCAGGATTTGGGCTCCTGAGGCCACAGGATGACAGAGCCTGCAAAGAGAATTGCCAAATGGACTGACCCCATGATTTCTGGGATATATTCCAACTAAATGATTCCACAGCTTTTTTTTTCACTTGCTCACCTGTAAATGTGTGTGTGATCTCAGATCCACTGGAGGCTGGAATTTGTAGATAAACTCAGTACAATGGAAGAGGGGTGGGGTGAAGGGTGTCTTCCCTCAGCCCTAATTCCCTGTCCAATCCAGTTCAAATCTATAAATTTTATGAATAAAACTTGGAGAAGTTCCCTTTCACCCTGTGCCCACAATCCACACCCACACAGTGTCATTCCCCTTTGTCCGTGCTCTCAGCCTTCCCTTTGCTTTGTGCAGAGGTGAATGGGATATCTGAGCACTGGGGAGAGGATGAGAATGTGTAGGGAAGGAAGATGAGGGGAAAGAGAAGCTCTGGGGGCAGGATACGATGGGCAGAGGGATCAGAAATGAGATAAAGGGAGATGGAAGGGCAAAGGAAAATGGAATAGGGGCAGAAGAGAGCATCCAGGAAAGGAAAGGAGATACATCTGGAACAGACGATCTCTGAGGATGCTTGAGTGGGAGTGGGAGGGATCAGGCCATGCAAAACAGGGAGTGGAGGGGGTCTGAGGATGCCAAGAGGGAAGCAGTGGGATCAGAACTGCAGATCAGGTGGGAACAGAGTGTGGCTGCGCATCTCTATGGGCCTTTCTGTGCTTCCTGGGCTCTCCCTGTGTGTTTTGGGGAGCCCTGGACCCCTCGGTGTGCTCCCTCTGTACCCTGGCTGTCCCTTAGAGGGTATCCCAAGCCCTGGTGTCCATTTCGGGGTAACCCCACCCCTTGGTTTGTTTTGTGCCATGCCCAGGCCCCAGCGCTGCCTTTGGGTGCCCCCAGCCCCTGGCTGTGCTTGTTTGGGCTCCCCACAGCCCTCAGGGAGCCTTTTGGGGTGCACAGAGCCTCTCCATAGGATTTTCTGTGTCACAGAGCCCTGGGTGTGCCTTTGGGCTCCTCTGCACACCCCAGTGTGTGTGAACATTGCCTGGGCTTTACATGGGGCGGTTTAGTGCATCCTCAGCCCTCTGGCTGTGCCCTGGGCTGCCCCAGACCCCCCTCACTGAGCCCTGGGCTACCCCAGACCCCTCTGGCTGTGCCCTGGGCTACCCCAGACCCCAGGGTAGGTATCAGGAACACTCCCCTGGAGGGCTGAGGGGTTTCATCCCTTCTGATGGGGCAGAACTGGCTCAGCTACACTCAGGGAGAGGCAGAGTCAGGTCTTAGAAGGGGCACAAATCATCAGAGACCCTGAAGGGCCCACAGACTCATTTCCGGGCCTTCCAGCAGAGGACTGGGCATGACCCCAGTGTTACATTGGACAGTGTAAAACTCCTGACCCCGGGAAGGAACCTGGGTGTTCCCACTGAGCCTGAGCCTGTATTAACCTACTGAACTTTGTGTTTTTGGAGCTTCCCCCACCCCTGATGGATCCAGACTGTGATCATCACTTCGACCATGGACGCTGAAATTGCAACAAGCAAATCTTGTCACTGCACTCATGGGTGGTGAGACCCTTCCTCTCCACTCTCTACTGTTATCCTTTCTTTTTTTTTTCTTTCTTTTCCTTATGTATTTTCTAAAGTGTTATTTTTATACTTTTATAATGGTATATTTCTAAAGGAAATAACCAAAATGGCTACATAGGTGACTTCCATTGCAACCAAAGTGTTAAAATAAACATGACATATGTATAAATATATATGTATGTGTGTATATAAACACCAATCATTCAACGTCCTTTCACTCTCATCCATTCCAAGGGTGCCCCAAGAGCCTGGGTTATCCCACCTCAGAGATGGCACGGAACAGCTCCATCAGTTCTCCCCCACCTCACAGCAGCTCTGTGCCCACACAACAGGATGGGCAATTTTCCACAACTCTCCAGTGCCTCGAGGTTTCTCTTGTAGTGAGGGGCCCAAAACAACCACAGTACTCGAGGTAGGGCCTCCCCAGTGCTGGAAGCATAAAACAGGGAAGAAAATGCAAAGCTCCAAATGTGACAGGGCCGTGGTGCAGATACAGAACCAGAGTGAAGTCCTGTGTTTTGTGTTGCTGTGGCATTGAGAGGAGCATGGAGCAGGGCATGGTCTCATTCTTCTGCTTGATGCCCAACAACTCCTACCAAGGAATATCCCATACACTGGGACCACAGAGAATGGGAGGTTTGACCATGATCCCACCCACAGCACTTTTGCACAGTCGTGGTTAATAAGGTATGAAATGTACCCCAATTTTGTACCTACGTAGGGGATGAAAGTTCAGCCTGGAATTTGGAGGGACAATTTGATGGGCTTGTCCCCTTCATCCTGCCCAGAAGGGATGTCCTTGGGTTGTCCCTTTTCCCCTTCCCGGAAGGGATGCCCCTGGGTGAATTCCTGGGTAAAGCCACGTCGAGTGTTTTGACACAGGAAATGAATCTGTGATTGCAATGGCATCGTTGGAGCTCTCTTCACTGTGCTGCAGGTTTGTTTTCCTTATGCCCAGCATAGGAATGGATCTGGTACAGGGTAACTGGGACCCCCATAACTGGTAATTGCGTATCCAGTTAACCGGGATCAGTTACCCTATGTGTCACACTCAGTGGACCCTGCTCTGGGTGAGCCCCACCAGAGCTACACTTCATGGACTATTCGTGCATCCAACGTCAGCCCTATGGCTGTTTTTGCAATAACCTATTGTGGTACATCCTCCTCCCCCTGCTCTACGGGAGCTCCTGATAAGCTCTTGATAAGGTGAAGTATCCCCTGACCATACCAGGAACTCCCGAGTGTAACAGGAACAGCAGCTGCCTGTCCAAGGTGGGGAACAAAGGATAATCAGGCATTCCCTGACAGCCTTGGAACAGTCCCTACATGAGTCAGAGCCTGAGTGGAACGGCACCATTGGTGCTGGAGTTTTGAAAACAATTTCCAAATGTTTCAGATAACTTGGATTCTGGCCAGGATGGAAACTTACTGATGACTGAAGCCAGTCATCTCCTGACCCTGCAAACACCAGTGCCTTGGAGGTCTCCTGTGCTGCAGCTCTGTGCCTGTGTAGGAATGAGGGCCACAACCTGAGATAAGGGATTTCCATGGGATATGTGGTGATGGGAGTACCTGGGTGTGATCACCTGCTGAGGGGGTGATGGGTTATCAGGCAGAGGCCTATTCGTGGAATCTGCCTGGTGGAAGAGGGAGTGATGCTCAGGTGTCACATTCTGTTCTGCCCTTCCAAGATCCAGAGCCTTTGTAATCTCTCTCGTTATGACTCTTAATATCCCTCATTTACAGATAAATTGGCTGCTCCTCCTTCCTCCCCAAAGCAGGGACACCACTTAGCAAAGATTTGTGTCTCCAGCTGCATCAAAGAATTCCTGGGAACATTTGTCTTACGCAGCTTTTGCAGGTCCAGTCCATTTATCACTCTCAGTCTAACAAGATTCTGTAACCCGCTGCTCCAATAAACTGCACTATTCGTGAATCTGTGTTTGTGAAAGTTCCCACTGGATGTGACCGGACCTGCCAGGTGGAACTGGCTCCTATCAGGAATTCAGCCCTGCTGCCCCCAGCCCCTCTGATCCCTGAGGACCAGCTGGGACACTAGGTTTGCTTTCTGCCAAAGTTCTAACTTGTAACACAGCAATTCCCAGTGTCCATGTAAATCATTCTAAATCGATTTCCATCCGATTTTCCCATGTGCTTCAGCAGCAGCTGTGGGAGACTCGTCAGGAAGGGCAGTGGCTGGGTGGGGGCAGCCCCTCAAAATGATGAGTGCAGCCTCCTACCACTGTAGGGTGAAGCCTGGGGGCAGGGGCGTGTCTGTGTGTGGCTCTGCAGCCCCTCGGTGACACATGTGAGGTCACAATGGGACGTTCTGCTTCCATGCAACTGTAACACCCACTTCCCTGAGAGCCAGAGACCAGCCCAGCTGTGGTGCCCCACTGTACCAACAGGTCCCCCCCATCCTGGGGCCGTGGTGGGATGGACAGGAGGAGAGGAAGAAGTCGGGCAGGAGGAGCTGCAGCCACGACAGAGGTTTACCCTAGCTTCCTCCTCGCTCTGTCTCCGGATCTCGTGTACTTCCACAAGGATGGTAAGGCCTTGAGATCCCCTGAGGTCCCGGCATCCTCCTCTCCCTGGAGTGGGAATGTGTCAGTGGCTTTGCCCAGGGAGAGGGTCCCTTTGGAGAAGGGGATCTGACATTAGGAAGGTGAGGGGGGGATGATGAACTTCATAACTTCAACATGGCCCTTTCTCTTCTTCCGACAGAAATCACTAAAATTTGGGATTGTGTGTCTGAATGCTATCGCCAAGACCTGCTGCTGAAGAAGGTGGGGCTGGTTTCCTCCTGGTCCTCCCTCAGACCATGGGGGTTTCCCGATCCTTCCCCATCCTGCCTGGCCCTCACCCAGCCTAGAGGGCAGAAGCAGTGTCCCAGGCAGACCCTGCATTTTGGTCAGAGACCCACTGTGAGCACAGGCAAGAAGTCAAGCGGCGCTTGAGTCAGAGAACATTGGATTTCCTCTTTGGAGTCTTCCCCAGGATGGCTGGAAAGGAGGGATGCCCAGGCAGTGCTCCTGCACTCCTTGGGCCTTCCCAGGCTCCCACATGTCTTGCACCCTGCAGGTCCTGGAGAGGAGGGAGTGAGGAACCATCTGGAGTGAAAGGCTCTTCTCCAAAGCTTTCCTGGGGGCTCCATCTCAGGCCTTGGAGCTGCAGGGCTGGAAAGGCCACAGATCACCCTTAGCTTTCCCTCCTGTCTGCCCTCTGATTGCCTGCTTTTTGCTTCCAGAGAGTCAGGCTGATGGGCCTGGGTACCATACACATTATGAAAAGACCCATCTGGCATGGAGAAGGGGAAGATTTCATGGTGGACAGTCCGGAGTTTGATCTGAACAAGCCGTTGCTGGTAGGGAAGAAGCTCCTCCATGGGAACAGCCCTGTGCCTGGTAAGATGAGACCTTCAGCCCTGTGCTCCCCCCGGACATGGACGGGTCCCTCCAGCAGCCCCTCTCTGGGTGCCGGGGTGTGCTGGCTGCTGCTGGAGAGCTCCTGGAGGTGTTCCTGAGAATCTCCTGGCACCAGTGAGGCTGATGATCCCCACCACCTTGGGAAGGCAGGAACAAGCATTCCTGCTGGCTCCTGCCGCCACCCGGGAGGTTCTGTGGGGCTGGAGAATGGTGGTTGAGCTGGCAGTGCAGGGACAGGGGCTCATGGCACAAAAGCAGGACATTTGCTGCTGGGTGAAGAGTCACTGTGGTGGGAGGGGATTGGTGAGCTCTCGAGGGGCCACACAGAAGGGCCGAGTGAGTGACTTTGTGTTGGATGGTTTCTCTGCAGGGCTCTCCAAAGCCAATGAGTTGGTCTGTGCTGAGGTGGCCTTGCGCCTGCACAAGCCCAAGGCCACCATCGTGATGTGTATTGAGGCCACCTTAAAGATCTGTGTGTGGGCCTTGGCCAGCGGCCAGAACTTCGACTTTGTGTTCAAGGACATTGGCGTCCTGGTCTACCGGGGAAGCCACGTGGCCATGAGATTCTTTGAAGGCTTGATCCGAGAGGTGGCTCAGTCAGAGCGCCTGGCAGAGGGTTTGCTCCAGGTGAGTCTTGCATGTATTTCACGTGCCCTCAAACTCCTGGGGACACAGCTGTGGCCTTGGGGAGCTTTCCAGGGTCCTGGTAGCTGAGCCTGCCCTCCTGCTCCCAGGGAATTAGCCCTGGGCTTTGGCTCCTGTGGAGATGCTGCTGGTGTGGCCTTGTTGTCTCAGAATGCCAAGGCAGTGGAGATGCTCATGGATTTGGGATGATGTAGGGACACGGGGTGGTGGAGAAACAGCTGAGGCTGGGGGTTGAGGAGGGGCAGCTGGGGCTGGGAGTGGCAGAGGGGTTTTGTGCATTGTAAACAGCAGGTGAATTCCCTGTAGATCCTCCCATGTCTCTGTCCCTGTTGCAGTCACCAAATCTGAAGCCGTTATTCATAGACCACACAGAAAAGGACATTTCCCAGATTCCTCCTGGAGGTATCTTTGTGTTGCCACAGTGAGTGCAATTGTTTCTGTACATGGGGGGTGATAACCAGCAACACCTTTTTGTCCAGGCTTCTCCTGCATGGGAGGAATCCTTGGATGTATTTAATTTTGGAGGTGGAACTGAAATTGTGTAAGGTCCATGGCCATTCTGGCTTCTTTGGGGAGTGTTTCAGGTGGATTCCCTGGGAAGACGGCCTTCTTTATCTTCCCACCTCTGGGGGAATGATCCTGGAGGCACAGCTGGGGGCCATGGAGCAGACAATTCCACCAGCTCCTTCCTTTTCCTTTGAGAAAGACTGAGAACCAGCAGGCCCCAGAGCCTGAGATGTTCTCAGTCACTGAGGGTTTGTTTTGCCTGGAAAGCGTCTCTGACAAGGGGGATCCCAGACCTGGCTGAGAGGAGCCCTGTGGAGGGAGGCTCTTCTGCCCATGCTCCAGTGTTATGTCTCCTTTGGAAAACTGGACGCCTGGGAACAACTTCTTCCCAGAGGCTGCCATGGACTCTGCTGCCCTTACTCAAACTGGTGTCATCACCTTCTTTGCAGCTTTGTGCAGGCAGATGGGAAGTCCCAGCCACATCCTGTAAGCGCTTCCCTACTAGGCACTGGAACCACGAGCAAAACCAACACCAAGCACCGAACAACTCCAGGTGTGTTCCCTCCTAGGAACTGACATCCTCTATGCCAAAGGGAATTCTGTCTCCTGCCAGAAAAGTGTCCCAGCAGGTCCCTCTTTTTCTGAATGGGGACCCAAGGAAGCAGTGGGACAGGACCATGTAGCAACACGGTCCTCAGGGAAGGGGACCGGGCTGGGACAGGAAGGCTGGGAGATCCCTCATGTCCAAAATGTTCTGGAGATGCAGTTGAGAGGAGCTTTCTCTTTTTCTTCTTCAGGGAACCCTCCCAGCCAACGCCTCCTTCTTCGTCCACGTCTTTCTCCAAGTCGGATATGTGATGTGAAAGTGAAGGGAAGAGAAAAGAAAAAGGCTGATGGTGGAGTGCAGAGAGGGAGGTGAGAGTTTGCGAGAGCTGGCTTTGGGTAATCCCATGCTTCTGGACAGGTGTGAGGAGCTGTCACCTTTGGCCATGCTGCTTGTACTTATGGAGAGCAGGTATGGGCACGTGCCCAAGGCCTTGGTTCCTGCGGCATGGGAAGCGGGCAGCAGAGTTTTGGAGAGGCCTGGAAAACACACCGGAGAAGATGCTCCCACTGTTCTCAGACAAAATA
The DNA here is from genome assembly GCA_014706295.1 of Lycocorax pyrrhopterus obiensis. NCBI lineage: Eukaryota > Metazoa > Chordata > Aves > Passeriformes > Paradisaeidae > Lycocorax > Lycocorax pyrrhopterus. Next base: position 1,090,527 of record JACSVZ010000023.1, read on the forward strand.
CTTGTATGGTGTCTTTGCAGTTTGCTGGCTCCAATTGAGAACTCTGGGAAGAAGGGCAGAGCCACCGAGGGGATGGAAGCACCCAAAGCTGGGCTGGCAGCTCCCACCGGGCAGGGGAGACGTGTCCAGGTGTGTGACATGGATGTAGGATTGTGTCCTGCATCACTGCAGGGAGGCTGTTGAAAGGATCCCTTTGGATGTGTTTGTTCTGGGATGTCTTTTGGGTCCTCCATTCAGTCGTGGGAACAACTTCATCATTCTGTACTGTGTTGCAAGGAATCTTTCTCTGAACTGAACCTCTACGGTGTCCAGGCTTCTTCAGGAAGCAGAGGGTCACTGCCAAGAACTCTGGGGGAGAGAGCAGGAATCCAAACTGTCCCTTGGGTCATGGGCTGCAGGATGGGACCCTTATTGTTGCCCAAATGTCTGAGCTGCCTTCCCTTTTCTTCATGTAACAGCTTCCACCCCTGGTAGAGCAGAGGAGTCTGAGGAAGGCTGCTGCCTCCTATCCTGGAGGATTTGAAAGGTTAAGGAAGGAGAGAGTGGCTGCTGTGGCAGGAGTGGCTGCTGCTCTGTCCCCAGAGAGAAAGGAGAAGACACCGTCCCCTCGTGGAGGGAGACCACAGCCAAGGTAAGAGTGTGGCAGCACCTGGCAGGGCCAGGGAGGGTTGAGCAGGTGGGAGGGACCCCTTTGGGATCAAGGAAGTGGAGCCCTGAACCCTAGGCTGGATATTGTCCCTTGGACATCCCCTGACATGGGCATGCCCTGGGATAGCCCCTGATCCTGGTATCTCATGTACCCATGCTGAAGGGGGTGGTGGGGCCAAAGGGAATGTGGACACAGGAGCAGCGGGAGCTGGGCCAGGCAGGATTCCAGCCAGGGAGTGACAGGGGAATCTGTCCCTGCTTTGCAGGACCCCACGAGCAAAACAGGTCCTGCTAAATCTGAAGCCATACAAAGTTGCCCGGGAGCAGTGCAAGAAGGCCTTGCAGGTCAACTTGTTACAGAAATGGTCCTGTGACAATTCCCTTGGTAAGTATTTCCAAGCACTGGATGCATTTTCCTGTGGCAGCACATTCCTCCCTTGCCTGGCAGCAGTCCCCAGGAAGCACTGTCTGTGCTGCTGGGGGTCCTGGAGCTGTCCCTGAACCAGACATGCCTTCCAGCCCCAGGTGACAGCCTCAGGCAGGATGGGGCAGGTAGGGACATGGGTGAGTTCCTCTGTTGTCTGGCCTGGCCTCTCCCATGTCTTGGGCTGGTGGGGCTGGGTCTGCAGGGCTGGGTTGTCTGGGAGACTACAGAACCTCCAGGAGCAGACCTGGTGAGCAAAAGTTCTCTGCCCTCCTCCTTGAATCCTGAACAGCTCCTGATTCTGAGCTTGGTGAAGCAGCTGGAGCTCCACAAACAGAGGACAGTGGAACTGAGACATGGGGGCAGCCACATGACACCACGGAACAAGGAATACCACATGACACCACAGAAAAAGAAATAAAGATCTAGAAATCCATCGCCTCGGTGTGTGAATTGCTGCTCCACACCGGAGACTGAGTCCCCGGTCAGGACAACAGTGTCTGGTGATCCAGATGGGACTGGTGGACCTGGACAACTCCAGTCACCAGGATGGGTGAGATTGGAAGGGACCCCAGCGGCTCATCTGGTCCTACCTCCCTGCTCTAGCAGGGCCATCCCAGAGCACATGGTACAGGACTGTGTCTGGATGGGTCTGAAATATCCCCACTGAGGGAAGCGTCCTCTCTGGACCACCTGTTCAGGGCTCACTCACTGTACAGCAAAGTTCTGCCTTATGTTCAGCTGGAATTTCCTGGTCATCAGTTCCTGCCTGTTCCTCTTGTCCCATCGCTGGGCCTTCTGGAGCAGAGCCTGGTCCCTGCTCTGAGCCCTCCCTGCAGACAGGGACAGACAGGGATGAGGGCCCCTCTCAGCTGTGTCTCCTCCTGAGGCTGAACAGCCCCGGCTCCCTCAGCTGTTCCTGAGCTCCAGGCTCTTCCTCATCTCCTCAGCCTCCACTGGCCCTGCTCCAGGAGCTCCCTGTCCCTACTGTGCTGAGGAGTCCAGAAGTGGACGCAGCACTCCAGATGTGCCTCCCAGGGCTGACCAGAGGGGCAGGAGCACTCCCTCATCTGCTGGCAGTGCTCTTCCTGACACCCTCTGCTGGCATAGGGATAGCTCATTGTCTCCAGGACCCCCAGGTCCTTCCCCACAGAGCTGCTCCCATAGGTCACCCCCAGCCTGTGCTGGTGCCTGGGATTGTTCCTCCACAGGTGCAGGACCTGTATTTCCCTTGTTGAACTTCAGAAGGTTCTTCCCTGCCCATCTCCCCAACCTGTTTAGGTCCCTCTGAGGACTGCATAGCCCTCAGGGCCATTGAGGCTGGGCCTAAGGAGGAACAAACGGGGCCAGCTCATCAGTCCGAGGTGTTCACTCTATGAAAGGTGATTTTGGCAGGGGGGGAACATGACAACTGACTCCTGGCCACCAACTCCAGAATCCCACTGACTCCAAAGATGGACAAGGCTAAGCCTGTGGACTAATTAGTGTGAGAAGGGAGACAATCATTTAATCAACAGAAGACAGAATATTAATTAGAGAACTCTGCAACATGCAGCCAATGAATATCGAGGCCTTTGTTTGCTAAAATGTATAAATAACGTAAAGCTTCAATGAACGGGGAGCCAAAGTCCATGGGAACCACCCAGGTCCTGCTGTGCATAAACTGGAATAAAGATATAGGGGTCTCTCACCTTGGGGTGGGAACTGGGTCTGCACAGCAGGGAATGAGCCTGGGATTGGGACAACCAGACCCACCTTCCAGCCCCAGGGTGGCCACAAGCAGGATGGGGCAGGTGGGACACGGGTGGGTTCCTCTGGTGTTGGGCCCGGCCTCTCCCAAGTCTTGGGCTGGCAGGGCTGGATCTGCAGGGCAGGGATGTCTCAGAGGCCACAGAATCTCCAGGAGCAGAAGGTTTCTGCCCTCTTCCCTAAACTGAACAGTTTCTGGTCCCCCCTGAGCTTGGTGAAGCAGCTGGAGCTCCACGACCCCAGAGAGAAGTGGAACTGGGACATGGGTGTGGTGCGGGGTCGTGGCCCCACACAGACCTGCACTGTGACCCTGAGGAGCAAAGGGGCACAGCAAAGCCAAAACATCCTTCTCTCTAAATTGGAATAATTCAAATTTCATGGATGGACTGCTCAGGGGATAAGGAGTTGGTCGGATGTACTACGTACAGGGTAGTGGTGAAGGGCTCAGATGGAGCTCAGTGACAAAGGGGTGTCCCTCAGGATCCATAGCGGGACCAGTGCTTTTTAATGTCTCCATCAATGACAAAGACAGGGGGGTCGAGGGCACCCTCAGCACGCTGGGAGATGACCCCGAGCTGAGCAGTGCAGGTGACACACCTGGGAGACAGGATGCAATTCAGGGGGCCTGGACAAGTTCCAGAAGTGGGCCCATGGGAACCTCAGGAGGATCAAGGCAGCCGAACACAATGTCCTGAACATGGGTTGGGGCAACTTCAGTATCAGTCCAGAAGTGAGCTTGTCCCTCTCTTGTCCTTCTTCCACTCTAAGTCCTGCTATCAAGCCCTTCATTCCCAGCGTGGATTGAGGCTGAGGGTTTTCCCAACTCATGTGAAGGACCTCATGAGATTCCCATGGACCCACTTCTCAAGCTTGTCCAGGTCCTCCAGGATGGCCCTATCCTTTGGGTGCATCACTTGTCCTGCTCAGCTTCCTGTCACATGCCAACAGGCTAAGGGTGTGCTCGACCTCACTGTGTCCTTGATAAGGTATCAAAGAGCACTGGTCCAAGGCAGGACCCTGAGGTACACCACCCCTCACTGGACATAGAACCATTGACTACAACTCTGTCTGCGTCTGTTGGTTGAGTGTTGTCTCTTGTGACACCTCTCCAAAATTGCCTGTCCATCTCTTTGGGTTCTCTCCAAGGCTGGACTCGATAATCCTGTTGTTTTTTTCCAACCTTAACAATTCTCTGGTTCTCTCAATGCCTCTTTAATCTGTAGTTTAGTTTCCACCAAGCTGTACTCAGGGCTTAAAGCGTTGAGGATAAACCAGGTTTTGGAGAAGAACATGGTTGTAAAAATCACCAGTGGAAATGTTCTCAGAGATTTTTCGCTCCGCCCTTTGCTGTTCCACACTTAACCCACATTAAAGTAATTAAAGGCAGAGACCCGAGCTGCTGTTGCAAATGCTGTTGGCTGCTCGCCTGGGCAGCAGAAAGCAGAGAAATCATTACAGCAGAGGAAACAGGCTTGTTTTGTTGGAATAAAGATCCTTTCAGGGGTTTAAACTTCGTGACTGAGGCTGGTGGAGAGGAGAGAAGCAAAGTCTGTCAGCCCACACTCTGCATTGTCAGCTCAGCTTCAACTCTACAGTAATTTTTGGGTTATAATGAATCCGAAAAGTCCCATTCCCTCCCTTCAAACCCCCTGCCTGGGGACTTGGCTGCTTTGGATTCTGGAATTTTACTCCAAGCAGAAAGATGATTTTCACTGTAACTTGAAAAATAATTTGGGTTACAGCAAGAACTGGAGCCTTTGGGGCATAAAGCACTGCTGAGATTTGAGGAAGGTGCTCAGTGGGTGACTGTTGCCCTCTCCTGTTGTGCTGGGATCAGGATCATTGTTCTCCTGGTGTCTGTGTTAGTCCAAACCCACAAAATTCCAGAAATCATTTACAGATTAAAGGATCTGAGCTTGATGTCAGAACCAAGCTGAGGCACGTTGATGTTCTCCATGCGTGTGACTTTCCCATGTTTCTATATAAGCATGGAAGTCACGGAGAAATGGATTTGATTCCTGGCAGCCTTTGTCCTTAATGACACCTCCCGTGCCTTTTAACACACGCATTTTAATTAGGGGCTGAAAAGAGCAGAGATGACATTTTGTAGGTGGGCATGTGCAGGCACAGCCTGGGCTTCTCTGCCTTGGTCCTCGGCTCTCTCCAAAGCCCTAACAGGAGTGGGGCGACAAGGGACAGGACTAGGGAAAATGGCCTCGAGTTGTGCCAGGGGAGCTTTAGGTTGGATGTTGGGAAAATCTCTTTGTGGAAAGGGTGGTCAGGCACTGGAAGGGGCTGCCCAGGCCAGTGGTGGAGTCATCGTCACTGGAAATGTTCAAAAAACGTGTGGATGTGGCATTTGGGGACATGGTTAATGGTGAACAACCTACAACCAGGTCCTGGGTTGATGGCTGGACTCAATGATCTTAGAGGGCTTCTCCAACTTTAGCAATTCCATGATTCTGTGATTACACTCAGTTCCTGGAGCTCCCAGAATAGGCAACTGACTCGATCAGTTTTTTTCTGTCGTCTTCCAAACTTCTTTTTTTACTCTCAGCTGTGCAGAAAGTGGCCAGAATTATGGGGACTTTCAGGTGCTGCCTGAGCTCAATCTCCACCACTTATTTATTGCAGTTTGGAAAGTTTTGCCCGCCCATGTCATGGCCAGTGTCTCAAAGTGGGAGCAACTCATAAATCCCAGGATCTGCCCTGGGTGTGACTGACCTGCTGTGCTACTGAGCAGATAACTAAGAGTCCCCTCAGGCTTTATGATATGTCAATAAAAAATTCAGATTAATGGATTACCAACCTAATGCTGAGTGATGTCTTTATAAAGCTCTGACTGCTGGGCAGTCCGAGAGCTCAGGAGAAGAGGGAAAGCCTGAGAGACACAAAAAAGGTGGAGAAAGGCCAAAGGCAGAGGAAATAAAATCTATCCAGGTGAGGAGAGGCTTGGCTTTGCAGGCACTATGAAAATCTTTCTTTCCTGGACAGTCCTGGCAGTCTTTGTCCTGGTGCACGTCTCCCAGGCAGTCTATGTTCAGGTAAGTTTTTTCTCTTTCATTTGTTGGTATTACAAGTTAAACAAAGTGCTGATATTTTTTAAACTTCTGGGTGCAACAGGAATCTTGAACTAAATTAATAGACCTGAATTTTTGCTTTGCTCTGCCTTGATTTCCACCTGCGTCTCCTTGTGCTCTGGGTTTTCCTTCTGTAAAACACTTCAGGTATCACTAAACGCTGCTGCTGTTTATTTACCTTCTTCAGCCATATCTCTGCTCTGAAATCCCTTAGGGACTGAGGCGTTTCATACCTGGAGTTTTCTCCTGGACCTAAAGCCACGTGCGGTGAAAGTGCTGACTTTAGAGAGTGATGCAAACAAGGGGTGACAAAGGAGAAATTGTCTTGTGTTACCTGGCTCTAGGCAGGAAGTTCTTCATGGAAATGATCTGTGGGTTTATGGGATGGAGCCTGTAAAAAAAGGGTGAAGAAGAGCTTAGTTGGATCTAATTAAATATTAATAGGCAGAAAAGTGATTAGAGGAGGCTCAATGAAATTTTCCAAGTACACAGCACCTATGACTGATATTCCATGCAATGTGGAAGGGTTTAAGAAGGTACTTGAGGGCCCTGGTCTGTCCTTGGGAGAGCTTTGGATCTCTCTGCACTCATCCTGAGAAACAGTGTGGGAGATTTCAGTCTGATTGCAATATAAACAACTTCCTCAGGGAGCCAGGAAAACTAATACCTGTTAAACAGTTACTGACTCTCTCTATGTGTCTGCAGCAGGTTTCCAGGGATAAGGTACCTTTGTGTCCTGGACTATCCTCTTTTTGTCCTTTGGATGGCAGAGATATCCAGAGGTAGCAGGTTTAAGCTATTCCTTTCTTTCAAACCATTCTTCAACATTTACAGTCTCCAGAGGAGCAAACAGCTTCCTACCCAGTGAAAAACATCCCAGTTTTCTACTTGTAGCCATAAAAAAAAAATTAATAAGTGAGAATGACTGCTTCTAGATTGCATAAAAGAGTCGGAACTGCAGCTCTGGAGTTTGAGCTGGAATTCTTCTCTCATTAATCATTAAATCTGTGTTTTCCCCACTGTACTTGCAGTGAACTCTGAGTGTGTTGCACTCCTTTCACCTGAGGTCCTTAAGGTCTGACTGATTCTTTGATTCTTCACTGCACAAAGCTGGCTTCCACTCTTCTTCCCTGAAATAGTTTCCAAGATTTCCCTTCCCTGTCCCATAATATGTCGGATTTAGCTCTCTCTAATACACCTTTCTTACTTGAGGTGGCAGGGTTTTGTTTCTATTTTGCTGTTCCTTTGTTCTTTTTTGTCCCCAGGACCTGCAGATCTCAGGATTTGTTCCCAAGTCCTGCTTTCTCTGAAATTGTGCCTGTGGAAATCCACTCTTTTTTTAGTTCTATGGGTTTTGCTTCTCAGGTGTGTGGCCAACAGCTGAATCTAGAGCTGCCTTTATACAGGAAAAGTGAATTTTTCATAGGCAGCCAGGGCTGATCACAGAATCAGAAAGTTGTTTAGGTTGGAAAAGCCCTTTAAGGTCATTAAATCCAACTGTTCCTCCAGCACTGAGAGATCCACCATGTCCCCAGGTGCCATATCCACATGTTTTTTGAACACTTCCAGGGATGTTGACTCCACCACTGCCATGGGCAGGAGGTGCCAGTGCCTGATCAACCTTTACAGGATCATTAAGGTCAGAAAAGATCTCTAAGATCATTGAGTTCAACTGATAAATTAACCTGAGTAAGATCATAAACTGATTTCAAGAGAAAGGAGTTTTACTTAGTTAAGTAAATGCATGTCTCAAGTCTATCTGATTGGGTTTTTTAAACCTTTAACACCAAAATAATGTGATTCTGTAAAAAACCCTTCAAAACCCCAGTCAGAATCAAATCACCTCCCCACTTATCTCACACCATTCCCCACTGGACTCCTGAGATGTGAAACAAACGCTAATATTTGGTCTTGTGCTGTATCAGTCACTGAATTTTATTTCTTTGGATGAGGAACTGTTACTTGATCCCAGAATCCCAGGATGGTTTGGGTTGGAAGGGATATTAAAGTTCATCTCGTTCCAAACCCTGCCATGGGGTTGGAACCTCCCACGTCACCTTACTGACTATGTTGGCCATGAAACCATGTTAAAGCAGCAGATAAAAATCAGTTTGAAAATGCTTATTTTGTCTTCTAGGCCAAACTCTGATGATCTGCAGACGGGCCCAGCCTTTGTGCACTTGGTTAAACAGCTGCAATAACTGCAACTTAAATTTATGAGCTCAAAAAGGGGAGTTCTCTTGAAACTGAGGGAATGACCCTTAACTGATGCACAGGGACAAGCAACGAAAACATAAGAGTAATATTTCTCAGAGTCCTGTCCCAGCTTCCTTAGGTTTCTAGTGTGAGCTTTGAGTCAGAATTGTAATATTTATGCTTCCAAAACCTGGTTTTTCATGAATTGCATGGGCAAGTTTTAAATTGGCACAGGGTGGGATTGTTGGGCTGTCTGTGCAGGGCCAGGAGCTGGAGTCAATGATCCCTGTGGGTCCCTTCCAACTCAAGAGATTCTGTGATTATAAATTAATGGAAACTTTCCACAATGTCTTGGGGTGAAGGCTTTAAGCCCTTAACAGTGTGTGGTGTGAAAGAAGAGCTCCTTTTGTGTGGTCACACCCTGCCCGGACACCGCCAACTCTTGGCACTTCCACTGCTGTGTCAGGAGAAAGAGTGAACCAAATAAATTCCCATTTACTCCCATTCAACTCATGATTTTGTAAATCTCTACCACATATCCCTGGAAGTGGTGGATGGCACTTGGAGCAACCTGGTCTAGCGGAAGGTGTCCCTGCCTGTGGCAGGGGGTGGAATGAGGAGAGCTTTAAGGTCCCTTCCAACCCAACCCATCTCTTTTCTAGGCTGAAGATTCCCAGCCTGGATCTTCCTATCCCAGATTTTATGGGTCTTCTCATGGGGATGAGCCAGGCCCAAATTCTCCCTCTTGTCCACTGCCCTCATTCAGCATAGGTTTTATCTGGGCTTTCTTTCAACACCGTCTTTTCCCTCTGGTATATTTTTTGGGAGAGCTCCTGGTTGAAACGGAATGGATTTGCCAAAGGCCTGACTTCCTGACACCTCTTTTTTCTGGTTCTGCACAGGATGGTGACATGAAATTCTCCCTGGAGTCCGTGAAGAAGCTGAAGGAGCTCATGGATGGGAACAGACACATCAACCCTCGCATGATGGTTCCCATGACCAGCTATTCCCCATGCCAAGAAAAACACCTCCCTGAGGAATTTCAGCCTGTGTGCAAGAGGGAAGATGCACCCATGATTTTTAGGAGGCTCAGTATGTAGTTCATATTTCGTAGTTTTCATTTTTACCACACTTTTCAGCCTTAAACATTCCAAAACCATGGAATTACTACTGTGTCACTTCTAGGGCAGCTGGGATGGTTTGTGCTGCCTTTGTGCTGCCCGTTCTCCTGCAAGGGTTGGGCTCCACGAACTCCCTACAGAAAATTCCTGCAGTGCTGAGCTGAGCTGTTCCCTGGGCACATCCCACTGCTGTGACCACAGAAAAGTTCATCCAAGTAGAATAATGGAATCACTGAATGGTTGGGTTGGAAAGACCTTAAAGCTCATCCCCTTCCACCCCTTGCCATGGGCAGGGACACTTTCCAATATCCCAGACTGCTCCAAGTCCTGTCCAACCTGGCTTTGGACACTTCCAGAGATGGGGCAGCCACAGCTTCTCTGGGCAACCTGTGTCAGGGCCTCCCCACCCTCACAGGGCGGAATTTCCTCCCAATATCTCATCTAAATCTACCCTTCTTCAGCTTAATCCATTCCCCCTTGTCCAAAGTCCCTCCGCCATGGGCTCCTGCTGCTGCTGCAACGTTTGCTTTTTTATGTTAGTATATTGCGTTTATCTACTGCCCAGTACAAGGGACACTTTAGGACGAAATGCTGCCATGCCCTGTTGTCCTCTTGCTTCCACGTTCTCCCATTGCTTCCCAAGGAATTCAGGTATGATTTCATTCCTTAAGCTAGATTTTAGCATGAGCTAATTTTACTTAGAGCAGCATTACCTACAAGGATCTTTACAATGATAAAACAGGAATGCAAAGGCGTCTCCAAGTGCTTTGACGGTGGCTCTGCCCTCCTGGCATCTGACTGAATCCCTCCTCTCTCCCGGACAGGCCTGGCTGCCGAGGACGACCTGTGTGAGATCTGTGCCAACGCTGCCTGCGCCGGCTGCTTCTGAATGAAGACGGAAAAACCCACAGAAGATGTGTCCAGCTGGGAAGTTTGTGCATTCCTGTGGCGAGATCATGTACTTTGACCAATCAATATTCCTGGGCTTCATCTCCCACTCCAGCCAAACTGGAGCTGCCAGCTCATGGGGACATCCCTGCAGTCTTGCAGCACCTGGATCAGGTGCCACCAGCAGAGCAGTTCTGCCAACAAGGAGGCTGTGACTCCTCTGAGAGGTGCAAGTGCTGCAGGAGTTGGGTGACACTGGAATGGAAAAGCCCTGGGTTTCATTTTCCACTATTTTGCCTGGATTTGAACAAGCTGGGTGAAACTCAGCATCCCCTGCAGCCTTTTTAATAGCTAGTATTTAATATCTAATATTTAATGTCCGATAAGTAGTATCTAATCATTAATATCTGCCTGTGATTTGGCCTCCCCTACACACAGCATCACTGGGTTATTCCCTTTCCCAGTCCCTCCTTCCCGGTGTGTTGGATCCCTTTCCCTTCCACCTGTCTGCAGGCGACACCTTTGATTTTTTAGCAGAACGGCGACAAATAACTTGAGACAAATTCCTGGTGTTTAGGAACACTTTGACAGCCAGAAATCAGACTGTTCCTTGTAATGATTGTTGTTGATTTAGGGAATGGGTGTAGAGGAGCACAGGAACACTTCTTCCCTGGTTGGATATCAAGGTTCTTTAAACTCTCTTTGGGAGAAAGGAATTCCAAAGTGTAGTGCTAGAATCACACTGAAATGAAAACATTGCCTGTTGTTTTATTTATTGGTGGCAAGATTGTGAAGAAACTATCTGCCTATGTTTATATGCTGTATAAGCAATAAAAACTAGTATTAATTTGGATTTTCTTTTGTTTTGTTTGTTATTGCTGGGTTTTGGGGTGGGTTTTGTTTTAGGATGCTCTTCTTGCCTACTTGCTTTTTCCCCATATAAGGTGTTTCATATCGGGGGCTTCCCTGAATAAAAGATATCTTTTAATAATGTCCTGAACTTAAGCCAATTTGTAGTCACAGAATCACAGAACTATTTGAGTTGGAAAAGCCCTCCAGGATCATTGAGTGCAACCTGTGCTTGATCCCCACCTTGTCACCCAGCCCCAGAGCACTGAGTGCCACGCCCAGTCCTTCCTTGGACACCTCCAGGATGGGGACTCCACCACAGCCCTGGGCAGCCCCTTCCTATTCCTGACCACCCTTTCCGTGAAGAAATTCCTCCTCATGTCCAACCTAACCTTCCTTGGCACAACTTGAGGCCGTTTCCTCTTGCATTGTCTCTTGTTCACTGGGAGCAGACCCTGACCCCTCCGGCTGCCCCCTCCTGTCAGGGAGTTGTGGAGAGCCAGAAGGTCCCCCCTGAGCCTCCTTTTCTCCAGGCTGAGTACCCCCAGGTTCATCATGGTAATGCAAGTCCATATCAGATATTTTAAATTTTTCCCTCCTATTTGTAACTGTTGAACTATTATCTCCATTTTTATATATGCAGCCCCCAACCCACAGGGAGCAGATGGATCTCACTGCTCTGATAGCACTTCATGATGCTTGTGTTTATAGCCCAAACGCTGAGTTGAGTGAAATCTCACATCAGAAAGAACTGATTTTGGGCAGACCTGACTTCTGGGCGTCAGGTCACAGTGCAAAACTCTTCCTGAGGAGGGTCCCGTAGGAGGTGTCCCTGCCCAGGACAGGGGCTGGAACTAAATGATCTTTGGGCTCCCTTCCAAACCAAACCATTCTGTGATCCTATGATTCTTCAACACCTCAGTCCCTGAAAAATGAGCTACAGTGAACTGTCTCACTGGTGATTCAACTGGGTAATTTGTATTATGAGAAAAGATGATGTTGATTCCCTTATTTTTCACCAAACTATCAGGCTAGCGCTACCTCATGCACCCTTCTTACCCTTCTTGCCTCCAAATCCACTATTTCCCCTGTTCCACTTATTATAGAGTTCATTCCTTTTCTCCACTCGTGATCTATAAGCGACTTCTGAATCCCAGTGCTTTGTGGGGATGGGGAGCCAAGACCAGGTTGGACGAGGCTTGGAGCAACCTGGTAGAGTGGAAAGTGTCCCTGCCCACGGCAGGAGTGGGATGGGATGGGATGGGATGGGATGGGATGGGATGGGATGGGATGGGATGGGATGGGATGGGATGGGATGGGCTTCAAGGTCCCTCCCAACCCAGACCAGCCTGGGATTCTCTGATATGATTCTCTGATTTGCTATTAATGTTTAATCACTAATGAGAGGACAGACGTCAGCCTGGTGCTGATATCTTTCTCCTCTCCTCATATGAGATTTACAAGCAACTCTTGGCTCTGGGCTCTGGTTAGAAAATTTCTGTACTGCTGTTCATAAGGAATATGCAAAACTGGTGACAAGGGGGCAAAGGGCAGAATAAGGCAAGGAATGATGCAGGAGTGGTGTGAACAGATCCTGCAAAGGATCGATACCGTAATTCCAGTCTACCTCTAACCAAAGTCCAGGCCGGGTCACTGGGGCTCTTCTCACAGTGCTAAACTCTAAATCCAGCAGGTTTCCCTGTCTGCCAGCACTACTTGGGAAGCGTTGGCGGAGTTTAATCAGCGTTGTGATGGAAGTGAATCAGGAGGACACATGATTTCGTTCTAAATCCCACCTATTGTGCACAGCACTAAACCAAGAGCATTAAATCAGAGCAGTGTGTCTGAGAAACACCTCTCAGGAGGGAAACGGAATTCAAAGGTAAATATATTCACCAGCAGAAATGCCTGGTCTTGTGCAGACTGGGCTTTTTGAGGAAAGTAACACAACCTGAATATTGGTGCAATCACATTTCAACCCTTGGAGCTGATCACAAGCATCTCTTGTCCTTTATTCCTTGTCGCACACATCAGCTTCTTTTAATATTCATTCTCATGGCTCAGTGATGCCATAGGGAGGTCAGGCAGGTGACAGCCACCACCAGCAGTGCTCTGGAAGGTACAGCACAGAAATGTCCAGGTTTCCTCAATCATCTTCAGCACATTCCCCTGGAAGCCTAATCCCAGGGAATACTGAGCAGTTCTTCTACATCAGAAGTTTCCCATGTCACAGCAAGATATTGCCAGGCTGCAGCTGTGTCTCCAAGTTCAACTGCAAATGATGGACGGAATAGACATGGACACATCTCTGGGAGTGAGATTTGTCCCTGGGAGCTGGGTAAGGGAACACGGCACTGGAAAAAAACTTTGAGTACACACAGTTTTTTGGAATTGCCCCAATATAATGGGGTTTTCTCAGCAGCTGCCCTTGGCCTTGGTTCTGAGTTCTCATCCAGTGTACAGGAATGCCCAGATATTCAGTTCTATAATCCGGTTTTAAGCAAATACAGGCTTTTATGGGCTGACCCGGGACAGTTTTAGTCTAATTTTGCAGTTTAGGACTTGCCCGTGTTTATGCTCAAATCTGCTATTCTGCACATTTTCACTCCTTTAAAGGACCAATGTTGTTTTAAAAGGGAAAAAACACAAGGGACACTAATGTATAATTTTCTGTGATGTCTTTTTTAACGACTTGGGAGAATTTGCTCCAATTTATAGGGTACTTCTCGTAGCATAACAGTGCCCCTATTAAGCAGCACAAATTTATCTGTACTCTTTGCTCGTGAGAACATGTGCAAGCCAATTCTGTTGATATGAGATGATAACACAGGGCTGCAGGAGGGATATTGTACAGCTGGGAAGGGAGAAAAAGGAACTTTCTACTCTCCTGCTGCTGGCTGCTAAAACTGCCCCATTTCTGGGTAGAGCAGCGAGGTGAGGGGGGAAATTGAAAGGAGATTTAGGGCTGAGTTCCAAAGAAAAACATGGGATAAAGATTTCAAAGCCTTTAGTGATCATGATGGCAAACATTCCTTTTTGGAACAAAGTCCTCTGCTCTTCTGATGAAGAGCTTGAACTTTTTACAAGAGCAGGCAGTGACAGGATGAGGAGGAATGGCCTTGGAGGGGAGATTTAGATTGGATCTTCGGAAGAAATTCTGGAGTAGAAGCACTGAACAGAGGTAGGAGCAAAAGGCTGTCCGTGAGGACAGCAGCCACAGCTGGCAGCTCTTCCCAAAGCCAGGATGATCCTGCCTATGGAACGTGTACAGCAGTGGGTATTACATAAGCTACTTTATCCAGGACAAGAGAACTCCCTGACACAAGGGGAAGTTTGCACACAGGGAAAGCTGATTGATAACAAGGGGGATTTTATGTCAGGGGTGTAACAAAATGGTAGGTGGGTAGAATCAGAGTTTTAGACACCATTTCTTTTCAGGATGTGTGATTAAATAATGAGCAACTTGCAACGGAGATTGAGCATCTGCTAATTAAGTATTGCCTGTATTATCTTTCTTAAACACAGACTTTACATCCACATCCTTTAACCACACACACATTCCTCCTTAACACGTGCACACCTTTCTCTAGCACATGTTAAATCCCAGTCCACACTGGGCATCTGCAGAGGGGTCTTTTAGGCTTTAGAATCTATGAATTCTTCTTTCTGAATCATTTCCTCTTCCTTTCTGATCCATAGGAAGGGCAGTGTGGTCTGTACTGCCCTGACACCCCCAGGGCTGAACCTCAGCAGTATTAACAGCTCCTTTGTTGCCAGCTCCCAACACTGGAGTTTTTTTGCAGCTGTTGAGCACCAAGATGACAAATTCCATCAGTTCTGTAATTCCAAGAGTTCCTTGAAGCTCTGAATAATCCAGAGACTGGTAGCTCTTCCCTGTGTCCAGCACTTGCCACTCCCAGCCCCCGATTCCCCTCGTCCCTTTATCACTGTGTAATTCCGTGTTATGATGTCCACAGTCATCAGGAAGGTGGGATTTTCCCTTTTCTCACTATTATTGAATGCACAGACTTTTGTGCCTGTTCTCTCCTAAATTTGCCTCACATTTCCCCCCCCAAATTTCTCTTACCTTTCTCCTCACTTTGCTTGGCTCTTCCACATTTCCACATTATCCAGGCCTTGCCTGATACATCCATTTATTCTACCTACTGGCTGCCAGTTCTGCTCCTTCCTACTGGCACGATCCCCAGTTTCTTCTCTGTAATTTTTGGAGTTTGGGTTGGTTTTTTTTCTCCTTGATTCTATAATGTGGCTCTTTATCCAGCTTTCATTATTCCTCCCCTTTCATTCCTGCCCCATGACTCCCTTGGTCCTTATGGGATTTCCCTGCCCATTTCTCCCTGTATTCCGCTGAAGCTCAAAATTCCCTGGATTGATCATTTTTTCTTAGTTTAAAATATATAATTTCTACGTATTTCTCATATTTTTAATCTCTCCTCCAGTTCTAGCAACCAGTGTTCTCAACCAACCAGCTTTAGATCCTACAAAAATACTAATCCCATCACTTCTTTCCAATTCCCACCCACATTACCCTCTAGTCCCACTCCCGTATCCCTTCTATCTAGAAATGTTATGTTTATCTGCTTCTATTCCTATTAACCTCTGTCTTCCCACCCATCCAGCGATTATCACATCCTGGTTTGTCCATATTCTTCCTGTATTTCAGAATGTTTGTTAACCCTTGTTTTTTTTCCTTTTTTCCTCCTCTTTTTTCTCTCTCTCTCTTTTTTTTTTTTTTAAATTTTCCATAAAGGGATAAATCCAGACAGCATTTGAGGCAAGCAGGAAAAGAAGCTTTAGCAGCAAAAAAATTTTCTTCCTTTCAAAGGTACAAAAATATGAAGGCTGAAACCCATTTCTTCACAGAATCCTGGAGTGGTTGAGGTTGGAAGGGATGCTGGGGGTCATCCAGTCCCACCTCCCTGGGACCTGAGTGCCCAGGACCGTTTCCAGATGACTTTTGGATTTCTCCAAGGATGGAGACTCCACAGCCTCTCTGGGCAGCCCATTCCAGCGCTCAGTCACCCTTCTTTTCATCTTTTTGTTTAATATCAGTGAATTTCTGACTTGCCCCCACCTAGGAAATAGAAGAACAGAAGATTTTGCTAATTTCAAATGAAGCTTTTCCTGGAAAAAATGCAGAATGATTGCAGGCAGTGTTGATGGGGTTGGTCTTATCCCTGGGTGGGCCTCTGCTCCTACCCCATGCAAATCCAAGGATCCTGGACTAGTCAGCAAACACTGAGCACACAAAGATATGATTGTCCTTGGGGTAACATTTTAACTAAAGGGTCAGAGAAAGTACCAGCGATGACGTGATTTGTTTTACAAGCAATAAAAAGTCCATAATAGCAATGGCACACCCAAGGAGAATTTGCATTAAATATTTTGCATGTTCTGATAAAAAATATCAGGGTCGAGATAGAAACACTCTTAGATCTTTAGATCTTTCCAGGATCTTAACTTGGTGTTTTTTTTCCAGGAATCTGAAAGACAAATCCCATGTTCTCCTCTGCCTGGGATATTTGCACTACCAGGCACTGGAATCAGAATTGCTGATAAAAGTATTTTATTGCTGTTTTCATTCCTGTCATGGTGAGACACTTTTTGATCAGATCAGTAAACGTTCTGCTTTGCCATTTCAGTGGATGAGGTGACACAACGAATCCCAATATCCCTGTTAGCATTCATCTGCTTTAAACAGCAAATACCCCACAGTTTGGTGTCTCCCAGCTGGGAATAGTCAGTCAGGTGACTTAGCCCAGGCAACTTTGACTTTTTGATATCTTCTGGTAGATGTCCAACCCCTCTCCTGGGAGATACCTGTGAAAAAAAACGGAAAATCCAGTGCAGGGTGACCGAGGTGGTGAGGGGTCTGTGGCACATCGGGTGGGGGGAGATGAACTTCTTTAATCTGGGAAAGAGGAGAGGAAAAGGGTGAAGGGGGCAATTGTGAGAAACAGGTTAATCATGGGAGGGTCTCTTATTTCCAGGTCCTTCAGAAAGGCACATCCAGTGACACTTCTGTGACACTTTCAAGGATCCATGTCTCAGTTTGCTCATGAGCCACATTGGGTTTTAATAGCTCTGGCAGAGCTTTTTTATTATTTTGGAAGCTTGTACCAAATGTGGTGCATATTTGTTGGTGAAAAAGAAGTATTTATGATTATTCTGAACCCACTGCCTGACCATTTCACTAAATTCCCCTTGTCTGATATCATTTGGCTTTTTGTGCTCTAAAGCTGCTCCTTATCTTTGATCTCTTGTTGACTCAGACTTCAGGGCCTTCAGTAGGGCTCTTGTGAAGGCTCTCAATGAACGCCAGATGTGAGTGAGTGAGCACAAAGGCACAGAGAATAACAGGGACTTGCAGGAATAACAAAGGGCTGTACACTCTGGCAATCCAACTGTTGAAAATTGTTTTTGGGAAGGGCAGAAGGTCTGAACCCTGATAAGTCAACAGCTGAGATAACTCATCACCAGAGGGAGGGGAATTCACAGAACATCACACAACGAATTCTCTTCCTGTTGCATTCCAGGAACAAAATAGATTGTGCCTAGGGAGCGTCCCGTAACTCTGGACATCTCATGCACATTGAAGGTGTGACCTAAACTTTGTCATTGCCAGTCAACAAAGGCCTCTGAGGGACATGGAGATGCTTCAAGGGCTGGAGCCCCTCTGGAGCCAGGCTGGGAGAGCTGGGGATGTTCATTTGGAGAAGGCTCCAGGGAGACCTCAGAGCGCCTTCCAGTGCCTAAAGGGGCTCCAGCAGAGTTGGAGAGGGACTTTGGACAAGGCCTGGAGTGACAGGACAAGGGGGAATGGCTTCCCACTGCCAGAGGGCAGGGATAGATTGGATATTGGGAAGGAATCCTTGGCTGTGAGGGTGGTGAGGCCCCGGCACAAGTTGCCCAGGGAAGCTGTGGCTGCCCCATCCTCTGAAGTGTCCAAGGCCAGGTTGGACAGAGTTTGGAGCAACCTGGGATAGTGGAAGGTGTCCTTGTCCATGGCAGGGGGTGGGACTGGGTGACCTTTAAGGTCCCTCCAACCAACCTCTCTCTTCTCCCTTTCTCCCTGCATAGGTATATAGGAAACATTCTGAAGTGCAGGGGAGGGGAAGTTCAGGATCCCATTATATTTACTATAGGAAGCTTCAGGGAAGAACCAAAGGTGGGGGAATGGAGAGGTTGACAGAATTTGGAGAGGAACAAACACAGGACAAAAATAAGGCTCAGGGGACAAGAGCAGCCAGTGCTGTGTAAAGAGCTTACTGAGTAGCGTGATCCTGATCAGCACATTGTGACCTGGCTTCTCATTAACCTCCACTCCTAAATCTTTTCATAGGTCAGGGACTGTTTATTCCCTCTGAAGGGAAGTCTGAGAGCCCCCCTGGAGTGGGACTGTAGGCAAACAGCTCGCGTGCCAGGGGCCAGAGCTGTGTGGGGATGTGGATCCAGGGAGTGTCCAGCCAGAGGAGCTGACCAGCTGGGTAAGAGCCTTGGGAGCCAGGAGTCTGCATGTGCACAAGGATGTGAAAACCAGAGGATTTGACTGCCAGAGGCTCAGAGGGGCCTGGCCAATTGCTGGAAAGATCTTGGAGTCTGGAAGGGTCAGTGGGGAAGATCCAGGAGCAGCTACTGGGCTGATGTGCAGCCACTGGAGATACACAGTGTTGCTGAGCCTGGTGGGCCTGTGGCAGCCTTGCCTCTGTTGGGGTCCCAGGTTCTGCACCTCCCCATGAGAAGCAGCATCAAAAAAGAGCCATCAGTTAAATCAGCCAGGGACTGGCATCTCTGAGAGGCACTTGTGGGGTTTGTGAGTATATGATGTCAGGAGACAGCTGGCTTGGAAAAGAGGCTGGACAAATGAATGCAAATAAAACACAAGCCCTGCCTCATAGAGTTTATGGCAGGAATAATGTTTGTTCCGTGTGCCTTAGGGGCAATTGCAGATCCTGGTTCCTGAGGCTGGATCACTCAAAACCAACAAAGAGCTGGGTATAAAACACACTCGTTTGAGGTGAAGTTTTATGGGAGGATGTGGGTGTTCAGTCAGGTGGTATCCAGGTTATTGGGGCCTTCTCTCCCACCAGTCTTTCATCTTCTCCTTCATAAAAGTAACAAGTCCATTCCAGCAACACTCTGGCAGCTGGGGCTGAGGAATGTTAATGTTTATCGCATGATAAAGCTCTGCACAGACTGTGACATCATCTCTGGGTGTGCCAGAAGGTGCCTCCAGAAGATGTGCCCACTCTTCCCAGGTGGGTCACAGCAGTCAGCACCCCATGGACACCATCCCTCACCGTGGGGATCCTCTGGATGGGGAGGGTATGTCCCACACCTGGGTCACAGGTGTCTCTCCAGGACACAAGTCAGGGGAGGATCAGAAAAGCCTCCAGCTAGAAAATGAGCCTTGGGAGAGAGAAAATCCCTGGACTGGTGACAGAAGCACCTGAGGCAGAGGAAAGTGAAGGAAGAGACTTGGACTTGGAGGGAGGTTATAGATTGGAGTGTGGAGAGGGACACGCACTGACCTCTGCTCTGTGACCAGTGGCAGGACCCAGGGAATGGCTGGAGCTGTGTCAGGGGAAAAGGTTCTTCCCCCACAGTGTGGTCAGGTACTGAACAGGCTCCCCAGGAAATAGTCACGGCACCAAGGCTGCCAGAGCTCCAGGAGCATTTGGACAACACTCTGAGGCACAGGGTGGGATTGTTGGGGTGTCTGTGCAGGGCCAGGAGTTGGACTGGGTGAGAAGGCCAACAAGGCTGGTGAAGGGGCTGGAACACGAGCCCTGCAAGGAGCGGCTGAAGGAACTGGGGTTGTTTAGCCTGGAGAAGAGAAGGCTAAGGGGTGGCCTTATCACTCTACCACTACCTGAAAGGAGGCTGTAGCCAGGTGGGGGTCAGTCTCTTCTCCCAGGCAACCAGCAACAGGATTGGAAGGGACCATAAAGACCATCCCATTCCAGCCCCTGCCATGGACTCGGATCCACTGGTCTGACTCCGGAGCTCACGTTTGGAATGTGCAGCCCTATGGGTGGGTCTTGCTCTGTTGGTTCAGCGCATTAAGAGTGAAAGGGGAGAAATAGAGGGTGCAAGTGCCACCAGGAGCCACTGGAGATGTGTCTCTGTGAAACCAGAGTAGCTTGCACGGTTGGTGGGCCACAGATCTATTGATCCAGACAGATCTATAGTGAGCTACAGATCAATTGATCCAAGCAGATTCACAGTGAGATACAGATCTATTTATCCAGACAGATTTATAATGACTTACAGATCTACTGATTCACATTTAGTGACCTACAGATCTATTGATGCAGATCCATGGTGATCTACAGACATATCTACTAACAGATCTGTGCAGTCTATTGATCCCTACAGACATATCTACTAACAGATCTGTGCAGTCTATTGATCCCTACAGACTTACGTTGAACTACAGACTTACATTTTTTTCCAAAGCAGAAGTGATTCTTTCCAGGTCATTCCTGGCAGGTGCTTGTCTGACTCGTCCTTAAGGCCCTACAAACAAGGGAAATTCCACAATTTCCTCATAAATGTCCAAAACTTCACCACATAGCCACGATTTACGCTTGCCCTGCAAAGACAAATGGTGACTGACCTTTCTGCGGGAACCCCCTCACCCGGTGCGGGGCGCTCTGCCACAGATTTAATCCATCTGCATCTGAAAGAAAGTGATGACAAAAGTCAAAGGGCTGCACAGTAACGGAACAGCTCCAGCCATCCCATGTCAATCTAAGAATGCCATCTAGAGGCCAAACTACACCCTACATCACAAATTTCAATTCCCTGGGCCTTGTCCTATTACACCTATACACCAGACTATGCAGCAGGGCAGAGCAGCTCCAGGCCAAACCCACGCAGGCACCCAGGACACAGGAGATGACAAACGTGGGGACATGACAAGGAGGAAACTCTTGGCAAAAAGAATGATCACAAGGACCGAGAGAATGCAGAATGAGATGACCTAGGCGAGACCGACGGTGAGCCAACAAGGCTCCAAGAACCCTGGTGGAAGGAGACGCTAACAGAGGGACCTAGGCCAAGAACCACAAAGATGAATGCCCGAGAATTGTACAGGTGGAATCCTCCACCTCTCTTCACATTCCTACAAGTCCTAATCCCCTATAATGGATCATTGCAGTGCACAGCTGTCGATACAGCTCGGAACAAGACTGGAAAAGACGTCCGACTTGACGTTTCTGAAGAGAGACATGATTCTGATGCGCCTCTGAGCTCACGAGTCAAAGGATCAATGGTACCGGCGCCAGGCCAAGGAACACCAAAAGCAGAGATGCTAAGAATAATGCCCAGCATTTCTGATTAGCATCTCAAAGGCCTAAGGCAAAAGACCTGCAACACAAGATGCCCAAAAGACACAGAATGCACAAGAGACAAGTGACATGCACCAGGACTGCTCTGCCCTGCACACCTCAGCCTTGTGATCAAAAGTGAGACTTTCTTTTTATGTGGCCGAAGGGGCCCTTTCTTAGACATCCCCCTCTCCAAAGCTAACTCAAAAATCCCTCCTGGCGAGTCACAACCCTGCACCCCGTTTTCATCCCCTCTCTGGGCCGTAGCACAGGACTTATCTCTTGGACATCCAGGGACTCGAATCCGCATCGGGCGCGAAAGAAGGCAGCCTCACCGTCCAGGAAGCTCCTGCCGTTGCTGGGCTGTTGTCTTCCAGTCAACTACAACAAAGAAAACCAAACATCAGTGCATGAACTCAGTGGCAGCTCGGCCAGAACCTGACAATTCCCCTACTCACCGTCTCCTGAGAATGCCCTGGTCCTCGGCCTGCACGCTTCGGCCACCCTCCGAGGCTGACGCCGTCGTCGCAGGGCATACCTGGGATAAGAGGAGACGAGGTGATGCGGCATTGCTGAAACTGGAGTGGACCACCCTCCTCCTCCCTCCCTCCCCAACTCGCCACAACTCCTCGGCGGTTGCCAAAGCCTACCCAGATGGCACCTTCGAATGGAAGGGGTGAAGGCTTCGTCTCAGAGTCCCGTAATACATCCGGAGGGCTCACGAGGGCGGTGGGCTGGGTCTGTCAGCCGGTCGGCGAGGGGCTTCAGCGTAATACTAGTGGACTGCCTAAAACACACAAACAATAACAGATGCTTCGA
>JACSVZ010000023.1:1114073-1153356 GCA_014706295.1 Lycocorax pyrrhopterus obiensis
GTCCCCTCCTTGCTCTCCCCGTGTTCGTTCCACAGCCCCAGTACCGCAGGAGGAGCCCCGGCTCTGCCCGTTCTTGCAGACTCCAGAAACTTTGCAGGAAGGCCTCTTTGGATCCCTCCTTTGCTCTGCCCTGGGTTTATTCCTGCAGCCCTCAGAACCGAGGAGGAACCGCTCTCCCCTCATTCCACAGCCCCAAAACCGCAGGAAGAGCCTCTTTGGATCCCCTCCTTGCTCTGCCCCGGGTTCTGCAGCCCCAGAACCGCAGGAGGAGCCTCTCTGCCCCCAATTCCGCAGCCCAGAACCGCAGGAGGAGCCTCCTTGGATCCCCTCCTTGCTCTGCCCCAATTCCCGCAGCCCCAGAACCGCAGGAGGAGCCCCTTGGGGTCCCCTCCTTGCTCTCCCCTCATTCTGCAACCCCAGAACAGCAGGAGGAGCTTCTTGGGTTCCCCTCCTTGCTCTGCCCCGGGTTCTGCAGCTCCAGAACCGCAGGAGGAGCCTCTTTGGGTCCCCTCCTTGTTCTCCCCTCATTCCACAGCCCCAGAACCGCAGGAGGAGCCTCTTTGGGTCCCCTCCTTGCTCTGCCCTCAATTCCGCAGCCCCAGAACCGCAGGAGGAGCCTCCTGGGGTCCCCTCCTTGGGTCCCCTCATTCCGCAGCCCACAGAACCGCAGGAGGAGCCTCCTGGGGTCCCCTCCTTGGGTCCCCTCATTCCGCAGCCCCAGAACCGCAGGAGGAGCCTCCTTGGATCCCCTCCTTGCTCTGCCCCGGGTTCTGCAGCCCCAGAACCGCAGGAGGAGCCGCTCTGCCCCGGGTTCTGGAGCTCCAGAACCGCAGGAGGAGCCTCCTGGGGTCCCCTCCTTGCTCTACCCCTCATTCCACAGCCCCAGAACCGCAGGAGGAGCCTCCTGGGGTCCCCTCCTTGCTCTGCCCCTCATTCCACAGCCCCAGAACCGCAGGAGGAGCCGCTCTGCCCCAGGTTCTGCAGCCCCAGAACCGCAGGAGGAGCCTCCTGGGGTCCCCTCCTTGTTCTGCCCCCAATTCCGCAGCCCCAGAACCGCAGGAGGAGCCTCCTGGGGTCCCCTCCTTGCTCTCCCCTCGCTCCGCTGCCCTGCCCCGGCCGGAGCTGCCGCAGCCCCGGCTCCGACCCCGGCCGGCCCCGCGCCGCCTCCTCCCTTCCCCCCGCGGCATCCCGGGCTCCTTCCCGGGGGTTTTTAATATTCCAGGCGCACCTTCCACATGAGCTGTGCTGAAGGGCCGGGTGTCGGGGTTCATTGATATCACCCGGGGCTGCGCGGGGCTGTCAGCTGCGCATTCAGCCTCCCGCGACCCCCTAAGGTGCGGGTCCTGGCAGCTCTAAAGGAATCCGCACACAAAAAAAAAATCCCTTTTTTTTTGTATTTGTTCGGCCCAAGGTGAGACAATGCGGGCAGGGCCCTGCTGCCGGTGACAGCGCTGATAAAGGAGCGCGGCGCGGGGATATCTTTCCTTTCTTCGTTCAATCCTTCTTTCTGTCACTCGCATTCTCTCTCCGGCCCGCGCTCCTCCTTTCTTCTCTTTTCTTCGGGGAGCGGCCCCGGGGGTTCAGCCGGCGGCGAACGTCGCGGCCCCGCGTCCCGGAGCATCCCCGGGGCCGCATCCTGCCCGGGGCTTTTCTGGCAGCCGCGTCCCGGGGGTTTTCCTGACGGGAATGTAAAGCTGGGAGTGGATTTTGGGGGGGGGGGAAAGCGGGCAGGGGAGGGGGGGATGGGGAGGGAAAGAGAGAGGAAAGGTGGCAGAATGTGGGGGAAAAGCTGGGAAAAGCGGGATAACGGCGAGGCGGGAGGGTGGGAATACTGATAAATATATAAAGATATAAAAATATATAAAAATATATATGAATATCTATAAATATCTATAAATATCTAAAAATATATAAATATATAGAAATATATAGAAATATATTTCAATATGTAGAAATACATAGAAATATACAAAAATATATTGAAATATATATAAATAAATTTCAATATATATAAATATATATAAATATATATAAATATATATAAATATATTGAAATATATATAAATATATTGAAATATATATAAATATATATAAGTGTATGGTGTAACACCCAAATCAAACCCTGCAGGGACAGAGTGAGGGGGGAAATGTGGAGAGGAAGAGGGAGGAGGTGGCAAAATGTGGGAGAAAAACTGGGAAAAGCGGGATAACGGCGAGGCGGGAGGGTGGGAATATTGATAAATATATGTAAATATATAAATATATAAAAATTTATTTAAAAATATATAAATGTATGGTGTAACACCCAAATCAAACCCCACAGGGACACAGCGAGCGGGCAGGGGAGGAGGGAAATGTGGAGAGAAGGAGAGGAAAGGTGGCGAAATGTGGGAGAAAAAGCTGGGAAAAGCGGGATAACGGCGAGGCGGGAGGGTGGGAATATTGACAAATATGTATAAATAAATAAATACATAAAAATTTATTTTAAAAATATAAAAATATATATAAGTGTATGGTGTAACACCCAAATCAAACCCCACAGGGACACAGTGAACAGGGGAAATGTGGAGAGAAAGAGGGAGGAGGTGGCAAAATGTGGGAAAAACAGGGAAAAGCGGGATAACGGCGAGGCGGGAGGGTGTGAATATTGATAAATTTATATAAATATATGAATATATAAAAATTTATTTAAAAATATAAAAATATATGGTGTAACACCCAAATCAAACCCCACAGGGACAGAGTGAACAGGGGAAATGTGGAGAGAAGGAGGGAGGAGGTGGCGAAATGTGGGAGAAAAAGCTGGGAAAAGCGGGATAACGACGAGGCGGGAGGGTGGGAATATTGACAAATATATATAAATATATAAATATATAAAAAATTATTTTAAAAATATAAAAAAATATGGTGTAACACACAAATCAAACCCCACAGGGACAGAGTGAACAGGGGAAATGTGGAGAGGAAGAGGGAGGAGGTGGCAAAATGTGGGAGAAAAACTGGGAAAAGCGGGATAACGGCGAGGCGGGAGGGTGGGAATATTGATAAATGTATATAAATATATAAATATATAAATTTATTAAAAAATATATAAATGTATGGTGTAACACCCAAATCAAACCCCTCAGGGACAGAGTGAGGGAGGGAAACGTGGAGAGGAAGAGGGAGGAGGTGGCGAAATTTGGGAGAAAAAGCTGGGAAAAGCGGGATAACGGCGCGGCGGGAGGGTGGGAATACCCAAGCGCGGTTCTGCAGGAACAGGAAAGGACGGAAAGGTTGAATTTGGCTTCTTGGAGGGGAAATCGGCGCCGTTCCCGCGGGATTTTTGGGATCATTTATGGATTTATCACAATGAGGGTAATTTATGGAATTTTGGTTGTGGTGCACCGGACGGAAACGGAGTGGGGGGGGTGGGGAGGCGGGTGCTGGAATTTGGGTGGGTTTGGGGTTCTGATGTACAAATGCACAGGAAGTGGAATGCCCGAATCAAACCCCACAGGGACGCAGCGGGACACAAAAATCCCGATAATCCCAAAAAACCCTCGAGGAGTTGTGCTGCATCCCTGATCTCCCAGACGGAGGGAAGGGAAGTGGCGGCTCCCGGAATTCCGACAATGGGATAAAGGGGCAGGGCGGGGGGCAGCGCGTTCCTCCTGTGGGGTTTTTGTGGGGTGATCGCTTCGCTGCTGCATCTGCACCTGGATTTGTGGGATGGGATGGGATGGGATGGGATGGGATGGGATGGGATGGGATGGGATGGGATGGGATGGGATGGGATGGAGCTCTGAACTTGGATTTGCGGGATGGAATGGAGCCTCTGGACCTGGATTTGTGGGATGGAATGGAGCCTCTGGGTCTGGATTTGTGGGATGGGACGGAGCCTCTGGACCCAGATTTGTGGGATGAGATGGAGCCTCTGAACTTGGATTTGTGGGACAAGATGGAGCCTCTGGACCCGGATTTGTGGGATGGGATGGGATGGGATGGGATGGGATGGGATGGGATGGGATGGGATGGGATGGGATGGGATGGAGCCTCTGGACCTGGATTTGTGGGATGGAATGGAGCCTCTGGATCTGGATTTGTGGGATGGGACGGAGCCTCTGGACCCAGATTTGTGGGATGAGATGGAGCCTCTGGACCCGGATTTGTGGGATGGGATGGGATGGGATGGGATGGGATGGGATGGGATGGGATGGGATGGAGCCTCCGGGCACATGGGACGGGAATGAGCAGGTCACAGCACGTGGAACCAATCCACCCCAAAATGGACACAAACTTCTGCTGGGGCCTCTGCAGCTCCCGAGAGGCGGCTGAGGGGCTCCTGCTCCGCCAGCTCTGGGAAAATCCCCAACTGAAACCCACTGGAATAGGCCAGGACTGCGGGATGGGGTCTGGGATGGAGTCTGGGATGGAACCACAGCCACGTTTCCAGAGGAGAGCCCAGGAGTGAGGGTGACACCGCCCGGAGGTGTCCAGCACCCACCTGGGGGCTGTTCCCAGGCCGATCCTGGGGATCCCGGGGCGTTTTCCCGAGGTGTTTGAGCACTCCCGGGAATTTCAGAGCTGTGTTTGTGCCTCCAGGCCCCTCAGGGGTGCAGTTTGGGGTCGTTCTGAGCTCAGAAGGAGGAGAAGAGTGGGGTGAGGAGCTCCTGGAGGCTCCCCCCGGCTCCGGAGGCTGTGGTGCTCCAGGAAAACAGCGGGAAAACAGGCAGGGCCGGAGCACGGGGTGGGATCCCAGCGAGCTGGGCACCCCCAGGGTGTCCCTGCCTCTCCCGGGCCCCGGCTGGAGCTGCTGCCCCATCCAGGCGTGGCAGGGATTGGTGGATGCCAGCCCCAAACCGGAGCTGAGCGTGAGGAGGAGCAGCCAGGAGCTGCCCCAGGACCCGCAGGAACCGAGCCCGGCGAGCCAGGATAAACACGGACAGGGAATTGTAGCCCCCGCTCCATCCCTGCCCGATTATCCCCCGATATCCCACAGCCACGCTAAATATGGATTCACCCTGTAAATCCAGGGGTTATCTGGGATCTCCCGTCCCTGCTGCCTTACCCTGTAAATCCAGGGGTTATCCGGGATCGGATCTCCCATTCCTGCTGCCCTACCCTGTAAATCCAGGGGTTATCTGGGATCTCCCATCTCTGCTTCCCTACCCTGTAAATCCAGAGCTATCTGGGATCAGATCTCCCATTCCTGCTGCCTTAAATCCAGGGGTTATCTGGGATTGGATCTCCCATCTCTGCTGCCTTACCCCATAAATCCAGGGGTTTACCCCCTAAATCTTTCTTTCCTTCCTTCCTTCCTTCCTTCCTTCCTTCCTTCCTTCCTTCCTTCCTTCCTCCCTCCCTCCCTTCCTTCCTTCCCTCCCTCCCTTCCTTCCTCCCTCCCTCCCTCCCTTCCTTCCTTCCCTCCCTCCCTCCCTTCCTCCCTCCCTCCCTTCCTTCCTCCCTCCCTTCCTTCCTCCCTTCCCTCCTTCCTTCCCTCCTTCCTTCCTTCCCTCCCCCCTCCCTCCCTTCCTTCCTTCCCTCCCTCCCTCCCTTCCTCCCTCCCTCCCTTCCTTCCTCCCTCCCTTCCCTCCTCCCTTCCCTCCTTCCTTCCCTCCTTCCCTCTCTCTCTCCCGGACCCTGCGCCTGCCACAGGCACGAGGCCATGAATATTGAAGTGCCGAGGGGGCCTTTTATGGACCCCACAGCTGTGCGGGACTGGGGCCGGCCCCATTTACCTCGGGCCGCCTGAAAAGCCCGAACAAAAGCCCGAAGAAAGAGGGCGAGGGGGCGGAGGGGGGCAGGGAAGGCGAGAACCAGGAAAAAGTTGAAAGGGAAAGAAAAGAGGGCTGGAGTTGATGGATATTCCATCTGTTTGCGTCCAGGGAATCAACAAAGGCTGCCGGGGACGCGGCTCCCTGTTTGCCCTCCCTCCCTCCCTCCCCGTTTGCCTCCGAATGTTCGGGACGGGTCGGTTTTGTTCGCCCCTGGAAGGAGCGGAGAGTTTTGGGGTTTGTGTCATGTGCGGGGACAGGGCAGAGCTGGGGGGGCTTGGGATCAGCCCCATGGATCCCACTGTTCCCACACGGAGCCTCTGGGACCGGATCTGGGATCGGATCTGGGATCGGATCTGGGATTGAATCTGTGATCGGATCTGGGATCGGATCTGGGATCAGATATGGGATCGGATCTGGGATTGGATCTGGGATTGAATCTGTGATTGGATCTGGGATCAGATTTGGGATCAGATCTGGGATTGGATCTGGGAACAGATCTGGGATCGGATCTGTGATCAGGTCTGTGATCGGATCTGGGATCAGATATGGGATTAGATCTGGGATTAGATCTGGGATTGGATCTGTGATTGGATCTGGGATCAGATATGGGATCAGATCTGGGATCGGATCTGGGATTGGATCTGGGATCAGATCTGGGATCAGATTTGGGATCAGATATGGGATTGGATCTGGGAACACATCTGGGATCGGATCTGGGATTGGATCTGGGAACACATCTGGGATCGGATCCTTCCACCTGATAAAGGAGGACAAGTTCTGGGCTCTTCCCAGAGTTTGGGATCCCCGCGTGGCTTTGGGAAAGAGCAGCTGGTCAGGGACGGAATTCTGTCTGCTTTGGGGGTTTGGAAGAGCCCTGCTGGAGCTCCAAGGTGCGCTCCGAGCCCGGAGTCACCTGGAATGGCTGGGAGAGGAACTCAGGGAGAGCCGTGGGGTTTGTCTGCCCTCGGAGCGGGTCCTGGTGCGGGCCAGAGGCTTCCGGGGATGCGTATTCCAAGGAAAACAGGGTCTCTCCCGCTTTTCCTGCCCAAAATCCAGTGGTTGGTTGCACCTCTGGAGCTGGGCCGAGCTCAGGGGGACGAAGGTTTGGGTTCAAATCGAGGGATTTTTAATTGAGGAGAAACGGGGTGGAATTTCGGAGCTCCGTGAATCCCAAATGGAGCCTTTGGCCGAAGGAAAATCCTGCCTGGAATCTCACGTGTATTCCATGGCCAGGTGAGAGAGAAGGGATTGGGAAAGGAGCTTTAGGATCATCCGCCTCCAACCCCGCCCAAGGGTTCTCCCAAAATCCCCGATCCTTGAGCTGGGAGGGGAATTCTGGCAGAGCTGGGAGGAGAGTGAGGGATGGGGTGAGAAAAATGGAGAGAAATAGGGAAAAAATGCGGGAAAAATGTGGGGAAAATAGAGAAAAATAGAGGCAAATGTGGCAAAATGTGAGGAAAACAGAGAAAAATATGGCTGAAATATGGGAAAAATATGGAAAAAGAGAGAAAAATAGAAAAAGATAGAAATAGAGAAAAATATGGAAAAATAGAGGAAAACCAAAAAATAGAGAAAAATACAGAAAGATATGGAAAAATATGGAGAAACGGATGAAAATGTAGAAAAGTATGGATGAAATATGGGAAAAATATGGAAAAATAGAGAAAAAATAGAAAAAATGGAGAGAAATAGAGAAAAATATGGAAAAATAGAGGAAAATAGAGAAAAATACAGAAAAATATGGGGAAAGTAGAGGAAAATGGATAAAAACAGTGAAAATATGGAAAATATGGGGAAATATGAGGAAAAGATGAAAAAATAGGGAAAAATCAAGAAAAATATGGAAAAACAGAGGAAAACAGAAAAATACGGAAAAATATGGGGAAAGGAGAGGAAAAATTGAGAAAAATAGAAAGAAAGAGCAAAATATGGAAAATACAGAAAAATATGGGATAAATATGAAAAAACAGAGAAAAATAGATAAAAAGAGGGAATAATACGGAAAAATATGGAGAGATCTGACAAGGGGGATCCTCTGTGGGGCTGCAGCTGGGGCTGCTCGGGTCTTGTTGGCGCCTTCCGAGCGCGTTTTCCTTCCTCCTCTCATCCCGTTAAATCCGAGTTTCCCCGGGGCTGCGGGAACTTCCCGGGGCAGCCGCCTCCGCGTGGGTTTGTGCCGGTCTTTGGGGCGAGTTGGCTGCAGCCGAGTGAGGCACAAAAGGTGTCCCCAGTCCCAATCCGTCCCCAATCCCATTCCGTCCCGAATCCCGATCCGTTCCCAGTCCTAATCCATCCCCAATCCCGATCGTCCCAATCCGTCCCCAATTCCGATCGTCCCGAGTCCCGATCTGTTCCCAATCCTAATCCGTCCCCAATTCCGATCTGTCCCCAATCCCAATCCGTCCCCAATCCCAATCCGTCCTGAATCCCGATCTGTTCCCAGTCCTTATCCGTCCTCAATTCCGATCTGTCCCCAATCCTAATCCGTCCTCAATCCCACTCCCTCCCCAATCCCAATCCATCCCCAATCCCACTCCCTCCCCAATCCCAATCCATCTCCAATCCCATTCCGTCCTGAATCCCATTCCGTCCCCAATCCCAATCCGTCCCCAATCCCACTCTCTCCCCAATCCCACTCCATCCCCAATCCCACTCCATCCCCAATCCCAATCCATCCCCAATTCTGATCTGTCCCCAAACCCAATCCATCCCCGATCCCACTCTCTCCCCAATCCCACTCCATCCCCAATCCCAATCCATCCCCAATTCTGATCTGTCCCCAAACCCAATCCGTCCCCAATCCCACTCCCTCCCCAGTCCCGCTCACTCCCCAATCCCACTCCCTCCCCAATCCCAATCTGTCCCCGATCCCACTTCCTCCCCAATCCCACTCCATCCCCAATCCCGCTCCCTCCCCAATCCCAATCACATTCCATCCCCTATCCCACTCCATCTCCGGTACCATTCCATCCCCATTCCCACTCCCTCCCTGACTCCAGCACCTTCTCCGAGGTCCCACACCGCGTCCTCCCCAAAAGCCCCGGGACCCAGAAGGAATTTTGTTTGGAATGAGGAGGCTTTTTGTGGGGATCTCAGTACAAACGAGGCGGCTCCGAGGGGACCCGAGCCTCCCACCCCTCAAACTCCGCCTCTCCCCAATCCCACTCCATCCCCGTTCCCGCTCCCTCCCCATTCCCGCTCCGTCCCCACCTCGCCATCCCTCCCAGTTAATTTTTAGGACGGTGCAGCTGGAAGGGAGAGGAAAGGGAGGGATGAGCGGAGGGCTGGCAGCAGCTCCCCTTTACCCTCAGCCAAATCCATCCCTCCGTAATGAATGCGCTCCCACGCCCGGCGCTGCCGATCCCGGCTCCGAGGGGCTCCGGGACCCGGCTGCGGCTCCTTGTGGAGCATCCCGGGCTCAGGCTGAGCCTGGAGGGCCGCGCCGGGGCCGATTCCCCCTAATCCTGTTGATTAATTTAACTCCAGGGCCAAGAGGAGCCCAGGAGCTGCGGCTGGAGAGGAGGGAGGCGGAGGGGGCGGGAGGGAAACGGAGGAGAAGGGAAGGGGGATGGAGAAGGGAATGGGGATGGAAGAGAAGGGAATGGGGATGGAGGAGAAGGGAATGGGGATGGAGAAGGGAATGGGGATGGAGGAGAAGGGAATGGAGACAGGAGAAGGGGATGGGCATGAGGGAGAAGGGAATGGGGATGAAGAAGGGAATAGAGATGGAAGAGAAGGGAATGGGGACAGGAGAGAAGGGAATGGGGATGGGGGAGAAGGGAATGGGGATGGGGGAGAAGGGAATGGAGACAGGAGAAGGGGATGGGCATGAGGGAGAAGGGAATGGGGATGGAAGAGAAGGGGACAGGGATGGGGGAGAAGGGGATGGGGACGGAAGAGAAGGGAATGGGGATGAAGAAGGGAATGGGATGGGGGAGAAGGGAATGGGGATGAAGAAGGGAATGAGGATGGAGAAGAAGGGAATGGGGACGGAAGAGAAGGGAATGGGGATGGAGGAGAAGGGAATGGGGATGGGGGAGAAGGCAATGGGGATGGAGGAGAAGGGAATGGGGATGAAGAAGGGAATGGGATGGGGGAGAAGGGAATGGGGATGAAGAAGGGAATGGGGATGGGGGAGAAGGGAATGGGGACAGAGAAGGGAATGGGGATGGGGGAGAAGGGAATGGGGATGGAGGAGAAGGGAATGGGGATGGAGGAGAAGGGAATGGGGATGAAGAAGGGAATGGGGATGGAGGAGAAGGGAATGGGGATGGGGGAGAAGGGAATGGGGATGGAGGAGACGGGAATGGGGATGGGGGAGAAGGGAATGGGGATGGAGGAGAAGGGAATGGGGGCAGGGGACACAGCCAGGCCCTGATCACAGACTGCTTTTCCCGGCCTTTCCTCCCGTTCCAGATTCCTCCTGCTCCTCCCAAACCCCTCCACAGAGCTCGTGCTCATTGTCCCTCAACCCGAACCAGCAGCTTTACTCAGGAATGGGAGTTCGGGGCTGTAATTCCCACGTTTCCTCGTGCTGGAATGAGCCCCGGGATTTCCCTTTGTCACCTTTCCCTGCACTGCTCCAGGGGCAGGAGGAGCCGGGGAGGGTTTATTCCCCTTTCCCAGCCCATCCTGAGGATGCAGAACTCGGCACTGCTCCACACAAATCCTCAGCGCGGAATGACGGATCCAGTGGTCCCTCCGTGCCTGAATCCCAAAGATTCCCCCTTCCTGACCTCCTCCACGGGGTCATTTCTCCCCTCTGCTCCCAGAAGGTGCCCAGACATTGGAATATCTCCCTCGGAGCAGCAGGAAGTCTCCACGCTGCGTCCTTGCTGCCGCCCCCAGGATGAAGCCTCCGCCTTTTCATTCCTGAAATTAGGATTTCTTTCCAAAACCAAAGAGATTCGGGCAGCTGGAGCTTTTCATTCCGAGCAGTCACTCTGGAAAAGAGATAAAAACCCGATGGAATCGTTCCTAAAAAACCCAAATACAGCGGGATGAGCGCGTGTCCTGTAACCCACACACTGCTCTCCTGGTTTTCCCTTCTCTCCTGGTTTTTCCTCCTCTCCTGGCTTTTTCCTTCTCTCCTGGTTTTCCCTTCTTCAGTTTTCCCTGTCCTCTGCCTTGTCCTGCTGGGAGGTTTTTCCCTCCGTTCACTCCCCTGCTCTGCTTTTCCCATCAATCTTTCCCGGGATGAGATCCCGCGGGAGCTGCCCGCTGCTTCCCGTCCTTCAGCAGCGCTGGGATTGGGAAGCCACCCAGGAAGGTGCTGCTGGAAATTTCTGCACCTTCCTCTTTGAGCAAGTGTAAAACACCACCAGGTCATCCCTGCGGCAAAAATCCCCGGAAATTTGGATATCCCCCTGCTCCCGCTGCTGGCAGCCGTTGCTCACGCAGGGATAGGTTGGGAAAAATGAAGGGTTTGAGTTTGGGATGAATCCCCAGCCCGGGAGCCTCCCGCAGCTTCGGAAAACCGATAGGGGAGAATGCGGGAATGGATTGTCCGGGATGTTCCATCCGGCTGGGAATGGGAAAGAGCTGTGGGGCTGTGATGGGATGTGCTGGGTGACGGGCTCGGAGAGCCCATCCCAGCTGGAAAACGTTCCCTGTCCTTTCCCGCTTCCCTGCCTGACAGCAGCAGCTGCTCCGGCCGGGAGCAGCTGGTCCCAGGCATTCCCTGGGATTTTTCCTGCTCCCTCGGTTTCGGCTTTGAGGTCGGGCTCTTGGAGCCGGGCACTTGGCACCGGGAGCAGTGGCTGCCGTTCCCAGCCTTTCCCGGCTCCCAGGGTCACCGGGGGTGCGTGGGTGACTTCCACACGGCTGGAAAACCGGGATAACGCCCGGCGGGAGCTGCTGGGAAGCTCGGGAATGGGGAGATTTATCCTGATTTTGTTCGTTTTGATCATCTCGACTCTTTTCACCCTGAAATCAGCACTGTGGCGGGGACGGAGGGTGACAGTCCCTCATCCTCTCCCAAAACTTCATGGAGAAATCCGGGATCCATTAGGAGGAGCTGGGGAAGGAAGTTTGGGGGTTTTCCCTTCCTGAGCGAAGTGAGGGAGGTGGAATTTGGTGCAGATCCTTTCCCGGGTGGTTTTCCCTGCTCCTGGGGGGATCTGGATCCCAGCAGTGGGATGGGAGGAGCAGCCGAGCTCATTAATGACGGAGCAGCTCCGCTGAGGAGCTTCAGGGAGTTTCTGGAGCTTTCCAGATGTGCCTTTGCACAGCAGAGGCTCCTCCACGGCCCAGATGTGCAGGCTCCTACCTGCCCCGGCTCATCTGGGGCCCAGATGTGCAGCGTTGCTGTTCTCAAGCCCAGATGTTCCTTCTCCTGGAGACCCCAGACCTTCCCTGGATGTGGACAAACCCCAAAAACCTCATTTAGAAACAAATTCTGTCTACGCGCGGAAGAGCTTTGGGATTTTTTTAGGATTTTTTTTTTAGGATCTCTAAAATGCGGGGCAGGTGCTGCTCCTCTGGAGCTGCCGGGGAATTTCTCACTGATTTGGGGGAGGAATTCGGAAATCAAAGGGTTTGGATCTAAGAGCTGAACATGTGTAGGGCATTTAACGGGAAGCCAGAGCCCGAAGGAGGGAAAACCTCTCCGTGGGATGTTTTTTTCCCCCAAAACAACCCCTGGAGCAGAGCTCCCCTGGCTCCAGCACCTTCTCCGAGGTCCCACACCGCGTCCTCCCCAAAAGCCCCGGGACCCAGAAGGAATTTTGTTTGGAATGCGGAGGCTTTTTGTGGTGATCTCAGTACAAACGAGGCGGCTCCGAAGGGGACCCGAGCCTCCCACCCCTCGAACTCCCCAGCAGCTGTCGGGAAGCCACAGCTGCAGCTCCCAGCGCTGCCAAGAAGAAAGGCAGATTTTTGGGTGATGATAATATAGGAGCTGAACAAAAAAAGAGGGGAAGGAAAAAAAAAAAGGCTGGAAAACACGGTTAGAGGCTCCAGGGAACTTTATGGTCAAGCTGAGCTTACGTAAGCCCTGCTTTAATCCTAAATTAGCAAAGGTTCGCCCGAAAGAAAAAGGACTTTGCTGTGAGCACGATTTGGTTCTGGCTGTCAGCAAGGCTGGGTGGTTCCTGGGGAAAACAACAGCCAGGCTCGGAAAGGGAAAAAAATCAATTAATCCAGTGAATCCCCGGTTTTCTTGGGAAAGAAGGAAGAGGTGGCAGGGCCGGAGCTGTCCCCACCTCCGGTGTCCCATTGTCCCTTCTCTGCTGCCCTGAACTGGGGGCACATTTTGTGGCCTGGCTGAGACCCTCCAAAATCAACACCCGCACCCCACAGGGAACCCAAAACCCCCACATGGAACATCTCCGGAAGCTGGGATTGCTCCGGGAGAGCCGACGTCGGGGTCCCAGCTCCTCCAAAGGCCACCGAGGACCTGGGGAATATCCATGTGGGGCCTTCTGCTTGATGTCCAGCCCAAAACACGGAGCACGACCGGGTTTATTGATGCCATCTGTGCTCCTCTGGGGTCACCGGAGCCTCAGGAGGCCACACCTGGTGCTGGGATCAAGGCAGGGAGGAGGGAAAGGAAAAAAGTCCAGGGAAAGTGGAGGTGGAGGAATAAGGGACTGATTAAACATTGGGAAAGGACTTGATGGCGTCGGAATTCCGTAGGAAATTTGGGAATTGAAGAGCTGAGCTGTCTCCTGTGGGCAGCCCAACCTCCGGCTGAGGCAGAGCTGGAAAGGCTTTTCCCATCTGTAAAAATTCCCAATTGTTCCTTTTTTTTTTCTTCATAAGTTTTAAAAACTGAAATCTTAAACCCCAAAACTTGATGGAACACGGGAGGAAGTTGGCCAGCACAGGTCAAAGCATCATTTGTTGACAACATTTCAGGGTGGCGTGGGCAGCTCTGAAACGGGAATTTCCAATGAAAAACGGGAATTCCTCGAAATCAGCCGAGCGCTGGAAGTTCTTTCTCTGTGGCGGTTTGAATCAGGGACCGTGAGCTCCCCTTTTCCTGCGAGGAGTTTTGATTTTCCCAGGTTTTCTTTGCAACGCGGGGAAAAATAACGGTGGGAAATTCCATAAGTAGCATAAAAGCGGTGGGTGACTCGTCCGCGGGCAGAGTTTTCCCTTGTGAGGGTGGTGGGAAGAGAAACGGTGGATTCCCCATCCCTGGAAGTGTCCAAGGCCGGGCTGGACAGAGCTCGGAGCAACCGGGGACAGTGGAAGGTGTCCCTGCACACGGAAGGGGTGGAATGGGATGAGATTTAAGGTCCCTCCCAACCCGAACCAGTCTGGGATTCCGGGATTCCCATGGCTGAGGAGAAAGCCGGACTCGAGGGACTCATTTTCTTGGATATTGGGAAGGAATTCCTCCCTGGGAGGGTGGAGAGGCCCTGGAATGGATTTCCCAGAGGAGCTGTGGCTGCCCCTGGATCCCTGGAGCAGCCTGGGATGGTGGGAGGTGTCCCTGCCCATGGCAGGGGGTGAAATGGGATGAACTTTGAGGCCTTTCCAACCCAAACCGGAATATTTACGATTCCAAGCTTTAATTTCCTGGACACCGAGCTGACTTTGCCGGGCTCTTTAACCCTTCCGCTATTTTTCCCCGTGGGACTGAACCCCCCCCCCCCGTCCTGATCTCGCGTTGCTCCCCTTTTTCCAGGGAACCGCCTGGACGAGGGCTCGGACGTGGAGTCGGAGCCGGATCTGCCGCTGAAGCGGAAGCAGCGCCGGAGCCGCACCACGTTCACGGCGGAGCAGCTGGAGGAGCTGGAGAAGGCCTTCGAGAGGACCCACTACCCCGACATCTACACCCGCGAGGAGCTGGCCCAGCGCACCAAGCTCACCGAGGCCCGCGTGCAGGTAAGGCCCGGCCTAACCGCGCGCAGCCCGGCCTAACCCTGCGCTACCTGGCCTGACCCTCTGCTCGCTGGCCTAGCTCCCCGGCCTAACCCCGCACTCCCCGGCCTAACCCCGCGCTCCCTGGCCTTACCCCGTGCAGCCCAGCCTAACCCTGTGCTCCCTGGCCTTACCCCGTGCAGCCCAGCCTAACCCTGCGCTACCTGGCCTAACCCTCTGCTCGCTGGCCTAGCTCCCCGGCCTAACCCCATGCTCCCCGGCCTAACCCCGCGCTCCCTGGCCTAACCCTGTGTAGCCCAGCCTAACCGTGTGCTCCCTGGCCTTACCCCATGCAGCCCAGCCTAACCCTGCACTCCCCAGCCTAACCCTGTGCAGCCCGGCCTAACCCTGCACTCCCCGGCCTAACCCTGTGCAGCCCAGCCTAACCGTGTGCTCCCTGGCCTAACCCCATGCAGCCCGGCCTAACCCCGCACTCCCCGGCCTAACCCCACACATCCTGGCCTAAACCCGTGCTTTCTGGCCTAACCCTGCACTCCCCGGCCTAGCCCTGCACTCCCCAACCTAACCGCGCACAGCCCGGCCTAACCCTGCACTACCTGGCCTAACCCTGTGCTCACTGGCCTAGCTCCCCGGCCTAACCCCGCACTCCCCAGCCTAACCCTGTGCAGCCCAGCCTAACCGTGTGCTCCCTGGCCTAACCCCATGCAGCCCGGCCTAACCCTGCGCTCCTCAGCCTAACCCCGCTCTCCCCTGCCGAACTCCACACTCCTCAGCCTAACCCTGTGCTCCCTGGCCTAACCCTGCACACTCCAGCCTAACCCCACGCTCCCCAGCCTAACTCCATGCAGCCTGGCCTAACCCCAGGCTCCTCAGCCTAATCCTGCTCTCCCTGGCCTAACCCCATGCTCTCTGGCCTAACCCCGCACAGCCTGGCCTAACCTTGTGCTCCTCAGCCTAATCCTGCTCTCCCTGGCCTAACCCCATGCTCCTCAGCCTAACCCCACGCAGCCTGGCCTAACCCTGCGCACTCCAGCCTAACCCCACGCTCCCCAGCCTAATCCCACTCTCCCTGGCCTAACCCCGTGCTCCTCAGCCTAATCACGCTCTCCCTGGCCTAACCCCGCACACTCCAGCCTAATCCCGCTCTCCCTGGCCTAACCCCACGCTCCCCACCCAGGACGCGTCTGCTCCTTCGCCGCCTCTTCTCAACAGAGAAAAACCTTTGCAACAGGGCTCGAATAATCCAATTAAAAGTGGATCTTTATTGGAAGCTTCCAGGTGGTTGTGGGCACACCCAGTTACGGGGTTTCCACGATTTGATGAGGGTGATTAATTAGGATTTCTGACAGGTACATCCCGTGGGAGGTTCAGTCATCCCAGGAACTCGCCCCATGCCAGCCCCGAGGGTTTCCTGGCCCCGTTTCCTTGTCGTGTCTTCTCAGATTGTGGTTGGAAAACAAAATGTTCTTCTCCTTGGAAACAAGACTAAAATGCGTTTCAGGGATGAGTTGGAAGGTGAATTATTGTTCTGAAATCCGGGAGAAAGGGTTGGAAAACCACCAGGAGCTGCGTAACTCTGGGATGGTGTCCTACGGAGCTACGGATAGAGGGGAAATACAGAAAAAGCCAAACTCTTTAGGCACCACTTCCCCTCGGAATGAGGGAATTCCCCTTGGGGAATGAGGCCGCTCCAAGGTGGGAGCCGAGGTCAAACCCAGCTCTGCCTCTCGGGCTCGACGGGTCCCGTCCAGCTCGTCCCCATTCCCACGGATTTAGAGAGGCCCTGTGGATTTGGCCCCTCCAGAGGTGCCAGCTGCAGGGTTTGCATCCCAGTTGGGACCAGGAGACAAACCTTGGCATTTTCTCTTGGAGGTGATCCCTGTGTTTGCCCGGGAGGACGCAGCACGTGTTTATTCCCGCCTGGAGCAATCCCACATTTGTCAGCCTCGCCCAGGGGAGCAGATCAGATTTTGCAAAGTTTGCAAGTTCCGTGTGTGAATTTTCAGACAAGTTTTGGGTTGTTTTTTTTTTTTTTTTCCCCTTGGATCTCCGGAGAGCACAACAAGGGAATGGGGGGGAGGGCAGGAGAGGGGAGGAGCGGGAAGGGAGGGCTTGGAGCCGGGAATTCTGACACGGACACGATTAATGGCCCTTGTGGGAGCTGCACACAGAGCCCCTTATGTGTCCCGCATAAAGGCTGGGTCAGCAGTGTGTGCAAACAGCACAGGGATCAGCAGATCGCCGGGATAATGGAATCCCCCCCCCCCGGGAAAGGCCGGGAAAGGGGGAGGGATTGGGGATTGGGAGCGTTACCACAGTGAAATGGAGACCCCCGCAGGGTCCCGGCGCGGCTTTCGGGGAGAGGCTGCGGGAATCCCGGGCACTGTGGGAGCAGGGAAAGGGCTCTCCAGGCTCTCTCCTGCCAGGAATGAGCTTTTCCAAAGGAAACCAGGCTGGGTTTGGCTGTGGGTCTCGGGATAAGGATGAGCTCACGCAGGAGCCGGAGCTGCCAAAGGGTTTTGGGGTTTTGCCCTCCGATGTCTGGGAATGGGGTGTCCCCCACTCCTGGCTAAGGACTTCTCCCAAAGGATTGTGGCAGGTGCTGTCACCTCCCTCCAGCTTCCTCCTGGGAAATCCTGGGTTTTCCTGGATCCCTCTAGACTTGGCTGTGGAGACTGGAAAAGGAAATCCAGCAAAACTTAGGCTGGTTCTGGCTTTGATCTTGGCCCAGGGAGTTCAAAAGCGTTCATTTAGGTGGCCGTGTAGGATCAGGGATATTTGGAGCCTGGGAAAGCGGCTCATTAAGGGAATGAAGCCACCCGGGGTTTGGAATGCGTGAATTCCCCCATTTTTGTTTTGCGTGTTTTGCCCTAATTGCTCTTCCTCGTGTAGGTGGGCACGAGCTGTCGAGCCAGGGGGTAAAAAGTGGATGTTCCTGCAGTAAATAATGGAAAAAATGGAGTTTCAGAGTTTAGGGATGGGGTGAGGGATGCTGGCGAGGAAGGGAAGAGCCCCAAAACGCCAGGGAGGGCACAAACCTTTCCCAAGGCTGGGAGAAAGGAGGGAGGCAGGGAAAGAAAAGTAAACAAACAAATAAATTAAATAATTAAATAAAGGGAGCTTTTCCCTTGTCCCAGGCTGGGATCTCCCAGTCCCTCCCTGCTCCCAGGCGCTCCGTGAGGAGGCTCCTGCCAGGGCCGTGCAGCAGCTGCTCTCCGAGGCGCATTCCTGCTGCCTTTCCCATTCCAGCAGCCTGGCACGGGCGGCTTCTTCCCACCACTTGGGAGGCTGCGGGCCCTTGGCGGATTTTCTGGATATCAGGGCGCATCTTCCGCTGGCTCTTGGGATCTGCAAACATCACTCAAGTCAAGGAAAAAAAAGAAAAACAGCCCGGCACACACATAAATCCACACGGACACATCCAGCAGGGAATCTTCCCCCACCTCGGGGTCTCTCTTCTGTCTCGGCTGAGTTTTTAAGCCAAGAGTTGAGTTTTGGGTTAAAAATGGCTCTAAAGCAGCAGGGCCAGCTCAAATCAGGGGTTCTGGGGGTGTTTATGAGGTGTGGAGGGACAGGACAAGGGGGAATACTTCTAAACTAGAATACGGACAGCTTAGATGGGATATTTGGGAAGGAATTCCTCCCTGTGAGGGTGGTGAGGCCCTGGCACAGCATTCCCAGAGCAGCTGTGGCTGCCCTTGGATCTCTGGAAGTGTCCAAGACCAGGCTGGACGGGGCTTGGAGCAACCTGGGACTGTGGAAGGTGTCCCTGCCTATGGCAGGGGTGGCACTGGATGAGCTTTTGGGTGCCTCCAACCCAAACCAGTCTGGGATTCATTCCATGACTCCATGAAGGGCCTCACCAACATCTGCCCGTCCTCCTTGTCCCAGAGCTCCAGGTGTGAGGTGGGGGCAGAGGTGAGGAGGGGTTTGTGACCCCAAAGAGGGACTGGAGAGCAGCTGCCCCACATCTGGTCCTTGTTCCGCTCATCCCCTGGATCACTGCTCAAGGGTGGCTTTCATCCTGCATCCTATTCCTATTCCTACTCCTATTCCTATTCCTATTCCTACTCCTATTCCTATTCCTATTCCTACTCCTATTCCTATTCCTATTCCTATTCCTATTCCTATTCCTGTTCCTACTCCTATTCCTGTTCCTATTCCTATTCCTATTCCTACTCCCACTCCTATTCCTACTCCCACTCCTATTCCTATTCCTATTGCTATTCCTATTCCTACTCCCACTCCTATTCCTACTCCCACTCCCACTCCTATTCCTACTCCTATTCCTATTCCTATTCCTACTCCCACTCCTATTCCTATTCCCATTCCTACTCCTACTCCTATTCCTATTCCTCTTCCACTCCTATTCCTACTCCTACTCCTGCATCCTATTCCTGTGCTGGAATCCCACTTTGATGCCCCCCGGACAAATCCAAGCGGGTTTGTCCATCTCCCTTTGCTCCCCTCTCCTCTCTTGGCCTCTCCACGTGAAAGGAGAACTCGCCCGAGTGCTGCTGCTTCTCCCCCATCCCTGGGAGCTCCCATTCCATCCCCTCCTCCCTGTGGGAAGCTGCTGGCTCCGTCAGACCTTCCTGGCAGGGCCTGGAGCCCGGCTGGGCACGCAGCTGTCGGGATAACTGGAAGTTTGACACGTTGACAGCTCATAAAACCCACGAGCTGAACAAGCAGACGGGGCCTGGGGGGAGCCGCTCCCAGCTCCGGTTTCTCGGAATATCCCGGGAGGCTGAGCGGGGTTTTGGCCGGGTCACGGCGGCGTTGGGGCGCTTGGGATGCAGCATTCCAGCTCAGGCTTCCAAGGGGATGAGCTGTTAACAGGTTAATCCCAAACCGAGCAGAGCCAGGGATGAGCCTGAGTGGATTTCCGGGGGAATCGGGATGGCGGTGGCCGGCCAGTGGAAATTCCAGGGATTTGTGCTTGTGCGAGGCAGTGTCCTGAGTCACGGGCGCAAACTGAAGGAATTCTCAGCCATCTGCGAGCTCCCCTTTCCACCCTCCCAGAAAACAACCCGTGAATGTCCCGAGCGTTCACGGATTTGGGAATTAGCAGGAATTCACTCTGTTAATTTAGTGGGAGCTTTGATTTTGATCTTGGATGTTTTCTGGGATTTTTCACCTGTTTTTTAAAATTATCTCACGTTTTGATGTGGGAAAAAAAACACTTAAAAGGGATTCTGTGACAGCTTTGAAGCTTTTCTCCCTGGCATTCCTAGTGGAGGGACTTTTTCCCAGAACAACTCATTTCCCATAAACAATGGGGAATTTGTTTGTGGAGAGGTTTTGAGCAGGAAAATCCTTTTGCCAGGAGATTCTTCCGTAGGTGTAGAAATGACCACTCCAAGCCATGCTGATGTCTCAAAAGCCACCAGATCCATCAGCCACGGGGCTGAGGAGCTGGAATTAATCCTTGTCCTGGACAATCCCAGTTGTGGACTGGTTTTCCCAAAGCTGTTCCATTTTTAGGGCAGGTTACCAACGACCCTCGCTGCTTATTCCTGTTATTCCACCAGCAGCAAGAAATAGAAATTAAAACAAAACTCTCCAAATTATCCCCTTCAACCTCAAGCCACTCGGAAGTTTCCCCACTGGGAATGTTTTCCACAAATATTCCCTGGCGCGGAGGTTCTCCCTTTTTTCCTGGTGCTGAGTGAGGTGTGGGAGGCTCTGAAGTTTTACATCTGAAAATCAGCCAAAATCGTTCCCAAAAAACCCCAGAGGGTGTTTTTGGCTCCTCAGCATCACCTGGGGGTGACTCAGGTGGTCACAGCTGGGAACCAGCAGGTTTGGGATCCTGGCCCCTCCATGGGGGATTCCTGGGAATACAGGAGGTGGGAGCACTGTGAGGCTGATTTTTTGATACGAATCCCTAGGAAATTCCCTGCGCTGGGAAACTCTCATTTCAATCCCCAATTAAAGCAGGCAGCAGAGCCGCGAGCCGGTGCTTTATTGATCCTTTTCCTGATGGATCCCTGGCGATTCCCGCCGGGCAGAAAACGCCTCTGCCGTTCATAAAAGGGCTTGGAGCAATCCTGAAATCTGGGAGCATCCCACAGAAATGTGGGGTTTTGGAGACATTTCCCAACTGCAGGGAACAACTGGCCTCATTCTGCACAGGGCTGCACCGATTTATGGCCGCAGGGTCTGTCCCATTGGCCCAAACCCAAACAGGGCCTCCCCCAGGGGCTTTTAGGAGCAGAACTTTTACCCCGAAATTCCCAGCCCAACCAGGGCATGGACCAAAATCTTTGTGCTCCCAATCCTGAACCTCTGGTTCCAACCCAGTAAAGCCCAGTAAGGGTCCAGTGGCCAAGGCCTTCCTCGAGTCCCAGCCATGCTCACACCCAGGGTTAGACAGAGATAATCAGGGAAGCAAAACACAGGGTTTGGTTCGGATTTTGCATTTGATTTTAGCAGCGCCTCCTCTGAGAGCTGAAATCATCCCCGGGAAACAGAAACTGTAAAATGTGGAGCTGGGAAACACCGGTTGCAAACAGTGTCCAAAAGCTGTTTGATTCCATGGGAATATTATTTCGTTTGTAAATATCATTAATTTCTGTGCTAAGGGGTAAAGCTGCGTCACTGGGCGGGGTTGGGCTTGGAGCTGGGAGTTCCTGGCTTTAGGATGTCTCATGTGGAAGTGGATGCCTCTATCCCACTCCTCTCTATCCCCTTCCTCCTCTATCCAGTTCCCCCTCCATCCCATTCCTCGATCCCATTCCCCTCGATCCCGTTCCCCCTCTATCCCATTCCCCTCTATCCCACTCCCCTCTATCCCATTGCCCTCTATCCCATTCCCCCCCATCCCATTCCCCCCCATCCCATTGCCTTCTATCCACTCCCCTCTATCCCACTCCCTCTATCCCACTTCCCTCTATCCCATTCCCCTCTATCCCATTCCCCCTCTATCCCATTCCCCTCTATCCCATTCCCCCTCTATCCCATTCCTCTATCCCATTCCCCTCTATCCCATTCCCCCTCTATCCCATTCCTCTATCCCACTCCTCTCTATCCCACTCCCTCTATCCCATTCCCCTCTATCCCATTCCCCTCTATCCCATTCCCCCTCTATCCCACTTCCTTCTATCCCACTCCCCTCTATCCCACTCCTCTCTATCCCACTCCCCTCTATCCCATTCCCCCTCTATCCCATTCCCCCTCTATCCCTGCCTGGAGTATGAAATCCATCCCTGGCCACAAAATGTTCCCTCTGCAAGGAGGATTTGAGGGGAGGGACGGCCTTGGCTTGAGGAATTGTTTGTAGGAATATTGCAGGAGGGGAGGGAACAATGTCCCAGTGAATATTTCCCCATTAACCAGGGCTTGTTAAACCAAAACCAAGTGGTTTGCCAAAAAAAACCCCACTCACCTGTTTATTGAAATCCCATAAGGAGCTGCCAGCTCCAGGAACTGGGAGATGCCGGCAGAAATTGAGACTGAATCCGTCGGATAATCTCATTTGTGAGGAGCCATTTGTTCTGCTCCACTAACCTGGTTTAACGTTTAATACTTAATTTTTAGTATTTAATTTTTATCTCCACCCCATCACCCCCCAGAGGCAACGGCTCAGCACTCAACCAGAGTAGGGACAGCAGGAAAAAAACCCCCGGGGCCCCAAATCTGGGATATTTTTTCCTGTTCTGTCAGGAATTCTCTCCGTGGCCTCGGTGATGTCCCTGGTGTCAGAGCCAGCAGAGGAAACATCGCCACTAAAGTGCTGCGTGGATCTACGGGATCCCACCAGCACATCCCAACCCTTCCCACCTGGAATGATGGAGCGGGGAATATCCCTGGGGTGTCCCCAGCTCGAGTTCCTCCCTAAAACCCTTCTGCATCCCCTGATTCCCAGCTTTTGATGGTATGGTGAACTCTCCGGTTCAGGAGAGCTGGAGAGGCCCCGACCGGGCAGAATCCCCTTTATCCAGCTGGGAAGGGCCCTCCTCTGACCCCGTGGAATGTCTGGGCTGTGCTGAGGCCGTGCAAGAGCCTTTCCCACCTGGCTCCTGCAGCCCCTGAGCACAAACAGGTGCTGCAGCCCCTCCGCCCCGCGCAGGCACAGCTTGGCTTCCCCAGCCCTGTTTCCAGTTATTTTCTCATCCATCCCATCCATCTTCCTCCCACATCAAGTCCTGATTAGGCCGAGCAGGAGCACAACAGGCTTCTTTTTTTTTTATTTTTCCCCCTCCCGCAGGAGGC
The DNA here is from genome assembly GCA_014706295.1 of Lycocorax pyrrhopterus obiensis. Taxonomy (NCBI): domain Eukaryota; kingdom Metazoa; phylum Chordata; class Aves; order Passeriformes; family Paradisaeidae; genus Lycocorax; species Lycocorax pyrrhopterus. The sequence goes on from JACSVZ010000023.1 coordinate 1,136,876, forward strand.
TCTTCTTGACCTTCCTTTCCTCTCCTTGTCTGACAAATTGTGGGAGCTGACCCATAGCTGGGATAATTCGCTCCAGCCCCATCCTGGCAGGCAGCTGCTTCTGCAGGGATGAGCTGGGGAGCATTCCCAGCCTTGTGGCTCCCATCCCTGGGAGGACTGGATATTCAGGATATCCAGGAGCAGGAGCAGCGGCGCAGTGATTGATTGTCCTACCTGGCTGTGACCAGACCATGAGGAACTCCTTGGATTTCTCCTTCCCGGATTTTTCCATGAGGGCATTCCCATCTCTGCTCCCCCTGAGCAATGCCAAGTGGTTTTTGTAACACATCTCTCTATTTAAGACATGATTTGGAAATCACATTTTTTTTAAAGACATGATTTGGGAACTGATCCACAGGGGAAAACCCAAATGTAGCGGGTACAAATTGTTGTTCCCAGTCCATGTTGTGCTCCCATTCCCATGGAAAAGAGCCCTGGCTGTGGCCAGACCATGGAGGAACTCCTTGGATTTCTCCTTCCCGGCTTTTTCCATGAGGGCATTCCCATCTCAGCTCCCCCTCAGCAACGCCAAATGGTTTTTATAACACATTTTTTTTAAAGACATGATTTGGAAACTGACCCACAGGGAAAAACCCGAAATGTAGCGGGTACAAAGCGTTCCCAGTCCGTGCTGCGCTCCCATTCCCATGGAAAAGAGCCCATGGACTCAGCCCAGGGCACAGAAATCCCCACGGGGATCTGCTCTTTGGAAGAACAAGCAGGTGCTGATTCTCCTGCTGCTGAGTTCTTCCCACAGCCCCTTCCCCAAGCACCGGCCCCAAACTCTTAATTTTTATCTCCACCCCATCACCCCCCAGAGGCAGCGGCTCAGCACTCAGCCAGAGTAGGGAGGAAAAAACCCCCGGGGCCCCAAATCTGGGATTTTTTTCCCTGTTCTGTCAGGAATTCTCTCCGTGGCCTCGGTGATGTCCCTGATGCCACAGCCAGCAGAGGAAACATCACCACTAAAGTGCTGCGTGGATCTACGGGATCCCACCAGCACATCCCAACCCTTCCCACCTGGCTTTTCCCACCAGCCGCGAAAAAAACCCTCTCCAGCAGCTCCCAAACTTCCTCCTCTCGGCTGGAGCAGGCCCAGCCTCCACCCCAGGCTCGCCATGGTGTAACAGGATCCCGTGGCAGGGGAATCTTTCGGGGCTGATAAACCCCCGAACAGCCGGGAACTGAAGGCAGGTTTCCCTTTGAAGTGCACCTCGCATTACAGCGAGCTGCTCCAGCCTCGGGATTTGAACCACCAGTAAAATGATTTACGAGCATAAAAGGCCCGAGCCACCTTTGAGGCGGGGGAAGGGGAGGAATTGCAAACGTCATTAGCTGCAGAGGCTCTGCTTTTTCTTCTCCGGGTTAGAAACGAGGGGCAGAATCGACCTGTCTGGGCCGTGAAACGTCGCTGCCTCTGCACGGGGAGATAAATCCCATCAGGGGCTTTGTGCGAGGTTTCGGTGCCCGTGGGGCTGCAGCCTCCAGCAGGGCTCTGTGGGAAGCGCTGCTTTAAGCTCTCGGGAATCTCTTTCTGGTGCAGGTGGAGTTTTTGGTGTTATCGTTAATTATTTGTTTGGCTCCAACAAAACGCCGAGATCTCGCGCTGGCTCCGGCGCCTTCCGGAGAGAGAGAGCCTCGATCTCTGCTGGCCGAGTGTGGAAATCAGCCAAAATGTAAAAAATAGGGGGTTTATCCTCAGTTTAACCCCATGGTTTGTGTGAGGACTCAAACTGGTTGACTTCAATCCCAAAAAATCCCAAAGTTTTCCTGGAGTCACAGGAGGAGCGTGATTAGGAACGGGATTTCTTTGCTGATAATCCTCCCTCTTGGAGTTTATCTCCCCTTTCTCCTCAAACACTGCGGACCAAAGTGACTCATCCCCAGGACTTTTTCGGTTGACTCTACCTGGTTGTAAACGGATCCAGAGCATCCTTTTATCTCCACATAAAATACGGGAATTACCCCGGATGGGGGAAGCAGGACGGGAGGTGCCGCTCTCACACAGGTGGATTTTAATCCCGAACAGATTTAAAGGCGTAAATGAGACAAAAATCACCTCGCGCGGGGCATGAAACAGCACGAATCTGTTCCAAGTTGTGTTTTGATCACGCATTTCCCACGTCAGACAGACCCCAGGGCAGCCAAGTCCTGCTGGGGGTGGTGCTGGAGGAACCTGTCCCGTCCTAGAACATCTCACTCCACATCCTCTTTCAGAGCACCTCGCCCCGAGTGGATTTGCAGCATCTGGCTCTCGGTTGGGAAAAAAAACCCCACAACTTTCCCACCCTCGGGGAAGTCAGAAATCACCGGAGTGGCTTTTGCATTCCTGGGGGTCCGTTTCTCTCTCTCTCTCCATCCCTGGGTTTGGATCTTGGTGATGGTTTTGCTTCAGGTGCTGGATTTTATGTGCTGCTCTCGGCACTGGGGTCTTGATTTTTTTTTTTGGAGTGGGAGCTCTTCCAGCCCCAGCCTTTTCCTCTGTAAGGAGAAGGATTATTTCTCTCATTTTCTGCTGCAAAGAGAAGGTTTATTTCTCTCCTTTTCCTCTGCAAAGAGAAGGTTTCATTCTCTCCTTTCCCTCTCCAAAGACAACTTTTATTTCTCTCCTTTTCCTCTGCAAAGAGAAGGTTTATTTCTCTCCTTTCCTCTGCAAGGACAACATTTCTTTCTCTCATTTTCCTCTGCAACGAGGAGGTTTAATTCTCTCCTTTTTCCCTGCAAAGACAAGGTTTAATTCTCTCCTTTCCCTCTGCAAGGAGAAGTTTTATTTCTCTCCTTTTCCTCACCAAAGACAATTTTTATTTCTCTCCTTTTCCCCTGCAAAGACAAGGTTTTTTTTCTCTCCTTCTCCCCTGCAAAGAGAAGGTTTCATTCTCTCATTTTCCTCTGCAAAGAGAACTTTATTCCTCTCCTTTTCCTCTGCAAATTCAAGGTTTCTTTCTCTCCTTTTCCTCTGCAAGGAGAAGGTTTCATTCTCTCCTTTCCCTCTCCCAAGACAACTTTTACTTCTCTCCTTTTCCTCACCAAATTCAAGGTTTAATTCTCTCCTTTTCCTCTCCAAAGACAACTTGTATTTCTCTCCCTTTCCTCTGCAAAGAGAAGGTTTATTTCTTTCCTTTTCCTCTCCAAAGACAAGGTTCCTTTCTCTCCCTTTCCTCTGCAAAGAGAAGGTTTATTTCTCTCCTTTTCCCCTTAAAATACCAAGTTTCTTTCTCTCCTTTTCCTCTGCAAAGACAATGTTTATTTCTCTCCTTCTCCCCTGCAAGGAGTGGGTTTATTTCACTCCTTTTCCTCACCAAAGACAAGGTTTTTCTCTCTCTCCTTTTCCTCGCCAAAGACAAGATTTATCCCTCTCTTTTTCCTCTCTGAAGATGAGGTTTATCTCCCTCCTTTTCCTCTCCAAAAACAAGGTTTATTTACCTCCTCACGTCCCAGAAACACTCAAGGCGTGGAAGTGGCAGCGAACGACACAACAGGAGCGGGGCAGGCCCGCATCCCTAATTTCAGACTGGAAGGAGGGCAGGCCCGCATCCCTAATTTCAGACTGGAAGGAGGGCAGGCCCACATCCCTAATTTCAGACTGGAAGCGGGGCAGGCCCTCATCCCTAATTTCAGACTGGAAGCGGGGCAGGCCCACATCCCTAATTTCAGACTGGAAGCAGGGCAGGCCCTCATCCCTAATTTCAGACTGGAAGCGGGGCAGGCCCGCATCCCTAATTTCAGACTGGAAGCGGGGCAGGCCCGCATCCCTAATTTCAGACTGGAAGCGGGGCAGGCCCACATCCCTAATTTCAGACTGGAAGCAGGGCAGGCCCGCATCCCTAATTTCAGACTGGAAGCGGGGCAGGCCCTCATCCCTAATTTCAGACTGGAATTACGCGCACGTGCGGGATGAAAAAAGGGACGGGGCTCCCCTTTGCACGACCGGGGCAAACAAAAGGTTATTTCTTTATTCCTTTGTGCTGCTCCCTGCTCCCAGAACCTTCCACGGACCGTGCCGGATGAATCGTGAAGTGCCGCCGGCCTCGGGGTTCATCCACTGCTCTCTCCCCTCAACTCTGGCCCAGATTTGGGTGATTTGGGTGCCAGGAGCGGCCCCGGAGCCGCTGGCCCGCTGGCCCCGGTGGCTCGGAGCACATCGGATGTGAGGTGACCCATTTCTGTCACCCTTGTGGAGGGCCCCGCGCTCGCCGTGCCTCAGCCGGGCCAGAGCGGCTCTGGGGAAGGAGGGGTTGGGTGCCAAGGACCTGCCAGGGCCCCACAAACCTCTCAGGGCCTCCATTTACGCCGAGGCCTCAAAGGGAACTTTGAGGTTTCTTGTTTTCATTGTCTCGGGGTGGAAATAACAGCGTGAAATCGGGGCCTGCCCGGGCCTGGGGCCTGCCTGAGCCGTCACAGCGCCCGCGAGCGGGGTTTGAGCAAACTGCTCCCACAGCACCCCGGGAAAGGAGCACGGATCCAGGGAATCCCGCAGCAATCCCTGCGGGAAGCTCAAGGGACGCTTCCCAGCGAGCACGAACGGGAGCCAGAGCTCCCTGAGTGAAATTTGCCTTTTCCAGTCAGAAAAACGCCCAGGAACAAGGAGCAATTAACAGGGAACTCGATAGAAAGGTGCCCACTTTGAGATTTGGATCCTGTTTGGGGCTCATGGGATCAAATTTCTGCAGTGTCTGGGGAAGGGAGTTTGGGGTTGGTTCTGCAGGATTTGAGAAGGGAGTTTGGGGTTGGTTCTGCAGGATTTGGGAAGGGAGTTTGGGGTTGGTTCTGCAGGATTTGGGATGGGAATTGGGGTTGGTTCTGCAGGATTTGGGGAAAGGAGTTTGGGGTTTGTTCTGCAGCACTTGGGGAAGGGAGTTTGGGGTTTGTTCTCCAGGATTTGGGGAAGGAGTTTGGGGTTGGTTCTGCAGGATTTGGGGAAGGAGTTTGGGGTTGGTTCTGCAGGATTTGGGGAAGGGAGTTTGGGGTTGTTTCTTCAGCATTTGGGGAGGGGAGTTTGGGGCTGGTTCTGAAGGATTTGGGTAAAGGAGTTTGGGGCTGGTTCTGAAGGATTTGGGTAAAGGAGTTTGGGTTTCATTCTGCAGGATTTGGGGAAGGGACTTTAGGGGTGGTTCTGCAGGATTTGGGGAAGGGAGTTTAGGGTTGGTTCTGCAGTGTCTGGGGAAAGGAGTTTGGAGTTAGTTCTGCAGCATTTGGGGAAGGGAGTTTGGAGTTGTTTCTTCAGCATTTGGGGAAGGGAGTTTGGGGCTGGTCCCCCAGGTGTGGGAACCCCTTTGTAAGCCCAGCCCCTGCTCTGAGGCTGAGCAGCTTGGGAACCTGATGGAGGCAGGGGGGTGGTTTTCCCCCCTACTCTTGATTTTTGCGCCATTTTCCCTCGTTGCTGTGAAATTCAATCGTGTTTTGCAGCCCTTTAGGCCTCCCAAAGCCCAGCAGCTGCGTTCTCATCTGGCTTGAAAGCTTATCCTTGTGAACCCCAAACAGAACCAGGCCTGGGAGCCCTCCCTGATTAACAGAAGCAAACCCAGCCCAGGAGACAGCTCGGGAAGCCCTTTTTGCTCTGCAGAAGGGAGATTGCCCCCGATAAAACACTCTGGGGAGCGGGGAAACCTTCGGGACATCGTGGCGAGCTGGCACCGGGGAGCTGTGGTTGTTGGGGTTGTTGTTGTTGTTGTTGTCCGGAATTCCTGCAGCCAGCCCAGGGACAGCAATTAATTCACGTGTTAATCAGCAGCAGCTCTGTCCTGAGCCCAGCACTGCTCGTTCCCACAGCTGGGTTGGGACAAGGGGATCACAAACACCCAGAGCGCCTTCTCGCATTTAGAAAATCTCCTCCGGAGCCTCGCCGGCGAAGCAGCGCTGCAGCAAAGCCCAGCCCAGCTTTGCCCTGGCGTTAAGGCTGGGTTTATTTTAATGCAGAGGCTGTAGAACCACTCTGGGCTGGCTGCAGAGCTCTCCTAGGCAGGGCAGGGCTCAGCACAGAGACAAGGCCGGGTTTATTTTAATGCAGAGGCTGCAGAACCGCTCTGGGCTGGCTGCAGAGCTCTGGCAGGCTCAGCACAGAGACAAGGCTGGGTTTATTTTAATGCAGAGGCTGCAGAACCGCTCTGGGCTGGCTACAGGGCAGGGCAGGGCTCAGCACAGAGACAAGGCCGGGTTTATTTTAATGCAGAGGCTGCAGAACCGCTCTGGGCTGGCTGCAGAGCTCTCGTGGGCTCAGCACAGAGACAAGGCTGGGTTTATTTTAATGCAGAGGCTGCAGAACTGCTCTGGGCTGGCTGCAGAGCTCTGGCGGGCTCAGCACAGAGACAAGGCCGGGTTTATTTTAATGTGGAGGCTGCAGAACCGCTCTGGGCTGGCTGCAGAGCTCTCCTAGGCAGGGCAGGGCTCAGCACAGAGACAAGGCCGGGTTTATTTTAATGCAGAGGCTGCAGAACCGCTCTGGGCTGGCTGCAGAGCTCTGGCGGGCTCAGCACAGAGACAAGGCCGGGTTTATTTTAATGCGGAGGCTGCAGAACCGCTCTGGGCTGGCTGCAGAGCTCTGGCGGGCTCAGCACAGAGACAAGGCCGGGTTTATTTTAATGTGGAGGCTGCAGAACCGCTCTGGGCTGGCTGCAGAGCTCTGGCAGGCTCAGCACAGAGACAAGGCTGGGTTTATTTTAATGCAGAGGCTGCAGAACCGCTCTGGGCTGGCTACAGAGCTCTCCTAGGCAGGGCAGGGCTCAGCACAGAGACAAGGCCGGGTTTATTTTAATGCAGAGGCTGCAGAACCGCTCTGGGCTGGCTGCAGAGCTCTCGTGGGCTCAGCACAGACGGCAGCGATTGCTGCAGTCGGAGGAGCCGAGCCCCTGCGTTCCCCGCGGGCGGTTCTATCTCTTTAGCTTGTCTAACACCGCGAGCACGATGCTAATCTGGTTATTTATCCCTCCTAACAGTTCCGCTATTATGGCACTTAATCCTTCGGCAGAATTCCCAGCCTTGGCAGATAACGAGGCGGGATGGCCAGGTGGTAGCGGAGCATCTCTTTGGGATGGACTCTCCCAGAATACACAATCCCAATTATCCCTCTCCATCCCCCCCGCAGCTGGGAGCGGCATTTCCAGCCGCTTGAAATCCTGGGGGAGACGGGGCCGGGGGTTTGGGGTTGTGTGGGAGAAGGAAATTAAGGAATGGAGGTGAGGATTCAGCACCACCCACCGGGATCTGGGTCCAGGAGCAGCTTCAGCCTGGTTTTGGGTTCGGGTTTGGGTTTAGGTTTGGGTTTGGGTTTGGGTTTGGGTTCAGGTTTGGGTTTGGGTTTAGGTTTGGGTTTGGGTTTGGGTTTGGACAGAAGGTGCTGCCATCAGGTGGGGTGGGGCAGAGCTCAGGTGTCACCCATGGGGCCTTTCCTCACCTGTCCAGGTGGGGTTCAGCCAAAGAAAGGAAATTAAGGAGTGGAGGTGAAAATTCACAAATCTGTGTCTTGAGCCTGGTTTTAGATCTGAGTGTGGCAGTGAGTTGAACCCATTTTTTTCCAGTTCTGTGAGATGTTTGGCCATGAGCAGCCTGGGTGGGGTGGGCAGAGCTCAGGTGTCACCCGTGGGGTGTTTTCTGTCCCCCCAGGTACGGTTCAGCCACAGAAAGGAAATGAAGGAATGGAGATGGATACTCCAAATCGGAATCTGGCAGTGACTTCAACCCATTTTTTTCCCATTTCTGTGAGATGTGTTCCCATGAGCAGCCCGGGTGGGGTGGGGCAGAGCTCAGGTGTCACCCGTGGGGTGTCCTCTGTCCCCCCAGGTGTGATGGGCAGAGCTCAGGTGTCACCCATGGGGTGTCCTCTGTCCCCCCAGGTGTGATGGGCAGAGCTCAGGTGTCACCCACGGTGTATTTGTTTGAAAGCAAACCAGTGGGAGATCCCAAGTCCGAACTACAATTTAATAGGAAAATTAAGATAAAGGCAATAATGCAGAAACACTGGCTCAAACTGACAGAACTGGGGATACGACCGGACACCCTGTTGGTCAGGGTGGTGGTAGCAGTGTGATTAAATGGTGGCTGCAGTCCTGTTGGAGTGATAGATGTGGTTCTGTTGAAGCGGTGATCCTGTAGAAGGGTCTGGTCTTCCTCTGAGGGTCCAGTGGTGGTTATGTAGCTCTTGTCCTCTGGGAATCCAGTAGGTCAGGGCTGAGTGCGGTATTCCAAACTGCAGATTATATCCAGGTAGGAATGCTCGGCTCCTCCCCCTGGGTGGAGCATCTCACAGTGGCATGATGTCATTTGATGAGCCATGCAGTGAGGCTGGATGGCCCATTAGCAGCAGATAGCCCCCGGAGGGAGTTATCAGGGATGTGTCATGGAAGAGACAAAGAACCCTGCCCCACCTGGTTCTAAAAGCTGGCCCAGTAGCAGCAGATATCCCCCGGAGAGAGTTATCAGGGATGTGTCATGGAACAGACAAAGAACCCTGCCCCACCTGGTTCTAACAGCTGGCCCACAAAGAGAAGCTATCCTGCCCCGAGGGAGTTATCAGGGATGTGTCACGGAACAGACAAAGAACCCTGCCCCACCTGGTTCTAAAAGCTGGCCCAGTAGCAGCAGATATCCCCCGGAGAGAGTTATCAGGGATGTGTCACGGAACAGACAAAGAACCCTGCCCCACCTGGTTCTAACAGCTTGTGAAGATGGTGATAGAACACGTGTTTTTGGTTACGTCTTACATCGTCGCCTAAGACGCATGGGGTGTTTTCTGTCCCCCCCCCCAGGTGTGGTTCAGCAACCGGCGGGCGCGCTGGCGCAAGCAGGCGGGAGCCAACCAGCTGGCGGCCTTCAACCACCTGCTGCCGGGGGGCTTCCCGCCCACGGGAATGCCGGCGCTGCCCCCGTACCAGCTGCCCGACTCCACCTACCCCACCACCACCATCTCCCAAGGTGAGCTCCGCTGCCGCTTCCCTTCCCCACCTCCCCTCCGCCGGGCTGGGCGGTGTTGGAGCATCCCGGGCTGCTGGAATGGGATGGGCTTTAAGAACCCTTCCAAATCATTCCGTGATTCTCCCACTGGGCCTTTCCAATCCGTGACATCCTGCCCGTGGATGGGACATTTGTGAATCTCGTGTGTTTTTTCTTTAGCTGGGAAAATCAGGTTTTTCCTCAAGTCAAGGGAAATTCCTGTTTTCTCTCTATCCCACATCCCTTCTGCTGCATCCCTGTGTCCCGTGGCTGGAGTTTTGAACAAGGAGCACATCCCAGTAAATTGGGGATTGTGTGGGTGACCCCTCATTCGGGATAAATCTCCATTCCGGGGTTCAGCGGCGGGAATATTCCGGTGGAAGGAATATTGTTAATTCCAGCGGAAGGAATATCATTCATTCCAGTGGAAGGAATATCATTAATTCCAGTTGCCTTTCACCTTTACAAAAAAAGTCCCTGGGCAGCTGTGGGGATGTGCTCCCGCGTTATCCCCCAGGAGCTCGGAACACGCAGCGGGAACGTCCCCCCTGCTCCCCAAAGCTCCTGAGCGTGGCCCCAGCTGTCCCCAGCCCAGCTGGGCTGACCCAAAGATGTCCCCAGGCCAGCACCGAAGCCTCTGCCCAAATTCCTGGCTTCTCTTTTTGGGGGAAAACAAAGTGAAAACCCAGACATTTCCCGCCAGCTTCGCAAAGCGCGGAGCTGCTGGGAAACCCGGGATGGCCGAGCCGCCATTCCCAAGGGTTTCCCAAGGGTTTCCCAGTTTCCCGGGGGGGATCCCAGCCCGTTGGTGTCCCTGTGTCCCCGCAGACGGCGGCAGCACCGTGCACCGGCCGCAGCCGCTGCCGCCCTCCACCATGCACCAGGGCGGCCTGGCCGCCGCCGCCGACTCCGGCTCGGCCTACGGCGCCCGGCACAGCTTCTCCAGCTACTCCGAGAGCTTCATGAACGCCGCCGCGCCCGCCAACCACATGAACCCCGTCAGCAACGGCCTCTCCCCGCAGGTACGTGCCCGCTTCCGGCTTTTTCCTGGTTCTGGGAGCGGGGGAAACCTTCGGGACATGGCGGCGTGCCGGTACCGGGGAGCTGTGGTTGTTGCTTTTGTTGTTGTCTTTGTTGTTGTGGTTGTTGTCAGGAATTCCTGCGGGCAGCCCAGGGACAGCAATTAGTTCTCGTGTTAATCAGCAGCAGCTCCGTCCTGAGCCCAGCACTGCTCGTTAGGACAGCGGGATCACAAACACCCGGATTAGATCACAAACACTCGCATTTAGAAAATCTCCTCTGGAGCCCCCGTTTTGGAGGGGAACACACCCAGGTTATCGGGGGATGCTTCATTTTGGGGGAAAACCCTGAATTTTGGGGGAAAAAAACCTGGATTTCGGGGGCTTAGTTGGTTAAAGCGCCTGGTTGAAGTAAACAGGAGATCCCAAGTTCGAATCCCCGCGGTGCCTTTTACCCAGACACCCCCTTTTTTGGGGGGACAGCCCCTATTTACCGGGGACACTCCATTTGAGGGAAAATCCCTGAATTTTGGGCGAAAACCCCCCAAATTTTGGGGGGAAAACCATGATTTTTGGGGGTTTAGTTGGTTAAAGCACCTGGTTAAAGTAAACAGGCTCTGTCCTGAGCCCAGCACTGGTCATTCCCACAGCCAGCTTTGGAAAACGGGATCACAAACACCCGGAGCGCCTCCAAAAACATTCCGGAGCGGGCGTGGCCCCTCTGATGGTGGATTTGATCCCAAGGACAGCACACCTGAGGCTTTACTCACCTCAGAGTTGATCCTGACTTAGGCACAACCTGAAGCTTGTCCGAGTCTGGCTGGGCCACGGGTCTGAGCTCAGAGCTGGGAGATTTGGGATGGAGAGGTGGGATTTAATTCGGGAAAACCCATGCGGACAATCCTGCCAGTGCTCTGCGCAAGGCGAGCTGTGGAGGAGGAAAGGAGTTCCCGAGCTCACCTGTGCTTGCAGGTGGAACCGAAAATGAGCAGCGTTATCCCGAGGGACACCAAATCCCTTTTTTTTCCATTCCCAGTCACTCGTGGGATACAGGGACACGTGAAGGGCAGCAGTTGTTTCAGAGGGATCGGTTTATTTAGGACGGGAAACGATGAAATAATTTGGAATTAGGAGGGAAAATGAGGTGGGCCCTGCAGCGGTTTGGAGTCCAACAAACAGGGACACCAGGGGGGACGTGGATTTTAAGGTCCAGCAGTTTGGGATCTCTCGAGTGTGGAGACAAACACGGAGCGTCCATGGAAAGAGGGAGATTCCGCAGCTTCTCTGGAATGGTTCAAACCCCCCCATTTTCAGCTTGGAATGGGAAAACGTTAAAATGTGACTGGCACGGGGCTGGATGGGAAAATACTGAAATGTGACTGGCACGGGGCTGGATATGGCTCCAGACAGGGAAATTTGGGGGGGAATAGGCAGATATCCTCCGACAAGGGATTTCTGAGAGCACCGGGCTCAGAAGAGAAGGATACAGCCTGGGATTCAAAGGCAGGCCCGGGTTAGCTGGGCCAGGGCCCGGGATTAACTCAGATGATCCCAAGTGCAATTTATCCCCGCGGAGTAAGTCAGGGATGAGATGCCTGGGATGAGCCCCAGGCGCAGACAAGGCCATCCTGCAATTTCCATTTCCCTTCATCCTCTCCTTCCCAGTCCTGCGGAATCAGGGCCTCATTGAAAGGACCAGACCGTGGCTTTTCCTCTGCTTATCCCAATCCCAAATTCCCCTGCCCCCAGGCTCCGGCTGGGGACAGATATCCCTGAGCCCATAAACCCTTTGTACGGGAAAGAGAGGATCCTTTATCTGGCGGGCCTGAAGAAAAGAGAGCTTTGCACCCCCGGGAAGGGCAGATTCCCATTTTCCTGATGCTTTTAATCATGTGAGGGCCAAGATATCGGCGTGGAAATTCGTCGGTTCCTTTTGTGCCTAACCCAGGTTATTTCCCGACCGCTTTTTATATTCCCTGCTCAAAAATTCCTGCCTTTCTAAGCCCTCTGCTGTTCCTAGTGGAAGGAGACAAGAAATGCTCCCGACGGGATGAAGGAACTCCCGGATTTGCCCTCTTTTAGGGAGGGAATTTTCGGGATGTCGCTTTGCTCTGTGTAATTTATTAATTGCCCTGAGCGCAATCCAGCTCCGCCGCGGCATTCCAGGGAAAACCCAGCGCACCTCCGCCCTCTCCAGCTTCTCGGCAGGGGGAAGGATCATCCAGAGGGAAGAGGGAGCTCCCTGTCGTGGGCAGGGACACCTTCCACTAGGCCGGGTCGCTCCAAACCCGATCCAGCGCGGCCTCAAACTCAGTTTTAAGCCCAGTTCTGTCCTGGTCTGGGTCTGGCAGCCCTTGAGGAGCTGTGGGTGCTGAGGAGGAGGGAAAGAAGGGAATGAGGCTGAGAATTACAGGACAAAAGTGGGGCCGCTTCGGCCGATGCTGGGAGATCCCCTGGGAGGTGGGAAAAGCCAAGCTGGGAGCTGCGGATGATGAGTTTGTCTCTGGTTTCCCCCTCGGCAGCAGCAGCAGGAGGAGATTTCTTGGCACTTTAGACAAGGAAAGGGGCCGGGAGCTCCCAGCTTTTGCTCCCTCTCCGGTTACCCCGGGATTGGATTCCCGGCGGGAATCCACGGGCTGTGCTGGCAGCTGGAGTCCTGCAGGAGCAGCGCGGCATCCCCATTCCCAAACAGAAAAAAGGGGATTTGGGGTGGCTCATCCCCCTCACGCCCCCTCCGGAGCGGGTCCTGCGGGAGCTCTGCCCCAGCTCCACGTGGGAATGGCCGCGTTCATTCCTTGTTTTCCAGCCGCGCAAAGCCCGGCTCAGCTGCCGGAGCCTCCCGGCTTTTCCCAGGCGGTTCCGCCTCAATCCCAGAGCTCAGCTGGGAATTTTAGGCTCCCATGACTTCATCCCACAGCGATGGGTTTTGTGTCACTTCACCCGAAAGCACCAGCTTGGCTGGGCAGAGCTGGCACGGGTTAAGCCCAGCTGGAAGTTAAGCCCAGCCCAGCTCCTTGCTCAGCCCCCGTTTCTCACTTCCAGCCCTGGAATGGGAAGAGAACCAGAGTGGAGCTTTGTGTGTTGAGATGAGAGGAGTTTGATAGTTGAGAATGAAGTAAAATACGGTGAGAATGGTTAATAATCATAATTATAATAATAATAATGGTAATAACGATAATAATGATGATAATAATGATAATCAAAAGGGAAAACCTTTTTTAATAAAAAGGGGAACACCAAGTGCTGCTCGATGCAGTTGTCGGCCAGTGCCAGACCCCCCTTCCTGACCCCTTCCCAGTAACTCCCCCAGTTTATTCCCTGGGAATGACGACATTCCATAGTGCGGAGCATCCCTTTGGCCGGTTCGGGTTTCCTGTCCCAGCTCTGCCCCCTCCCAGTTCCCTTTGGGAACCTCCCCAAAAAATTTCCTGGAGTGAGGATGAGATAAACAGGACTCAGTAACCCCCAGCCCATGGGGTGTGCTCAGCGCCGTTCCCATCCCAAATCCCAAACTCTGGGAGGAATTGCCCCTTTCCCAAGCTGTGACCAGGACAGAAGGACGATCCCACAGGATTAAACCAGGACCCAGAGCTGTGGCTCAGGTCCTGCTCCTTCCAGGACCTTCACAAGAGACCCTGGGGTGACCCGAGCAGGGATTTGGGATGGAGCGGGGATTGGGATGGAGCAGGGATTGGGATAGAGGTAGGATTGGGATGGAGCAAGCATGGAACAGGGATTTGGGGTGGAGCAGGGACTGGGATGGAGCAGGGATTTGGGATGGAGCAGGGACGGAGCAGGGATTTGAGATGGAGCAGGGATATGGGATGGAGCAGGGATTTGGGATGGAGGTGGGATTGGGATGGAACAGGGATTTGGGATGGAGGTGGGATTGGGATGGAGCAGGGATTTGGGATGGAGCAGGGATTGGGATGGAACAGGGATTTGGAATCAAGGTGGGATTGGGATGGAGCAGGGATTGGGACAGGTGGGACTGGGATGGAGCAGGGATTTGGGATGGAGCAGGGATTGGGACTGAGCAAGGATTTGGGATGGAGCAGGGATTTGGGATGGAGCAGGGACTGGGATGGAGGTGGGATTGGGATGGATGTGGGACTGGGATGGAGCAGGGATTTGGAATCAAGGTGGGATTGGGATGGAGCAGGGATTGGGATGGAACAAGGATTTTGGGATGGAGCAGGGATTTGGGATAGATCCACGCTGGGACAGCCTCTGTGAGGGGGAGATTTTGGGCACCCAACTAAGCTCAAGCAGAGGCAAGGCCAGGCCCTAAGACACCCTGAGCCAGGCCTTGCCTCACCCTGGCAGCGAAAACAAACCCTGCAATCCAGCTGAAGTGCAAGACCCAGCTCAACCTAGGCCAGGCCTGGCCTAGAATTGTCCCTCTCCGAGCTGGGGATAAGGCTTGGGACAGATCAAATCCTGGTAAATCTTAGAATCATCCCGTAGAATTTGGCTTGGGAGGGGCCTTAAAACTCATCTGATCCCAACCCCCTGTCACGGGCTTGGACAACTCCCACTAGGCCGGGTTGCTCCAAACCCCCATCCAGCTTGCCCTTAAACTCGGTTTTAAGCCCCAGTTTTGTCCTGATCAGGGTCTTCAGGGCTGTGGGTGCTGGGCTTGGGGGCTGAGGCGGGGAAAGAAGGGAACGAAGCTTGAGAATTACAGGACAAAAGTGGGGCCACCTTGGCTGACGCTGGGAGATCCCCCGGCTGCTTCTCCAGCAGCAAAGAAATCGGGGTTTTTTCTGTATTTTCTGCTGCTTTTCGTCTGCAGCCTCCTCTGCCTCGTTCCTTCGGCCTTTTCCAATGTCTCCACGGCGTTTTTAGGAGGGTTTGTTCCTACGGTTTCTGCTGCTCTTTGGGATCCGTGCGACCGTTCCCTGCAGAGCTCCGGGGTCTCGCAGGGCTTCTCCAAAGCCCCGGGAGCCCCAGCTTGGGGCAGGTGGAGCTGGAACGGCTTAAACCGGAGCTAAAGAGGCAGGAATTTCCGTGTGCTTCCAGGACTTGTTATCCCAGAGAGCTCCGAATCTCCGAACGGCCCCGCGGGATCCCCGGGATTAAGACAATTCCAGAAACGCGAAGAGCCAAGAGAAACTTGTTCCCCTGCTCGGAGTTGTTGCTTTAATTTTCCCAGGGCTTTCCATGGCTTATTTCTGTGCTCCCCGAGCGAATCTGTTCCCGGTGTCTGGAGGTTGGAGTCGGATTCCTGGTCCCTGGTTTGTCCCTGGGGTTTGGGAGCGTTCCTGGGAATTCCTTCCCTCAGTGCCACGGATCCCTCCTGGCTCTGGGAATTCCTTCCCTCGGTTCCAGGGATCCCTCCTGGCTCTGGGAATTCCTTCCCTCAGTTCCAGGGACGCTCCTGGCCCTGGGAATTCCTTCCCTCATTCCCAGGTATTCTCCTGGCTCTGGGAATTCCTTCCCTCGGTTCCAGGGTTCCCTCCTGGTTCTGGAAAGATCCTTCCCTCATTTCCAGGGATGCTCCTGGCTTTGGGAATTCCTTCCTCATTTCCAGAGATCCCTGCTGTCTCTGGGAATTCCTTCCCTCATTTCCAGAGATCCCTCCTCGTTCTGGAAAGATCCATCCCTCATTCCCAGGGATTCTCCTGGCTCTGGGAATTCCTTCCCTCGGTTCCAGGGATCCCTCCTGGCTCTGGAAAGATCCTTCCCTCATTTCCAGGGATGCTCCTGGCTTTGGGAATTCCTTCCCTCATTTCCAGGGACGCTCCTGGCTCTGGGAATTCCTTCCCTCATTTCCAGGGATTCTCCTGGCTCTGGGAATTCCTTCCCTCGGTTCCAGGGTTCCCTGCTGGCCCTGGCGAGGCCGTTTCCCTTCCCTCGGTGCCGCGGATCCTTTTCCATCTGGTGCCTTTTTTTCCCTCCCGGTTTTTTTTTTCCCTTTCCTGTCGGAGCCGCCGTGCCCGTAACAAGCATTCCAAATGAGCCTTGCTGGGCCAGGAGAAAGGGGAGGGGAAGAAAGAAGGGGAGGAGAGGATGAGATTTGGGGGGGGGAGGGGGTTTAAATAGCAAAGAATTAGGGAAAAAAAAAAAAAAGAAAAAGGAAAAAAATCTGATGCAAATCACTGGTGGAGAGAAAATTATGTGCAATTACCCGAGCGATACTGGGCAGCCGTGCCCACCCCAACCAACAAGATCTCATTAACAAGCAGAAAATAAGATTGAAATGGTGTGTAAAAGAGCTGAAAAATGAATTTGAATGCTGCATTTGTCCACAATTACCCCCTCGTTCACACATATTTTATTGCAATTTTTTTATTATTCTTAATCTTTCCATCCCTCAAAGCAGATTGGGAACATCCCGGCATTACGGCTGCTGAGGGAGGAAGCATTAAGGATTCCCCGTTTCCCCTGAAAGGAGACCCTTCTCCCGCTCGAATTTTCCAGGGTTGCTTTTGGCCGGATCAGGATTCATTTCCCGGCTTATCCCGGTATAGGGACGCGTTCCTCCCTCATCCCTTA
>JACSVZ010000023.1:1153456-1177240 GCA_014706295.1 Lycocorax pyrrhopterus obiensis
CTCTTTCAGAGCACCTCGCCCCGAGTGGATCGCAGCACCTGGCTCTCGGTTGGGAAAAAAAACCCCACAACTTTCCCACCCTCGGGGAAGTCAGAAATCACCGGAGTGGCTTTTGCATTCCTGGGGGTCCGTTTCTCTCTCCCTCTCCATCCCTGGGTTTGGATCTTGGTGATGGTTTTGCTTCAGGTGCTGGATTTTATGTGCTGCTCTCGGCACTGGGGTCTTGATTTTTTTGGAGTGGGAGCTCTTCCAGCCCCAGCCTTTTCCTCTGTAAGGAGAAGGATTATTTCTCTCATTTTCTGCTGCAAAGAGAAGGTTTATTTCTCTCCTTTTCCTCTGCAAAGAGAAGGTTTCATTCTCTCCTTTCCCTCTCCAAAGACAACTTTTATTTCTCTCATTTTCCTCTGCAAAGAGAAGGTTTAATTCTCTCCTTTCCTCTGCAAGGACAACATTTCTTTCTCTCATTTTCCTCTGCAACGAGAAGGTTTAATTCTCTCCTTTTTCCCTGCAAAGACAAGGTTTAATTCTCTCCTTTCCCTCTGCAAGGAGAAGTTTTATTTCTCTCCTTTTCCTCACCAAAGACAATTTTTATTTCTCTCCTTTTCCCCTGCAAAGACAAGGTTTTTTTTCTCTCCTTCTCCCCTGCAAAGAGAAGGTTTCATTCTCTCATTTTCCTCTGCAAAGAGAACTTTATTCCTCTCCTTTTCCTCTGCAAATTCAAGGTTTCTTTCTCTCCTTTTCCTCTGCAAGGAGAAGGTTTCATTCTCTCCTTTCCCTCTCCCAAGACAACTTTTACTTCTCTCCTTTTCCTCACCAAATTCAAGTTTAATTCTCTCCTTTTCCTCTCCAAAGACAACTTGTATTTCTCTCCTTTCCTCTGCAAAGAGAAGGTTTATTTCTTTCCTTTTCCTCTCCAAAGACAAGGTTCCTTTCTCTCCCTTTCCTCTGCAAAGAGAAGGTTTATTTCTCTCCTTTTCCCCTTAAAATACCAAGTTTCTTTCTCTCCTTTTCCTCTGCAAAGACAATGTTTATTTCTCTCCTTCTCCCCTGCAAGGAGTGGGTTTATTTCACTCCTTTTCCTCGCCAAAGACAAGATTTATCCCTCTCTTTTTCCTCTCTGAAGATGAGGTTTATCTCCCTCCTTTTCCTCTCCAAAAACAAGGTTTATTTACCTCCTCACGTCCAGAAACACTCAAGGCGTGGAAGTGGCAGCGAACGACACAACAGGAGCGGGGCAGGCCCGCATCCCTAATTTCAGACTGGAAGGAGGGCAGGCCCGCATCCCTAATTTCAGACTGGAAGGAGGGCAGGCCCACATCCTAATTTCAGACTGGAAGCGGGGCAGGCCCTCATCCCTAATTTCAGACTGGAAGCGGGGCAGGCCCACATCCCTAATTTCAGACTGGAAGCAGGGCAGGCCCTCATCCCTAATTTCAGACTGGAAGCGGGGCAGGCCCGCATCCCTAATTTCAGACTGGAAGCGGGGCAGGCCCGCATCCCTAATTTCAGACTGGAAGCGGGGCAGGCCCACATCCCTAATTTCAGACTGGAAGCAGGGCAGGCCCGCATCCCTAATTTCAGACTGGAAGCGGGGCAGGCCCGCATCCCTAATTTCAGACTGGAAGGAGGGCAGGCCCTCATCCCTAATTTCAGACTGGAATTACGCGCACGTGCGGGATGAAAAAAGGGACGGGGCTCCCCTTTGCACGACCGGGGCAAACAAAAGGTTATTTCTTTATTCCTTTGTGCTGCTCCCTGCTCCCAGAACCTTCCACGGACCGTGCCGGATGAATCGTGAAGTGCCGCCGGCCTCGGGGTTCATCCACTGCTCTCTCCCCTCAACTCTGGCCCAGATTTGGGTGATTTGGGTGCCAGGAGCAGCCCCGGAGCCGCTGGCCCGCTGGCCCCGGTGGCTCGGAGCAACATCGGATGTGAGGTGACCCATTTCTGTCACCCTTGTGGAGGGCCCCGCGCTCGCCGTGCCTCAGCCGGGCCAGAGCGGCTCTGGGGAAGGAGAGGTTGGGTGCCAAGGACCTGCCAGGGCCCCACAAACCTCTCAGGGCCTCCATTTACGCCGAGGCCTCAAAGGGAACTTTGAGGTTTCTTGTTTCATTGTCTCGGGGTGGAAATAACAGCGTGAATCGGGGCCTGCCCGGGCCTGGGGCCTGCCTGAGCCGTCACAGCGCCCGCGAGCGGGGTTTGAGCAAACTGCTCCCACAGCACCCCGGGAAAGGAGCACGGATCCAGGGAATCCCACAGCAATCCCTGCGGGAAGCTCAAGGGATGCTTCCCAGCGAGCACGAACGGGAGCCAGAGCTCCCTGAGTGAAATTTGCCTTTTCCAGTCAGAAAAACGCCCAGGAACAAGGAGCAATTAACAGGGAACTCGATAGAAAGGTGCCCACTTTGAGATTTGGATCCTGTTTGGGGCTCATGGGATCAAATTTCTGCAGTGTCTGGGGAAGGGAGTTTGGGGTTGGTTCTGCAGCATTTGGGGAAGGGAGTTTGGGGCTGGTTCTGAAGGATTTGGGTAAGGAGTTTGGGGTTGGTTCTGCAGGATTTGAGAAGGGAGTTTGGGGTTGGTTCTGCAGGATTTGGGATGGGAATTGGGGTTGATTCTGCAGGATTTGGGGAAAGGAGTTTGGGGTTGGTTCTGCAGCACTTGGGGAAGGGAGTTTGGGGTTTGTTCTCCAGGATTTGGGGAAGGAGTTTGGGGTTGGTTCTGCAGGATCTGGGAAAGGGAGTTTGGGGTTGTTTCTGCAGCATTTGGGGAAGGGAGTTTGGGGTTTGTTCTCCAGGATTTGGGGAAGGAGTTTGGGGTTGGTTCTGCAGGATTTGGGGAAGGGAGTTTGGGGTTGTTTCTTCAGCATTTGGGGAAGGGAGTTTGGGGCTGGTTCTGAAGGATTTGGGTAAAGGAGTTTGGGTTTCATTCTGCAGGATTTGGGGAAGGGAGTTTAGGGTTGGTTCTGCAGGATTTGGGGAAGGGAGTTTAGGGTTGGTTCTGCAGTGTCTGGGGAAGGGAGTTTGGGGTCAGTTCTGCAGCATTTGGGGAAGGGAGTTTGGAGTTGTTTCTTCAGGTGTGGGAACCCCTTTGTAAGCCCAGCCCCTGCTCTGAGGCTGAGCAGCTTGGGAACCTGATGGAGGCAGGGGGGTGGTTTTCCCCCCTACTCTTGATTTTTGCGCCATTTTCCCTCGTTGCTGTGAAATTCAATCGTGTTTTGCAGCCCTTTAGGCCTCCCAAAGCCCAGCAGCTGCGTTCTCATCTGGCTTGAAAGCTTATCCTTGTGAACCCCAAACAGAACCAGGCTGGGAGCCCTCCCTGATTAACAGAAGCAAACCCAGCCCAGGAGACAGCTCAGGAAGCCCTTTTTTGCTCTGCAGAAGGGAGATTGCCCCCGATAAAACACTCTGGGGAGCGGGGAAACCTTCGGGACATCGTGGCGAGCTGGCACCGGGGAGCTGTGGTTGTTGGGGTTGTTGTTGTTGTTGTTGTCCGGAATTCCTGCAGCCAGCCCAGGGACAGCAATTAATTCACCTGTTAATCAGCAGCAGCTCTGTCCTGAGCCCAGCACTGCTCGTTCCCACAGCTGGGTTGGGACAAGGGGATCACAAACACCCAGAGCGCCTTCTCGCATTTAGAAAATCTCCTCCGGAGCCTCGCCGGCGAAGCAGTGCCGCAGCAAAGCCGGGCCCAGCTTTGCCCTGGCGTTAAGGCTGGGTTTATTTTAATGCAGAGGCTGTAGAACCACTCTGGGCTGGCTGCGGAGCTCTCCTAGGCAGGGCAGGGCTCAGCACAGAGACAAGGCCGGGTTTATTTTAATGCAGAGGCTGCAGAACCGCTCTGGGCTGGCTGCAGAGCTCTGGCAGGCTCAGCACAGAGACAAGGCCGGGTTTATTTTAATGCAGAGGCTGCAGAACCGCTCTGGGCTGGCTGCAGAGCTCTGGCAGGCTCAGCACAGAGACAAGGCTGGGTTTATTTTAATGCAGAGGGTGCAGAACCGCTCTGGGCTGGCTGCAGAGCTCTGGCAGGCTCAGCACAGAGAAAAGGCCGGGTTTATTTTAATGCAGAGGGTGCAGAACCGCTCTGGGCTGGCTGCAGAGCTCTGGCAGGCTCAGCACAGAGACAAGGCCGGGTTTATTTTAATGCAGAGGCTGCAGAACCGCTCTGGGCTGGCTGCAGAGCTCTGGCAGGCTCAGCACAGAGACAAGGCCGGGTTTATTTTAATGCAGAGGCTGCAGAACCGCTCTGGGCTGGCTGCAGAGCTCTCCTAGGCAGGGCAGGGCTCAGCACAGAGACAAGGCCGGGTTTATTTTAATGCAGAGGGTGCAGAACCGCTCTGGGCTGGCTGCAGAGCTCTGGCAGGCTCAGCACAGAGAAAAGGCCGGGTTTATTTTAATGCAGAGGCTGCAGAGCTCTCGTGGGCTCAGCACAGAGACAAGGCCGGGTTTATTTTAATGCAGAGGCTGCAGAACCGCTCTGGGCTGGCTGCAGAGCTCTCCTAGGCAGGGCAGGGCTCAGCACAGAGACAAGGCCGGGCTTATTTTAATGCAGAGGCTGCAGAACCGCTCTGGGCTGGCTGCAGAGCTCTCGTGGGCTCAGCACAGAGACAAGGCCGGGTTTATTTTAATGCAGAGGCTGCAGAACCGCTCTGGGCTGGCTGCAGAGCTCTGGCAGGCTCAGCACAGAGAAAAGACCAGGTTTATTTTAATGCAGAGGCTGCAGAGCTCTGGCAGGCTCAGCACAGAGACAAGGCCGGGTTTATTTTAATGCAGAGGCTGCAGAACCGCTCTGGGCTGGCTGCAGAGCTCTCCTAGGCAGGGCAGGGCTCAGCACAGAGACAAGGCCGGGTTTATTTTAATGCAGAGGCTGCAGAACCGCTCTGGGCTGGCTGCAGAGCTCTGGCAGGCTCAGCACAGAGAAAAGGCCGGGTTTATTTTAATGCAGAGGCTGCAGAGCTCTGGCAGGCTCAGCACAGAGACAAGGCCGGGTTTATTTTAATGCAGAGGCTGCAGAACTGCTCTGGGCTGGCTGCAGAGCTCTCCTAGGCAGGGCAGGGCTCAGCACAGAGACAAGGCCGGGTTTATTTTAATGCAGAGGGTGCAGAACCGCTCTGGGCTGGCTGCAGAGCTCTGGCGGGCTCAGCACAGAGACAAGGCCGGGTTTATTTTAATGCAGAGGCTGCAGAACCGCTCTGGGCTGGCTGCAGAGCTCTGGCGGGCTCAGCACAGAGACAAGGCCGGGTTTATTTTAATGCAGAGGCTGCAGAACCGCTCTGGGCTGGCTGCAGAGCTCTGGCAGGCTCAGCACAGACGGCAGCGATTGCTGCAGTCGGAGGAGCCGAGCCCCTGCGTTCCCCGCGGGCGGTTCTATCTCTTTAGCTTGTCTAACACCGCGAGCACGATGCTAATCTGGTTATTTATCCCTCCTAACAGTTCCGCTATTATGGCACTTAATCCTTCGGCAGAATTCCCAGCCTTGGCAGATAACGAGGCGGGATGGCCAGGTGGTAGCGGAGCATCTCTTTGGGATGGACTCTCCCAGAATACACAATCCCAATTATCCCTCTCCATCCCCCCCGCAGCTGGGAGCGGCATTTCCAGCCGCTTGAAATCCTGGGGGAGACGGGGCCGGGGGTTTGGGGTTGTGTGGGAGAAGGAAATTAAGGAATGGAGGTGAGGATTCAGCACCACCCACCGGGATCTGGGTCCAGGAGCAGCTTCAGCCTGGTTTTGGGTTCGGGTTTGGGTTTAGGTTTGGGTTTGGGTTTGGGTTTGGGTTCAGGTTTGGGTTTGGGTTTAGGTTTGGGTTTGGGTTTGGGTTTGGACAGAAGGTGCTGCCATTAGGTGGGGTGGGGCAGAGCTCAGGTGTCACCCATGGGGCCTTTCCTCACCTGTCCAGGTGGGGTTCAGCCAAAGAAAGGAAATTAAGGAGTGGAGGTGAAAATTCACAAATCTGTGTCCAGCAGTGACTTGATCCTGGTTTTAGATCTGAGTGTGGCAGTGAGTTGAACCCATTTTTTTCCAGTTCTGTGAGATGTTTGGCCACGAGCAGCCCGGGTGGGGTGGGCAGAGCTCAGGTGTCACCCGTGGGGTGTTTTCTGTCCCCCCAGGTACGGTTCAGCCACAGAAAGGAAATGAAGGAATGGAGATGGATACTCCAAATCGGAATCTGGCAGTGACTTCAACCCATTTTTTTCCCATTTCTGTGAGATGTGTTCCCATGAGCAGCCCGGGTGGGGTGGGGCAGAGCTCAGGTGTCACCCGTGGGGTGTCCTCTGTCCCCCCAGGTGTGATGGGCAGAGCTCAGGTGTCACCCATGGGGTGTCCTCTGTCCCCCCAGGTGTGATGGGCAGAGCTCAGGTGTCACCCGTGGGGTGTCCTCTGTCCCCCCACGTGTGACGGGCAGAGCTCAGGTGTCACCCGTGGGGTGTCCTCTGTCCCCCCAGGTGTGATGGGCAGAGCTCAGGTGTCACCCGTGGGGTGTCCTCTGTCCCCCCAGGTGTGATGGGCAGAGCTCAGGTGTCACCCACAGTGTATTTGTTTGAAAGCAAACCAGTGGGAGATCCCAAGTCCGAACTACAATTTAATAGGAAAATTAAGATAAAGGCAATAATACAGAAACACTGGCTCAAACTGACAGAGTCGGGGATATGACCGGACACCCTGTTGGTCAGGGTGGTGTGATTAAGTGGTGGCTGCAGTCCTGTTGGAGTGATAGATGTGGTTCTGTTGAAGCGGTGATCCTGTAGAAGGGTCTGGTCTTCCTCTGAGGGTCCAGTGGTGGTTATGTAGCTCTTGTCCTCTGGGAATCCAGTAGGTCAGGGCTGAGTGCGGTATTCCAAACCTCAGATTATATCCAGGTAGGAATGCTTGGTTCTTCCCCCTGGGCGGAGCATCTCACAGTGGCATGATGTCATTTGATGAGCCATGCAGTGAGGCTGGATGGCCCATTAGCAGCAGATATACCCCGGAGGGAGTTATCAGGGATGTGTCATGGAAGAGACAAAGAACCCTGCCCCACCTGGTTCTAAAAGCTGGCCCAGTAGCAGCAGATATCCCCCGGAGAGAGTTATCAGGGATGTGTCATGGAACAGACAAAGAACCCTGCCCCACCTGGTTCTAACAGCTTGTGAAGATGGTGATAGAACACGTGTTTTTGGTTACGTCTTACATCGCCGCCTAAGACGCATCGGGTGTTTTCTGTCCCCCCCCCCACCCAGGTGTGGTTCAGCAACCGGCGGGCGCGCTGGCGCAAGCAGGCGGGAGCCAACCAGCTGGCGGCCTTCAACCACCTGCTGCCGGGGGGCTTCCCGCCCACGGGAATGCCGGCGCTGCCCCCGTACCAGCTGCCCGACTCCACCTACCCCACCACCACCATCTCCCAAGGTGAGCTCCGCTGCTGCTTCCCTTCCCCACCTCCCCTCCGCCAGGCTGGGCGGTGTTGGAGCATCCCGGGCTGCTGGAATGGGGTGGGCTTTAAGAACCCTTCCAAATCATTCCGTGATTCTCCCACTGGGCCTTTCCAATCCGTGACGTCCTGCCCGTGGATGGGACATTTGTGAATCTCGTGTGTTTTTTCTTTAGCTGGGAAAATCAGGTTTTTCCTCAAGTCAAGGGAAATTCCTGTTTTCTCTCTATCCCACATCCCTTCTGCTGCATCCCTGTGTCCCGTGGCTGGAGTTTTGAACAAGGAGCACATCCCAGTAAATTGGGGATTGTGTGGGTGACCCCTCATTCGGGATAAATCTCCATTCCGGGGTTCAGCGGCGGGAATATTCCGGTGGAAGGAATATTGTTAATTCCAGCGGAAGGAATATCATTCGTTCCAGTGGAAGGAATATCATTAATTCCAGTTGCCTTTCACCTTTACAAAAAAAGTCCCTGGGCAGCTGTGGGGATGTGCTCCCGCGTTATCCCCCAGGAGCTCGGAACACGCAGCGGGAACGTCCCCCCTGCTCCCCAAAGCTCCTGAGCGTGGCCCCAGCTGTCCCCAGCCCAGCTGGGCTGACCCAAAGATGTCCCCAGGCCAGCACCGAGGCCTCTGCCCAAATTCCTGGCTTCTCTTTTTGGGGGAAAACAAAGTGAAAACCCAGACATTTCCCGCCAGCTTCGCAAAGCGCGGAGCTGCTGGGAAACCCGGGATGGCCGAGCCGCCATTCCCAAGGGTTTCCCAAGGGTTTCCCAGTTTCCCGGGGGGATCCCAGCCCGTTGGTGTCCCTGTGTCCCCGCAGACGGCGGCAGCACCGTGCACCGGCCGCAGCCGCTGCCGCCCTCCACCATGCACCAGGGCGGCCTGGCCGCCGCCGCCGACTCCGGCTCGGCCTACGGCGCCCGGCACAGCTTCTCCAGCTACTCCGAGAGCTTCATGAACGCCGCCGCACCCGCCAACCACATGAACCCCGTCAGCAACGGCCTCTCCCCGCAGGTACGTGCCCGCTTCCGGCTTTTTCCTGGTTCTGGGAGCGGGGGAAACCTTCGGGACATGGCGGCGTGCCGGTACCGGGGAGCTGTGGTTGTTGCTTTTGTTGTTGTCTTTGTTGTTGTGGTTGTTGTCAGGAATTCCTGCGGGCAGCCCAGGGACAGCAATTAGTTCTCGTGTTAATCAGCAGCAGCTCCGTCCTGAGCCCAGCACTGCTCGTTAGGACAGCGGGATCACAAACACCCGGATTAGATCACAAACACTCGCATTTAGAAAATCTCCTCTGGAGCCCCCGTTTTGGGGGGGGGGAACACACCCAGGTTATCGGGGGATGCTTCATTTTGGGGGAAAACCCTGAATTTTGGGGGAAAAAAACCTGGATTTCGGGGGCTTAGTTGGTTAAAGCGCCTGGTTGAAGTAAACAGGAGATCCCAAGTTCGAATCCCCGCAGTGCCTTTTACCCAGACACCTCCTTTTTTGGGGGGACAGCCCCTGTTTACCGGGGACACTCCATTTGAGGGAAAATCCCTGAATTTTGGGTGAAAACCCCCGAAATTTTGGGGGGAAAACCATGATTTTTGGGGGTTTAGTTGGTTAAAGCACCTGGTTAAAGTAAACAGGCTCTGTCCTGAGCCCAGCACTGGTCATTCCCACAGCCAGCTTTGGAAAACGGGATCACAAACACCCGGAGCGCCTCCAAAAACATTCTGGAGCGGGCGTGGCCCCTCTGATGGTGGATTTGATCCCAAGGACAGCACACCTGAGGCTTTACTCACCTCAGAGTTGATCCTGACTTAGGCACAACCTGAAGCTTGTCCGAGTCTGGCTGGGCCACGGGTCTGAGCTCAGAGCTGGGAGATTTGGGATGGAGAGGTGGGATTTAATTCGGGAAAACCCATGCGGACAATCCTGCCAGTGCTCTGCGCAAGGCGAGCTGTGGAGGAGGAAAGGAGTTCCCGAGCTCACCTGTGCTTGCAGGTGGAACCGAAAATGAGCAGCGTTATCCCGAGGGACACCAAATCCCTTTTTTTTCCGTTCCCAGTCACTCGTGGGATACAGGGACACGTGAAGGGCAGCAGTTGTTTCAGAGGGATCAGTTTATTTAGGACGGGAAACGATGAAATAATTTGGAATTAGGAGGGAAAATGAGGTGGGCCCTGCAGCAGTTTGGAGTCCAACAAACAGGGACACCAGGGGGGACGTGGATTTTAAGGTCCAGCAGTTTGGGATCTCTCGAGTGTGGAGACAAACACGGAGCGTCCATGGAAAGAGGGAGATTCCGCAGCTTCTCTGGAATGGTTCAAACCCCCCCATTTTCGGCTTGGAATGGGAAAACGTTAAAATGTGACTGGCACGGGGCTGGATGGGAAAATACTGAAATGTGACTGGCACGGGGCTGGATATGGCTCCATACAGGGAAATTTGGGGGGGAATAGGCAGATATCCCTCCGACAAGGGATTTCTGAGAGCACCGGGCTCAGAAGAGAAGGATACAGCCTGGGATTCAAAGGCAGGCCCGGGTTAGCTGGGCCAGGGCCCGGGATTAACTCAGATGATCCCAAGTGCAATTTATCCCCGCGGAGTAAGTCAGGGATGAGATGCCTGGGATGAGCCCCAGGCGCAGACAAGGCCATCCTGCAATTTCCATTTCCCTTCATCCTCTCCTTCCCAGTCCTGCGGAATCAGGGCCTCATTGAAAGGACCAGACCGTGGCTTTTCCTCTGCTTATCCCAATCCCAAATTCCCCTGCCCCCAGGCTCCGGCTGGGGACAGATATCCCCTGAGCCCATAAACCCTTTGTACGGGAAAGAGAGGATCCTTTATCTGGCGGGCCTGAAGAAAAGAGAGCTTTGCACCCCCGGGAAGGGCAGATTCCCATTTTCCTGATGCTTTTAATCATGTGAGGGCCAAGATATCGGCGTGGAAATTCGTCGGTTCCTTTTGTGCCTAACCCAGGTTATTTCCCGACCGCTTTTTATATTCCCTGCTCAAAAATTCCTGCCTTTCTAAGCCCTCTGCTGTTCCTAGTGGAAGGAGACAAGAAATGCTCCCGACGGGATGAAGGAACTCCCGGATTTGCCCTCTTTTAGGGAGGGAATTTTCGGGATGTCGCTTTGCTCTGTGTAATTTATTAATTGCCCTGAGCGCAATCCAGCTCCGCCGCGGCATTCCAGGGAAAACCCAGCGCACCTCCGCCCTCTCCAGCTTCTCGGCAGGGGGAAGGATCATCCAGAGGGAAGAAGGAGCTCCCTGTCGTGGGCAGGGACACCTTCCACTAGGCCGGGTCGCTCCAAACCCGATCCAGCGCGGCCTCAAACTCAGTTTTAAGCCCAGTTCTGTCCTGGTCTGGGTCTGGCAGCCCTTGAGGAGCTGTGGGTGCTGAGGAGGAGGGAAAGAAGGGAATGAGGCTGAGAATTACAGGACAAAAGTGGGGCCGCTTCGGCCGATGCTGGGAGATCCCCTGGGAGGTGGGAAAAGCCAAGCTGGGAGCTGCGGATGATGAGTTTGTCTCTGGTTTCCCCCTCGGCAGCAGCAGCAGGAGGAGATTTCTTGGCACTTTAGACAAGGAAAGGGGCCGGGAGCTCCCAGCTTTTGCTCCCTCTCCGGTTACCCCGGGATTGGATTCCCGGCGGGAATCCACAGGCTGTGCCGGCAGCTGGAGTCCTGCAGGAGCAGCGCGGCATCCCCGTTCCCAAACAGAAAAAAGGGGATTTGGGGTGGCTCATCCCCCTCACGCCCCCTCCGGAGCGGGTCCTGCGGGAGCTCTGCCCGAGCTCCACGTGGGAATGGCCGCGTTCGTTCCTTGTTTTCCAGCCGCGCAAAGCCCGGCTCAGCTGCCGGAGCCTCCCGGCTTTTCCCAGGCGGTTCCGCCTCAATCCCAGAGCTCAGCTGGGAATTTTAGGCTCCCATGACTTCATCCCACAGCGATGGGTTTTGTGTCACTTCACCCGAAAGCACCGGCTTGGCTGGGCAGAGCTGGCACGGGTTAAGCCCAGCTGGAAGTTAAGCCCAGCCCAGCTCCTTGCTCAGCCCCCGTTTCTCACTTCCAGCCCTGGAATGGGAAGAGAACCAGAGTGGAGCTTTGTGTGTTGAGATGAGAGGAGTTTGATAGTTGAGAATGAAGTAAAATACGGTGAGAATGGTTAATAATCATAATTATAATAATAATAATGGTAATAACGATAATAATGATGATAATAATGATAATCAAAAGGGAAAACCTTTTTTAATAAAAAGGGGAGCACCAAGTGCTGCTCGATGCAGTTGTCGGCCAGTGCCAGACCCCCCTTCCCGACCCCTTCCCAGTAACTCCCCCAGTTTATTCCCTGGGAATGACGACATTCCATAGTGCGGAGCATCCCTTTGGCCGGTTCGGGTTTCCTGTCCCAGCTCTGCCCCCTCCCAGTTCCCTTTGGGAACCTCCCCAAAAAATTTCCTGGAGTGAGGATGAGATAAACAGGAC
Organism: Lycocorax pyrrhopterus obiensis; assembly: GCA_014706295.1. NCBI lineage: Eukaryota > Metazoa > Chordata > Aves > Passeriformes > Paradisaeidae > Lycocorax > Lycocorax pyrrhopterus. Next base: position 1,165,338 of record JACSVZ010000023.1, read on the forward strand.
TCAGTAACCCCCAGCCCATGGGGTGTGCTCAGCGCCGTTCCCATCCCAAATCCCAAACTCTGGGAGGAATTGCCCCTTTCCCAAGCTGTGACCAGGACAGAAGGACGATCCCACAGGATTAAACCAGGACCCAGAGCTGTGGCTCAGGTCCTGCTCCTTCCAGGACCTTCACAAGAGACCCTGGGGTGACCCGAGCAGGGATTTGGGATGGAGCGGGGATTGGGATGGAGCAGGGATTGGGATAGAGGTAGGATTGGGATGGAGCAAGCATGGAACAGGGATTTGGGGTGGAGCAGGGACTGGGATGGAGCAGGGATTTGGGATGGAGCAGGGACGGAGCAGGGATTTGAGATGGAGCAGGGATATGGGATGGAGCAGGGATTTGGGATGGAGGTGGGATTGGGATGGAACAGGGATTGGGATGGAGCAGGGATTGGGATGGAACAGGGATTTGGAATCAAGGTGGGATTGGGATGGAGCAGGGATTGGGACAGGTGGGACTGGGATGGAGCAGGGATTTGGGATGGAGCAGGGATTGGGACGGAGCAAGGATTTGGGATGGAGCAGGGATTTGGGATGGAGCAGGGACTGGGATGGAGGTGGGATTGGGATGGATGTGGGACTGGGATGGAGCAGGGATTTGGAATCAAGGTGGGATTGGGATGGAGCAGGGATTGGGATGGAACAAGGATTTGGGATGGAGCAGGGATTTGGGATGGATCCACGCTGGGACAGCCTCTGTGAGGGGGAGATTTTGGGCACCCAACTAAGCTCAAGCAGAGCAAGGCCAGGCCTAAGACACCCTGAGCCAGGCCTTGCCTCACCCTGGCAGCGAAAACAAACCCTGCATCCAGCTGAAGTGCAGACCCAGCTCAACCTAGGCCAGGCCTGGCCTGGAATTGTCCCTCTCCGAGCTGGGATAAGGCTTGGGACAGATCAAATCCTGGTAAATCTTAGAATCATCCCATAGAATTTGGCTTGGGAGGGGCCTTAAAACTCATCTGATCCCAACCCCCTGTCACGGGCTTGGACAACTCCCACTAGGCCGGGTTGCTCCAAACCCCATCCAGCTTGCCCTTAAACTCGGTTTTAAGCCCAGTTTTGTCCTGATCAGGATCTTCAGGAGCTGTGGGTGCTGGGCTGGGGGCTGAGGCGGGGAAAGAAGGGAACGAAGCTGAGAATTACAGGACAAAAGTGGGGCCACCTTGGCTGACGCTGGGAGATCCCCCCGGCTGCTTCTCCAGCAGCAAAGAAATCGGGGTTTTTTCTGTATTTTCTGCTGCTTTTCGTCTGCAGCCTCCTCTGCCTCGTTCCTTCGGCCTTGTCCAATGTCTCCACGGCGTTTTAGGAGGGTTTGTTCCTACGGTTTCTGCTGCTCTTTGGGATCCGTGCGACCGTTCCCTGCAGAGCTCCGGGGTCTCGCAGGGCTTCTCCAAAGCCCCGGGAGCCCCAGCTTGGGGCAGGTGGAGCTGGGAACGGCTTAAACCGGAGCTAAGAGGCAGGAATTCCGTGTGCTTCCAGGACTTGTTATCCCAGAGAGCTCCGAATCTCCGAACGGCCCCGCGGGATCCCCAGGGATTAAGACAATTCCAGAAACGCGAAGAGCCAAGAGAAACTTGTTCCCCTGCTCGGAGTTGTTGCTTTAATTTTCCCAGGGCTTTCCATGGCTTTATTTCTGTGCTCCCCGAGCGAATCTGTTCCCGGTGTCTGGAGGTTGGAGTCGGATTCCCGGTCCCTGGTTTGTCCCTGGGGTTTGGGAGCGTTCCTGGGAATTCCTTCCCTCAGTGCCACGGATCCCTCCTGGCTCTGGGAATTCCTTCCTCAGTTCCAGGGACACTCCTGGCTCTGGGAATTCCTTCCCTCATTCCCAGGTATTCTCCTGGCTCTGGGAATTCCTTCCCTCAGTTCCAGGGACGCTCCTGGCTCTGGGAATTCCTTCCCTCATTCCCAGGTATTCTCCTGGCTCTGGGAATTCCTTCCCTCGGTTCCAGGGTTCCCTCCTGGTTCTGGAAAGATCCTTCCCTCATTTCCAGGGATGCTCCTGGCTTTGGGAATTCCTTCCCTCATTTCCAGAGATCCCTGCTGTCTCTGGGAATTCCTTCCCTCATTTCCAGAGATCCCTCCTCGTTCTGGAAAGATCCATCCCTCATTCCCAGGGATTCTCCTGGCTCTGGGAATTCCTTCCCTCGGTTCCAGGGATCCCTCCTGGCTCTCGAAAGATCCATCCCTCATTTCCAGGGACGCTCCTGGCTCTGGGAATTCCTTCCCTCATTTCCAGGGATGCTCCTGGCTCTGGGAATTCCTTCCCTCGGTTCCAGGGATCCCTCCTGGCTCTGGGAATTCCTTCCCTCGGTTCCAGGGATCCCTGCTGGCCCTGGCGAGGCCGTTTCCCTTCCCTCGGTGCCGCGGATCCTTTTCCATCTGGTGCCTTTTTTTCCCTCCCGGTTTTTTTTTTCCCTTTCCTGTCGGAGCCGCCGTGCCCATAACAAGCATTCCAAATGAGCCTTGCTGGGCCAGGAGAAAGGGGAGGGGAAGAAAGAAGGGGAGGAGAGGATGAGATTTGGGGGGGGGAGGGGGTTTAAATAGCAAAGAATTAGGGAAAAAAAAAAAAAAAGAAAAAGGAAAAAAATCTGATGCAAATCACTGGTGGAGAGAAAATTATGTGCAATTACCCGAGCGATACTGGGCAGCCGTGCCCACCCCAACCAACAAGATCTCATTAACAAGCAGAAAATAAGATTGAAATGGTGTGTAAAAGAGCTGAAAAATGAATTTGAATGCTGCATTTGTCCACAATTACCCCCTCGTTCACACATATTTTATTGCAATTTTTTTATTATTCTTAATCTTTCCATCCCTCAAAGCAGATTGGGAACATCCCGGCATTACGGCTGCTGAGGGAGGAAGCATTAAGGATTCCCCGTTTCCCCTGAAAGGAGACCCTTCTCCCGCTCGAATTTTCCAGGGTTGCTTTTGGCCGGATCAGGATTCATTTCCCGGCTTATCCCGGTGTAGGGACGCGTTCCTCCCTCATCCCTTAACCCCCGGCTGCCGCCCCGCACCGGGGGCATCCTCCGCCTCCTTTTCCCGTCTCCCCTTCCCCTCTTCCCTCTCCCCATCCAGCCTTTTCCCGGGGCTCCCTCTGCCTCCTCCGCGTCCTTTTCCCGTCTCCCCTTCCCCTCTTCCCTCTCCCCATCCAGCCTTTTCCCGGGGCTCCCTCTGCCTCCTCCGTCTCCTTTTCCCGTCTCCCCTTCCCCTCTTCCATCCCTCTCCCCATCCAGCCTTTTCTCGGGGCTCCCTCTGCCTCCTCCGCGTCCCCCAGCATTCCCGTTTCTCCAGAGGATCCCGATCGCCTCCGCCAGACTTTCCCGAGTCTCGGCATCCCTCACATCCCGTTCCTTCCCCTCCTCGACCTCCCCGCGACCTTGGAATTCCTGCTAAATCCCCGTCCTTGCTTTGCCAGGGCTTGGAAAAGGAGCGCGGCAGCTCCAGGTTTCCCTGGGAAAGGAGCACGGCAGCTCCAGGTTTCCCTGGGAAAGTCGGGAAAGGAGCACGGCAGCTCCAGGTTTCCTTGGGAAAGTTGGGAAAGGGGCACGGCAGCTCCAGGTTTCCCTGGGAAAGCTGGAAAAGGAGCACGGCAGCTCCGGGTTTCCCTGGGAAATTTGGGAAAGGAGCGCGGCAGCTCCAGGTTTCTCCGGGAAAGTTGGGAAAGGAGCGCGGCAGCTCCGGGTTTCTCCGGGAAAGCTGGAAAAGGAGCGCGGCAGCTCCGGGTTTCCCTGGGAAAGTTGGAAAAGGAGCACGGCAGCTCCGGGTTTCCCTGGGAAATGAGCACGTTAGCTCCGGGTTTCCCTGGGAAATTTGGGAAAGGAGCGCGGCAGCTCCGGGTTTCCCTGGCAAATTTGGGAAAGGAGCGCGGCAGCTCCAGGTTTCTCAAGGAAAAGCGGCTCCACGCTGGCGTTTTTCCCTCTCTCCGTCTCCCTAAACTTTTAACCCGCACATCCCAGGAAAGCTGCCCGGTTTTCCACTGAAATTTCTGGCTTTTTTTTTTTTTTTTTTGGGATATATTTCACCAAACAAAGCCCATCTGCTCCTGTCAATTTGACGCCTCCGCTGCCGGCACCGGGAAAAGGGGAGACGGGAACATTCTTCCCGTGTGAAAACAGATCCGGCTTTATTCGCCTGGTTCCCGGCTCTGAGGAGGGTGGGAAGGGGGGAATTCGAATCCGAGGGGCCTCTCCGCTCCCCGTCCTGGGGTTCCACGAGTTCCCTCGGTGGCTCGGGATGCTCCGATCCCACTGGAAACTGATTGGGAACCAAAAAAAAAAAAAAAAAAAAAGGCAGGATTTTATTCCTTTAACCCGAATTCCAACGCGCGTTTATCCCCGTGTGATTCCCGCTCCAGACGCCGTTCCCTGTGTGTGTTACCGAGATAGGGAAACAGGAGGAACGCGGGAGGATTTGGGAGCAAATTCCCGAGCCTTGAATCCGATGGGAATTTTGGCATCGCCTCCGTTGCGTTCGGGATCAGCCCCCGTGGCCCTGCGCCGTTTGCGAGGACACGAACTGGGGAGAAAGGGAGGAATAAGGAATAAAAAACAGGGAAAATACGGGGGAAAAGCCTGAGGAGAACCCCAGGAGCCATGGAGAAGCGCGGGGAGGTGTGGAAGTGCCTGATAAGCCCCGAGATGTCGGAGCAGGGAACAGGAATTTGAGGCACCCAGGGCTCAGACACGGAAATCTGTCCCCAAAACCTTTAAATCTCCCTCCCCAGCCAGCCCCCGCTGCGGCGGTGGGAAGCGAAGCCGGGCGGGTGGAAGAGGGGCTGGAATTCCTGGATTCGGGAAGCCGGTGGGGCTTTGGCACCTCTCCTGTGGGTCCTGGCTGCAGGGAGGGAAGCGGGGCTCGGCCGGGAGGGGCGGCCGGGGAGGGTTCAAACGCGGGCCGCTGATCGCCGAGGGAGCTCGGGAGGCGGCGGGCAGGGCACAGAGGGAAAAGGGGAGATGAGCGATGAACGCCGCAGCCGCTGCCCGGCATTCCCGGCTTCCGCGGGGCTCCGGGAGCCGCCGCGATGTCCCAGCGAGCCGCAGTCGGGGCGGGGAGGGGGGAAAAGGCAGCCCTGGAATGGGGGAAGCGAGATGGAGGGGGAGCTGGAAAGCGAGGGATGCGATGAAAGGGATAATTGGGATCGGGAGGCCGGGCCAGGCGCTCGCGTTCCCGGGGTGAGCATTCCCGGGGTGAGCACCATCCCAGCTGTGCCCGTGCCTCGGGTGTGCCTGTTAAATCCAGCTGTGCTCCAGCTGCGCCCCGTCCCGGACAGGAAAAGTCCTGCGGCGGGTCGGGACCTGAGCTCTAACCCCGAGCTGCCCCTCGCTGTTCGCCCCAAGGAGGGGCTGTGGGGCGCGCGTTGATCCCAGAGATCCGCGCTGGGACAGGAGCTGGGATGGGGAGCGCCGGGTGGATGCGGGCCCGGGGCTCTCCCGGCGAGATTCCAGCCGGTCCCGGCTCGGGAATCTCTGCCCGGGGAAGGTGGATGAGGAACTGGGAGCTCTCCCGGAGCTCTGGGTGCCTCTGAGAGGGGTCAGGGCTGTGTGGGGTTGATTTTCCCTTTGCGTCACGATCCATGAGCGCTAAGGAAGAGGGAAGATCCCATTCCCTCCCATCCCAACTGGGGTCACCGCTGGAGGGGCTGCAGCACGGGGAGGACTTTGGGGGCTGCATCCACCCCTGGAGCATCCCGGGGAGCTGCTCAGGAGGGCTGTGCAATCCCAAAGCCTCGGGAGAGGTTCATGGGATGAGATGGATCCCAAAAGGAAGCTGGGCTGGGCTTTTGTGTGAGGTGAGGGAGAGTTTTGGAGTCGCGTCAGCTTCCAGAGCGTCCCTCCTGCTGCCCCGGGTGTGGAGCAGGAGCAAGGAACGGCTGTGAAATGTGTGATGGAGAATTCGGGGTTTCAGGGAGCAGGGAATGGCTGTGAAATGTGTGCTCGGACAATTTGGGGTTTCAGGGAGCATGCAATGGCTCTGCAGTGTGTGCTTGGATAATTTGGGGTTTCAGGGAGCAGGGAACGGCTGTGAGATGTGTGCTTGGAGAATTTGGGGTTTCAGGGTGCAAGGAACAGCTGTGAAATGTGTGCTCGGGCAGTTTGGGGCGCCAGGGCCGAGCAGGAGCTGCTGAGAGTGCAGGGAATTGCAAAGGGAGGAGATCCCGGCGCCCCAGGGAAGGAACGGGCGGCTCCCGGGCTATGGGGTCCGGTCTGTGGGGGAATCTTTGGGTGCTGTGGGGCCTCCTGCTGCCCAAAGCTGCTCGGTCCTGCTCAGATCAGCCGAGCCCGGGACCGATTTACGGCCGGGGCCGGAGATCCCAAATCCCGGCTGGAGATCCCAAATCCCGGCTGGAGATCCCAAATCCCGGCGGGGCCGGGGAGGGAGCAGAGCGGTGATCAAAGGTGCGGGGGCCTGCGCTCGCCACAGCCAGCTCCAGCCAGCCCTTGAGCCGTTCCCGCCCGGAGAGGAGGGGGGTCTGATTTCAGGGAGCCAGGACCTGAAAGGCGATCGGGAGCCTGGCCAGGCACATCCAGGGAAATCACTGGGGCTGGTGGTGGGATTGAGGGGAAAGAGGGAATGCGGGTGTGGAGGAGTTGTTTTGGGGAATTACAGGGAATTTGGGAGAGCGCCCTGGCTGTGGGATTGAGGGGAAACAGGGAATACAGAGATGGAGCGGTTGTTTTGGGAAATCACAGGGAATTTGGGAAATCGCCTTGGCTGTGGGATTGAGGGGAAGGAGGGAATACAGGCACGGAAGGGTTGTTTTGGGAATTGACAAGGAGTGGTTTTGCGGGATTGAGGGGAAACAGGGAATACAGAGATGGAGGGGTTGTTTTGGGGAATCACAGGGAATTTGGGGGATTACCCTGGCTGTGGGGTTGAGGGGAAAGAGGGAATACAGACATGGAGGAGTTGTTTTGGGAAATCACAGGGAATATGGGAAATCGCAAGGGCTGTGGGGTTGAAGGAAAACAGGGAACACAGACATGGAGGAATTGTTTTGGGAAATCACAGGGAATCTGGGAAATTGCCTTGGCTGTGGGATTGAGGGGAAGGAGGGAATACAGGCACGGAAGGGTTGTTTTGGGAATTGACAAGGAGTGGTTTGTGGGTTGAGGGGAAAGAGGGAATACAGAGATGGAGGGGTTGTTTTGGGGAATCACAGGGAATTTGGGGGATTACCCTGCCTGTGGGGTTGAGGGGAAAGAGGGAATACAGGCATGGAAGGGTTGTTTGGGGGAAGCACAGGGAATCTGGGAAATCACAAGGGCTGGCTGTGGGGTTGAAGGAAAACAGGGAATACAGAGATGGAGCGGTTGTTTTAGGAAATCACAGGGAATTTGGGGGATTACACTGGCGGTGGGGTTGAGGGGAAACAGGGAATACAGACATGGAGGAATTGTTTTGGGAAATCACAGGGAATCTGGGAAATTGCCTTGGCTGTGGGATTGAGGGGAAGGAGGGAATACAGGCACGGAAGGGTTGTTTTGGGAAATCACAAGGAGTGGTTTGCAGGATCGAGGGGAAACAGGGAATACAGAGATGGAGGGGTTGTTTTGGGGAATCAGGGGGAATTTGGGGGATTACACTGGCTGTGGGGTTGAGGGGAAATAGGGAATACAGGGATGGAAGGGTTGTTTTGGGGAAGCACAGGGAATCTGGGAAATCACAAGGGCTGGCTGTGGGGTTGAAGGAAAACAGGGAATACAGAGATGGAGCGGTTCTTTTCGGAAATCACAGGGAATTTGGGGGATTACACTGGCGGTGGGGTTGAGGGGAAACAGGGAATACAGGCATGGAAGGGTTGTTTTGGGAATTGACAAGGAGTGGTTTGCAGGATTGAGGGGAAAGAGGGAATACAGAGATGGAGCGGTTGTTTTGGGGAATCACAGGGAATTTGGGAGAGTGCCCTGGCTGTGGGATTGAGGGGAAGGAGGGAATACAGGCACGGAAGGGTTGTTTTGGGAAATCACAAGGAGTGGTTTGCAGGATCGAGGGGAAACAGGGAATACAGAGATGAAGGGGCTGTCTTGGGGAATCACGGGAAATTTGGGAAATCACAAGGGCTGGCTGTGGCATTGAGGGGAAAGAGGGAATACAGGCGTGGAAGGGCGGATTTGGGAAATCCCCAGGAGCGCTTGGCGGGATTGCCCGGGAAGAGGCCAAACCGCCGAGTTTTGGGGCAGGAATTCACCCGCCAGGCCCCGCAGAGGTGACACCGGGATGTCCCTCGGGCTCAGGCCTCTCACCACAGCTCCCGCCCCGAGCCGTGGGGCCAAGCCGGGCTCGGGGCAGCCCCGGGGCTCTGCCCTGTTCCTCCGGAGCCATCCCCGCCCCACTGCTGTCCCGCACCCCGCGGAGGGGACGCCGCCGGTGGGGGATGCAGGAGCGGGAGCGCTGCCCCTGCCTTCCCCGAGCTCCGCAGCGGCACCGAGAGCCCCTCGCTGCCTCGCCGAGCCTCTCCCGGCTTCTCGTCTCCCTCTCCCTCTCCTCTCTCCTCCATTTGATGTGGAGAGGAGCTGTCTGCCGCTCGCGCGTCTGTTCCGAGAAGGGATCAGAAGTTTCAGCGAGCGCTCGGCGCCTCTCCTTTGATCCATGTCCTGAGGCCTGCTTGACAGCGGAAAAAAGCATGGAGACAAAACGACTCAGTCAAAGTGATTCCTGACAACTGTCTCCGTGAGATAAGGAAGCTCTCTGTGTCTTGGTGGGGTTTTTTTTATTTTTTTTTTATTTTTTATTTTTTTCTAATACCGCCTCTCCGTTGCCATAAGAAGCGGAGTCACTTTAAACCAGAGGAGCAGCAGAGAAGAGCCGAGCACAGAGCTGAGCTTTATCGCGCTTCCCGTCTCCTTTTCCCACTCCTTTTTTTTTCTATTTTTTAATTTTTTTTTCCCCTACAAACCCCCTCTTTCCCCGCGTTTTTTCTCGCCCTCCTTCCCGCGGTTCCGGAGCAATCCCGGCGCGGCGGCGAAGCCAGGACATCATTCCAAGCGCAGGGAGATGCCAGCCGTGCCCGCGAGGGGCTGCGGGGGACACCGAGAGCCATTCTGCGACAGTAGCCAGCCCTTCCAGGGAAGGGCCTCGTTAAGAGCCGGGCTTTACCCGCCGCTGGCCGCTTCAGGGCTCCTCGGAGCCCTTCCCCCGCTGCCCAGCCCCGGGGTTCATTTTTTTGGGATTGTTTAATTCCGCTCGCCCGCCTCGTGTCACGCAGGGAATGTTCCCCCCGCTCCTCTCCTCTGCCGGGCGCTGGAGGGTGCAGGGCCTGGGAAAGGTGTGTGGGAACAGGGAAAGGGGCTGGGAATGGGATTGGGATCGGGGCTGGGCTCTCAGGGGTGCCCAAACACAAGGCAAGGGACGGGGAGGCGGCTGAGGGACATGTGGGGACCGTGGGGACAGGGCCGCTCCAGCCGGGTGAGGAGCTGTGGGAACGCGGGGATGGATCCCGGAGCCCCGGGCTGCTCCGGGGGGCTGCAGGGGACCTGAGGGACAGAGCCCGGCTTGGGACCCGAGGGACAGAGCCTGGTTTGGGACCCGAGGTGACAGAGCCTGGCCTGGGACCCGAGGTGGCAGAGCCTGGCTTGGTACCCGAGATGACAGAGCCTGGTTTGGGACCTGAGGTGACAGAGCCTGGCTTGGGACCTGAGGGACAGAGCCCGGCTTGGGACCCGAGGTGACAGAGCCTGGCTTGGGGCCTGAGGGGACAGAGCCTGGCTTGGGACCCGAGGTGACAGATCCTGGTTTGGGGCCTGAGGGACAGAGCCTGGCCTGGGATCTGAGGGACAGAGCCTGGCTTGGGACCTGAGGCGACAAAGCCTGGCCTGGGACCTGAGGTGACAGAGCCTGGCCTGGGATCTGAGGGACAGAGCCTGGCTTGGGACCTGAGGTGACAGAGCCTGGCTTGGGACCTGAGCTGACAAAGCCTGGCTTGGGACCTGAGGTGACAGAGCCTGGCTTGGGACCTGAGCTGACAAAGCCTGGCCTGGGACCTGAGCTGACAGAGCCTGGCTTGGGACCTGAGGTGACAGAGCCTGGTTTGGGACCTGAGGTGGCAGAGCCTGGCTTTGGACCTGAGGCGACAAAGCCTGGCCTGGGACCTGAGGTGACAGAGCCTACTTTGGGGCCTGATGTGATAAAGCCTGGCTTGGGACCTGAGGCAACAGAGCCTGGCTTGGTACCCGAGGTGACAGAGCCTGGCTTGGGACCTGAGATGACAGAGCCTGGCTTTGGACCTGCGGGGCAGAGCCTGGTTTGGGACCTGAGGTGACAAAGCCTGGCCTGGGACCTGAGGGGCAGAGCCTGGTTTGGGACCTGAGGTGACAAAGCCTGGCTTTGGACCTGAGGTGACAAAGCTTCACTTGGGACCTGAGGTGACAGAGCCTGGCTTGGTACCCGAGATGACAAAGCCTGGCTTGGGACCTGCGGTGGCAGAGCCTGGTTTGGGACCTGAGGTGACAAAGCCTGGCTTGAGGCCTGAGGTGACAGAGCCTGGCCTGGGACCTGATGTGACAAAGCCTGGCTTGGGGCCTGAGGTGACAAAGCCTGGCTTTGGACCTGAGGTGGCAAAGCCTGGCCTGGGACCTGAGGTGACAAAGCCTGGTTTGGGACCTGAGGTGACAAAGCCTGGCTTTGGACCTGAGGTGGCAAAGCCTGGCTTGGGACCTGAGGTGACAAAGCCTGGCCTGGGACCTGAGGTGACAAAGCCTGGCTTGGGACCTGAGGTGGCAAAGCCTGGCTTGGGGTCTGGAGACGAGGACGGGGCTCAGAGGTCCCGGGCAGGACAAGGACAGAGCCACGCTCGGGGGATGGGGACAGGGATTGGAGAGCCATGGAATGGGTTGGGGTGGAAAGGACCTGGAAGCTCAACCTCGTTCCAACCCCTCCCGTGGGCAGGGACCCCCTCCCACCATCCCAGGCTGCTCCAAGCTGCCCCTGGGCACTTCCAGGACCGGAGTTCCAGGCTCGGAGTCCATCCCAGCCATGCAGAACCTCTCTGGGCCGGGGAGTTCCTCTCCCCCCCGGCTCTCCATAATTAGGTTTTTTTTTTGTCGCGGGTTCGCTCCGGAGTGAAACTCCATTAGCTGGGGGCCGGGGGGCGGCGGGGCCCCGCGGAGGGGGAGGGTCCCTTCCCCCCCAGAACCGCGCTGTGCCGCGCTGATAAACAGCAAATATCGGGGAACGGGATTTCCGCATTATCTGAGCGCGGCAGAAAATCAAAATTTCAGTCTAAATCCGAGGAGACGAAGCTCATAAGCTCCTCCAGCTGATACAGACGCCGAGCCCAGCCGGAGAAGGCTCAGGAGGCACAAAATAACATTTTTTTTCGTTGAGGGAAAAAAAAAAGATAAAAAAAAAGAAGTAGAAGAAGAAAAGAAAAGAAAGCAAAAAAAAAAAGAATGAACGGGAAGGGAGAAGCAGAAATCTTTGGGGGCTGCCAGGGGGGAGGGAGGGAGGAGGAGAGGTGGTGCAGAGAGGAGAATTGAGTGGTGCTGCAGCCCCTTCCTGCGGAGGGGAGAAATACCCGGGAGGGCTGGGGAGGGGGCTGGGGGGGCTGGGGGATACTGGGAGTGATGGGGAGGGGGCTGAGAGTGCTGGGATTGCTGGGATTGCTGGGGGATACAGGGGAGGGAGCTGAGAGTCCTGGAGAGGGGGCTGGGGGGGCTGGGGGATACTGGGAGTGATGGGGAGGGGGCTGGGGGGGCTGGGGGATACTGGGGAGGGGGCTGGGAGTGCTGGGGCATACTGGGAGTGATGGGGAGGGGGCTGGGGATGCTGGGGGTGCTGGGAGATACTGGGAGTGCTGGGCAGTGCTGGGGAGTGCTGGGCATGAGGCTGGACAGTGCTGGGGGAGTGCTGGGACGAGG
>JACSVZ010000023.1:1200932-1270929 GCA_014706295.1 Lycocorax pyrrhopterus obiensis
TTTTCCCCTTGGAGCCCTCCCTGCCCCTTCCCCACGCAGGCACCTTGGCCATGTTGGCCAAATCCATGGGAATAACGGGAATTTTCCCTTTGGAGCCCTCCCTGCCCCTCTCTCCACTCAGCACCCACAGGCCTTGGCCATGTTGGCCAAATCCATGGGAATAATGGGAACTTTCCCCTTGGAGCCCATGTTGGCCGAATCCATGGGAATAATGGGAATTTTCTCCTTGGAGCCCATGTTGGCCAAATCCATGGGAATAATGGGAATTTTCCCCTTGGAGCCCTCCCTGCCCCTTCCCCACTCAGGCACCTTGGCCGTGTTGGCCAAATCCCTGGGAATGACGGGAATTCTCCCCTTGGAGCTGCCGGGAGCTCAGGGACAGTGACAGTGGCCGTCCCTCATGAGGATCAGGAGCCGGGTGTGCTCCTGGCCTGGCACCGCCCAGCTCGGGGGCTTTCCTGCTGATCCAAGCCCTTATCCCGTCTCCCCTTCCACCCACGGATTCAGCATCCATCGCCTCTCCCGGCAGGGACTCCACAGGCGGCGGTGGCGTCGCTTTGCTCCCTCCCAGTGTCACCTTTGTGGGGACATCGCTTTGGTCTCAGTGTCACCTTTGTGGTGGCGTCGCTTTGCTCCCTCCCAGTGACACCTTTGTGGTGGCGTCGCTTTGTTTGCCCCCAGTGTCACCTTGTGGGGACATCGCTTTGGTCTCAGTGTCACCTCTGTGGTGGCATCGCTCTGTTTCCTCCCAGTGTCACCTTCCTTCATCCCTTTGTTTGCCCCAAGTGTCACCTTCCTCGTGGTGGCATCACTTTGTTTGCCCCCAGTGTCACCTTTCCTTGTGGTGACATCTCTTTTTTCACTCCCAGTGTCACCCTTCCTCCAGTGTCACCTCCCTTGTGGGGACATCGCTTTGGTCTCAGTGTCATCTTTTTGGTGGCATCCTTTTTTTTTGCTTCCAGTGTCACCTTTTCCTGTGGTGGCATTGCTTTGTTTGCCCCCAGGGTCACCTTTCCTTGTGGGGACATCCCTTGTTTTTGCTCCCAGTGTCACCTTTTCCTGTAGTGGCATCGCTTTGCTTGCCCCGTGTCACCTTCCTTCATCCCTTTGTTCCCTCCAAGTGTCACCTTCCTCTTGGTGGCATCACTTTCTTCCTCCACAATGTCACCTCTGCTTGTGGGGACATTGCTTTGGACCCGGTGTCACCTTTGTGGTGGCATCGCTTTGTTCGCCCCCAGTGTCACCCTTCCTCCGGTGTCACTTCCCTTGTGGTGGCATCGCTTTTCTCTCAGTGTCACCTTCCTTATGGTGGCATCGCTTTGTTCCCTCCCAGTGCCACCTTCCTCGTGGGGACATCGCTTTGTTCACCCCCAGTGCCACCTTCCCTTGTGGTGGCATCGCTTTGCTCTCAGTGTCACCTTTGTGGTGGCATCGCTTTGTTCACCCCCAGTGTCACCTTCCTTGTGGGGACATCCTTTCTTTCACTCCCAGTGTCACCCTTCCTTGTGGTGGCATCGCTTTGTTCACCCCCAGTGTCACCCTTCCTCCAGTGCCACCTGTCCTTGTGAGGACATCTCTTTGTTTCCTCCCAGTGTCACCTTTGCGGTGGCATCGCTTTGTTCGCCCCCAGTGTCACCTTCCTCATGGTGGCATCGCTTTGTTTCCTCCCAGTGTCACCTTTTCCTGTGGTGGCATTGCTTTGCTTGCCCCCAGTGTCACCCTTCCTCCAGTGCCACCTTCCTTGTGGTGGCATCACTTTGTTTCCTCCCAGTGTCACCTTTGTGGTGGCATCGCTTTGTTCGCCCCCAGGGTCACCTTTCCTTGTGGGGACATCGCTTTGTTCACCCCCAGCGCCACCTTCCCTTGTGGTGGCATCGCTTTGCTCTCAGTGTCACCTTTGTGGTGGCATCGCTTTGTTCCCTCCCAGTGTCACCCTTCCTCCAGTGCCACCTCCCTTGTGGGGACATCGCTTTGCTCTCAGTGTCACCTTTGTGGTGGCATCGTTTTGTTTGCCCCAGGGTCACCTTTCCTTGTGGGGACATCCCTTTTTTCACTCCCAGTGTCACCTTTTCCTGTGGTGGCACTGCTTTGTTCACCCCCAGTGTCACCCTTCCTCCAGTGTCACCTTCCTTGTGGGGACATCACTTTGTTCACCCCCAGTGTCACCTTCCTTGTGGGGACATCCCTTCTTTCACTCCCAGTGTCACCCTTCCTTGTGGTGGCATCGCTTTGTTCAGCCCCAGTGTCACCCTTCCTCCAGTGCCACCTGTCCTTGTGGGGACATCTCTTTGTTTCCTCCCAGTGTCACCTTTGTGGTGGCATCGCTTTGTTCCCTCCCGGTATCACCCTTCCTTTTGGGGACATCACTTTGCTCTCAGTGTCACCTTTGTGGTGGCATCGCTTTGTTCCCTCCCAGTGCCGCCTTCCTTTTGGGGACATCCCTTTTTTCACTCCCAGTGTCACCTTCCTTATGGGGACATCGCTTTGCTCTCAGTGTCACCTTTGTGGTGACATCGCTTTGTTCGCCCCCAGTGCCACCCTTCCTCCATCCCCGGGCCCCTCCTGGCAGTGCCGACGAGCAGCCAGCCAATATTCCCCTATTCCCTTGTCATTCCTGGTTTTCCCAGCCTGGAGAGCCGGGAATGGGGCCGGCTGCTCCCGGCAGCGCTGACAGGGAGGGGGCTTTGTCCCCTCCGGGCCGGGCAGTGCCGCACTGACCCCTCGGCAGGGACGGATCTGTGGCGGTGCTTTTGGGCTTGGACAAGGACGGGTGGATAAATCCCTGGGGATGCTCTGGGATGCGTCTCCCGGGAGAACGAGGCGCCTTCCCTCATCCCGCTGCCGGCCCGAGCGCTCCCCGCTGTCCTTGGGAGCCAGAGCCGTGCTCGGCGATAAGAGGAGCGCAGTCCCGGCGCTGGGACGGCTCCAGCCCTGCCGGCGTTCCCGGGAGCCCGGAGAGAGGGGAAGGATGGCCGGGCCACCCCGAGCTGTCCCCGGCGCCCCGCGGGACGCGGCAAAGCCCCTTTTCCCCAGCGAGCGGCTGGAGCGGCGTCCTTTTCCCGGGATGTGGCGAGGGAAGGAGCTGTGGGAACGGGGGAAGGGCTGAGCTCGGAGCGGCTGCCGGCAGCGCGGATGAAACCGGAGAGGGAGAGAGGGAGGGAGGGAGGGAGGGAGAGAACGAGGGAGGGAAGGAGGGGGACGCGGAGGAGCGAAAGGTCCCCAGCTGGCTGTGAGTGGCATCTGCGCGCGGAGCGCAGCCTCCAGCTGAGAGCTATTTCACTATTTATTTACATGTAATTATTGCTATGAGGTGCAGATATTAACACTGTCAAGAGCAATTTGCCCTGACATTTTTCACTCGCTCTGTTCCCCTGACGTTCGGGGCTGGGTGGGATTTTTTTTTTCCGCCGCCTCTCTCTTCCCCTCTTCCCTCCTCGCGGCCCCGCTCCGCTGCGGGCACGGCGCTGCTTTAATCCCGCGCCTTTCGCAACTCATTAAACTCCGAAATTTAATTTTGGGGGGGAGCGCCTCCCGCCCCCGCCCAGCAGCCGAAGCATTTCCAGCGCTTTTACAAACCGAATTTACCGCTGGCCGCGTTTTCAATCGCGAGGCAATCTCGGCCTCGACCTTCGCTGCATCTCAAACACCCCAAAGGTGCCCAAGCGTTCATGGCGGGGACCCTCGGAAAGCGAACGCAGAACAAAGATTTTTTATTTATTTTTTCCTTTCCAGCAGCATAAAAATCACCTCCCGCTCCAAAACAGGGGGGTTCGAATCAGCGGCCGCTTCCGATTTTTTCAGCCCTGTTTTTTTCCATTTTTTTTCCCCATTTTTTCCCCCCTTCTCTCTCCGCTGCCCGAACCGCCCGATTTCAGTGCTCGGTGACACTTTAAATTAAGACTTCCGGCCAGCGCCGGAGCCCTGATTTAACGAGACAGTTGTTGGATGTCGTTTAATAAATCCCAATTGCGCGTCAGGACTCGTTTGCCGCGCGGCAGCGGGGACGTGACGGGCACGGCTCAGCCCGGCCTGGGCTTTTCCCCTCAGCCGAGAGGGGAGTTGGGACCATTTCACAAATCCTTCGTGCACAATAAACCCTCTTCCTCCTCCTCCCTCCGCCGCTCCAGGATTCCCACTCGTGGTTCGTGACCATTCCCACTCGTGGTTCGTGACCGTTCCCACTCGTGGTTCAAGGACCAGGAGGGAGGATTTAGGAGTGGGTGACCAGGGTGTTTTGGGGCTGTTTGTGGAAGGGGTAAATCCCATAAATTCTGGGTGTTCCTCGGAGCCGGAGCCTGCTGGGTTTTTGGGAGGGATTTTAGTGATCCCTCTGTTTTCTCTGCAGCGCTTTTGGCCCTTTTTTGGTCGTTCTTAGGGTTGGGCCAGGCTTGGCTTCAGCTCTCTGGGCTTTGCAGGGGAAGAAAGATCCAGGAATGTGGGGCTTTCCCCCTCTTCCCTTTTCTGAGGCACCGACACCGAGAAGGTCAGGCCCCAGATGTGAAATATCCGGTGTTTTGTGGGGCGGATTTGTTCCTCTTCGTGTGCGGGCGCCAGGAGCAAATAGGGGCAGGAACGGCCTCGGCCGCGTCCTGCTGTGCACCTGTAACCCCCATCCCGGAGGAAAAGGGATAACCGGGATCGGGAAAATTTGGGAAGAGCAAAATGGGGTCGTTCCATTCAGCGCTCCCAGGAGGGTTTGTTCTTCCCTCTTTGCAAACAAAAGGACAGAAACCACCACGAGCGGATCTTTAATTTCGGGGTTTTTGTCACAAATCGCAGCTTTTTGCTTCATTTCGGCCTTTCCCTCGGAATTTTGTGCCTGAGCTTGGGTCCCTCACCCCTTCCCATTTCCACGGACGCCGACGGAAAGGATTTTTTTCCTCTGGAAGAAAATGTTGTTTATCTTCCCCACCGCGTTTCCCCACCACCTGCTGACCCTTTGTCAACCCTTCCCAGGACGAGCTGGGATTTAAAGCCGGAGCTTCTGCAGCTTCTGTGGCTGCCGGGTTTGGGTTTAAATCAGAGCCCGGCTTGGAAATCCCACATTTTCTGTTCCCAGCTCCTCCTCCCCACCCCATTTCTGTGCGTGGCGCCAAAACAAAGCTGATAAAGCCTTATCAAACCTTATCAAACTCCCTTAGATCTTCCCAGGGACAGGCCTAGAGGGACCCCAAACCACCCCATGGTCTGAAGTTCTCACTGCTGGGCTTAACTTAAGCCAAGGCTGGCTGGAATGAGCCCGGCAGCGTTTGGGATGCTCAGATTCCCGCTTCCCGATAAACCCCAGCGCCGGCTCGAGTTTTGGCCCTTCTTGGGCTCGAGTTTAAGGGGTTTTTTGGCTCAAGTTTTAGTTTTTATTGGGCTCGAGTTTTAGCCTTTCTTGGACTCAAGTTTTGACCTTTTATGGGCTTGAGTTTAGCCTTTCTTGGGCTTGAGTTTTAGCCTTTACGGGGCTCGAGTTTTGGCTTTTCTGGGGCTCGAGTTTTGATCTTTCTTAGGCTTGAGTTTTAGGTTTTTTTGGGCTCGAGTTTTAGGGGGTTTTTTGGTTCAAGTTTTGGCCTTTCTTGGCCTCGAGTTTTGGCCTTTCTTACACTCAAGTTTTGGCCTTCCTTGGCCTCGAGTTTTAGCTTTTATTGGGCTCGAGTTTTGGCCTTTCTTGGGCTCAAGTTTTAGCCTTTCTTGGGCTCTAGTTTTAGCTTTTATTGGGCTCAAGTTTTGGCCTTTCTTGGGCTCGAGTTTTAGGGTTTTTTGGGCTCGAGTTTTAGGGGGTCTTTTGGTTCAAGTTTTGGCCTTTCTTGGCCTTGAGTTTTGGCCTTTCTTGACCTCGAGTTTTGGCCTTTATTAGACTCGAGTTTTGGCCTTTCCTGGGCTCGAATTTTAGCTTTTATTGGGCTCGAGTTTTGGCCTTTCTTGGCCTCAAGTTTTGGCCTTTATTAGGCTCGAGTTTTGGCCTTTATTAGGCTCGAGTTGTGGCCTTTCCTGGGCTCGTTTTTCCGGGCGAAGGGGAGAGCTGAGCCCTGCCCCGCCTGCTGCTGGTGTTGAACGCTTTCATCAGCTCAGAGCCCCTGGAAAAGGGCAGAATCTCGCAGAAACGAGGCAAATTCCTGCTCTTTATCTGCAGGGGGGTGTCGGGAGGCTCAGGATCTCCGCTCCTGCCGGGGTTCGGGGGTCGCTCCGTGCTCCAGAAGCCCCAGAATCCCTTTCTTTGCGTGCGTGCGGACAGGAGGTTTTTCTTCTCCTCGCAATGACCAGGGCAGGATTAATCAGGCCGGGGCTTTACTGCCGCTGACCCGCGGGCACCCGCAAAGCCCCCGCAGCAGCTGGTCCATGCATTAACTCCGCTCTGCCTTAATCTCGCCGGGTTTAGGACCGGCTCATGGTGAGGCAGGGATGGGAGCGGGTGGGACATGGGGATTTTCCCGGCTTCTCTCGGGTGCCAACGCTGATGGGGCTCAGGGCAGGTAAAACCCAGGCCAGGCTCTGGTTTTTGGGATTCAGCTTTTCCCCAGAGTCCCAAACTCGGTGCAAAGGCACCCGAAAAGCTCCGGCAGCAGCTGGGCCGTGCACGAACCCCTCTTTGCCTTAGTCCTGCCGGTTTTAAAACCAGCTCGTAGTGAGGCAGAGACAGGGGCAGATGGGACATGGAAATTTTCCCTGATGGGGCTCAGGGCAGGTAAAACCCAGGCCAGGCTCTGGTTTTTGGGGTTCAGCTTTTCCCCAGAGTCCCAAACTCGGTGCAAAGGCACCCGAAAAGCTCCGGCAGCAGCTGGGCCGTGCACGAACCCCTCTTTGCCTTAGTCCTGCCGGTTTTAAAACCAGCTCGTAGTGAGGCAGAGACAGGGGCAGATGGGACATGGAAATTTTCCCTGATGGGGCTCAGGGCAGGTAAAACCCAGGCCAGGCTCTGGTTTTTGGGGTTCAGCTTTTCCCCAGAGTCCCAAACTCGGTGCAAAGGCACCCGAAAAGCCCCGGCAGCAGCTGGGCCATGCATGAACCCCGCTTTGCCTTAGTCCTGCCGGTTTTAAAACCAGCTCGTAGTGAGGCAGAGACAGGGGCAGATGGGACATGGAAATTTTCCCTGATGGGGCTCAGGGCAGGTAAAACCCAGGCCAGGCTCTGGTTTTTGGGGTTCAGCTTTTCCCCAGAGTCCCAAACTCGGTGCAAAGGCACCCAAAAAGCTCTGGCAGCAGCTGGGCCATGCATGAGCCCCGCTTTGCCTTAATCCTGCCGGTTCTAGGACCGAGGTGGGGCAGGAGCAGATGGGACACAGAGACCTTCCCTGATGGGGTTCAGCGCAGGTAGAACCCAGGCCAGGCTCCGGTTTTGGGTTCAGCTTTTCCCCAGAGTCCCAAACTCCGTGCCAAGATCGCGGTTCCTCCGAGCCGGAGGGTGGGAGCTGAACTGGGATCCGAGCAGCTAGGCCAGGATGGGAGCAGGATGGGAGCGGGATGGGACCGGAATGGTGCCGGGATGGGAATGGGATGGTGCTGGGATGGTGCCGGGATGGGACCGGGCAGCCGGGCCAGGATGGGACCGAGATGGGGCCGGGATGGGACTGGGATGGGAATGGGATGGGAGCGGGATGGGAGCGGGATGGGGCCGGGATGGGAGCAGGATGGGGTTGGGATGGGAATGGGATGGGGCCGTGATGGGAGCGGGATGGGAGCGGGATGGTGCCGGGATGGCAATGGGATGGTGCCGGGATGGGAGCAGGATGGGGTCGGGATGGTGCCGGGATGGGGCCGGAATGGTGCCGGGATGGGAACGGGATGGGGCCGGGATGGGAACGGGATGGGGCCGGGATGGTGCCGGGATGGGGCTGGAATGGTGCCGGGATGGTGCCGGGATGGGAACGGGATGGGGCCGGGATGGGAATGGGATGGGGCCTGGATGGGAACGGGATGGGTCCGGGATGGTGCCGGGATGGTGATGGGATGGGAGCAGGATGGGGTTGGGATGGGAACGGGATGGGGCCGGAATGGTGCCGGGATGGGAACGGGATGGGTCTGGAATGGTGCCGGGATGGGAACGGGATGGGGCCGGGATGGTGCCGGAATGGGGCCGGACGGGGCCGGGCAGCCGGGCCAGGACCGCGGGCGGTGTCGCGGCTGCCGGCAGCGAGGACGCGGTGACATGTGGCAGCTGCGCCCTCTGCGTGCCCCCCTCGTCACTGCCCAGTGCCTGCCACAGCCAATCTGCGTCCTAATCGCCGGCAATTAACACCAAACACTCTCGCCCCTCGCTGCCACCCCCCCGCCCCCAGCGCGGACACCCACCCCCGGAGCTCGGGATAAAGAGGGAAGAGCCACCCCCCCTCCCCAGCCGCGACCCTCTCCCCCTTCGCTTCCCACTAACTCAGCGCAACCAATTAGGCATCTGACACCCGCGCTGGCTGACAAATTGTTTCTGTCATCTGCTCTCTGTCTTCCATTAAACGGGAGGCGGAGGGGGGCTCCGAGGGGAGGGGGCGGGAGATGTGATCTCCCATGCTTAGCGAGGCCAGATACATTAATTACAAAACGGCCATTTGCGGCATGAAAACGCATTAATTAAATTTATGCAATCATTATCTTTAAATAGTCATATCTCGGAAGCGATCAGCCCCTTCCTGAGTCTTCCCTCTCCTCCGCTAAGTAGCTCTAATCCCTTTTCCACCATTTATCTCGGGATCAGCGGTGCCTTGTGCGCTTCCAAACTTCCGCGGCAGGAGAGCGCCTCAAAGACTCTGCTCGAGCCGTCGAGGGAGTGGCGGCCGCGCTCCTGCTCTTGGACGGGCACGGAGGGAGGATTCGCCCATTTTTTTGGGAGGTTTTGCATCGAAATCTATCCACAAAAAAAACCAAAAAAAACCTCTCGGCTCAGCTGGGAGTGGTGGGGTTGAGGAATAAAGTGAAGTTCTGGCGTTGGCCCGGGAGAGCGAGGGCTGCGCTGTGTCGCATCCCGCCCGGTGCATGCGGGGCTGTTTTCCTTGGAAAAGGTTTGATTTCAATGAGGCAGCCGCCTTCCGTCAGGGGAATCTTTTTTCCCCCCCCTCAAAAAATCGCTTCGTTCGAGGCCATCGGTGGCGCCCGCGAGAAAAAAAAATCCGGGTTTAAAAAGAGGCGTTTCGTTGCTCTGATGCTCCAGGTTGCTTTGCTTTGTAATCCTAAAAGATATTTCAATTCCGAGCACCTTCAGAGGTGGCCAAAAACCCGAATTGTGCCCGGCGAACGAGCAGGGGGGACGAGGTGTTAAAGCCAGGAGCTTCTGCTCTCCTCCCTCGCTGCTCAAAGGCTTCCCCGGGTGGCGATGGGCGCACAAATAAATCATCACCGGGAACTCAGCGGGGTCCGCGCCGCTACCCCAGGTACGGCACAGCCGAAATACCCGGGGGGGGAATTAATCTCAGCCCCTGCTTAAGAAAGCACCTCGGACTCAGCAGGAAAACTCCATCCGAAGGGCTTTTGGAGAGCTGGAGGACGCGGGGAGGGAGAGGATCGAAACCCCGGCCCCTCGGGGCTTTCTTATCGCTGCGGGGGAAAGATTTTGTTCTGCTCTTTGTGTGCCTGCGCCGTTTTTAATCAATCCTGCAGGGTTTTATTGCCGCTGTCCGCAATTCCTGGTGGGGCAGGGCGGGATCCAGCTCGGGGGGATTTGGATCCAAACCCCGCGTGGTGTTTGGATCCAGGAGTTTGGGATCAGGACCAGGCAGAATTTGGGGTGTGGGGGGAGTGAATCCTGTCAGGTGTTTGGAGCCGGGAGTTTGGGATCAGGACCAGGCAGAATTTGGGGTGAGAGGGGAGTGAATCCTGCCAGGTGTTCAGAACCAGGAGTTTGGGATCAGGACGAGGTAGAATTTGGGGTGAGAGGGGAGTGAATCCTGTCTGGTGTTCAGAACCAGGAGTTTGGGGTCAGGACCAGGCAGAATTTGGGGTGAGAGGGGATTGAATCCTGTCAGGTGTTTGGATCCAGGAGTTTGGGATCAGGACCAGGCAGAATTTGGGGTGGAGGGGGAGTGAATCCTGTCAGGTTTCTCCCATCCGAGGGGCTGGAATGAGCTCTGGGATTTCAGAAATTGGCTCGGGCACTGCTTGCCCTGCCCAGAAATCCCCTCGGCCTCCAGAGGAGGCCTCCAGGTGTCCGCAGCCTCCTCTTTGGGATGGAATTGGGGCTGTTGGGATCCAGCAGGAACAGTGTGGAGGTGATGACAAAGAGGGAACACAAAGAGTTCGCTTTTCCCTGGCCCGTCCCTGGGAATGGCCCTTCCTGGAGGGAAAGGAGAAGCCTGGAGCAGAGCAGGGGAAGAGGTGGCTGAGCTGGGCCATCCGAACTCCGGGGGCGGTGCTCCTTTACCCCAGTTTTCGGCCGGGATCCCCCTTCCTTCCCACTGTTCACACTCCAGACTCTGCTCCCTGGTGGATGCAGCTCCACCATCCCCGATTCCCGATTTTCTGGGAGGGTTTGGAGGGTCGCCTTTGCCTCCAGGAACACCGCAGTGCTCCCCAGCAGCACAGGGAGAGCACGTGGCACCGTGCAAGGCTGGGAGAGGCATTTCCTTGGATTCAGGAGCTGGGATTTCCCTTCGGGTGAAGGAAAAAGAGGTCCCGACTTTAAAAATTCCCTCCCGCTGTGGCAGCCTCAGGAAACCCAACCGGAGCCGAGAATCGCCTGGGATCCTGTTTGGTCTTTGGGGCGAGCTGGGAAGGGAAACCCTCACCCTAAAAAACTCCGGGAATCGGGAAAGCGAGCAAACCAGGAGCTGGGGATGGAATTTTCCCTTTCTTTGGCCAGCTCGGGTCATTCAGCGCTCGGTGCTTGGCCAGCGCTGCACTTGCTGAGCTCATCGGCGCTGTCAGTCAGCCGGGAGCCAGCACGGGCGCTGTTTTCGGAACCAGGAGTTTGGGACCAGGGCCAGGTAGAATTTGGGGTGGAGGGGAGTGAATCCTGCCAGGTTTCTCCCGCCTGAGGGGCAGGAATGAGCTCTGGGATCTCAGAAAAATCTCCCCGTGGCCTCTCCCGATCGACGCCGGGGGCAGCGGCTGGGCTGAGCGGGTGTCTCTTACACCGCGCTTAAGCCGGGCCTTAACTGATTACAGCCCGTGATTGATCAGAGAGAGGGAGGGAGGGAGGCAGAGAGGAGCTGGGGGCCGGGGCTATCAGCGCACGGGGCTATCAACTCACGGAGCGGGGCTATCAGCACACGGAGCGGGGCTATCAGCTCATGGAGCGGGGCTATCAGCTCATGGGGCTATCAGCTCACGGAGCGGGGCTATCAGCGCACGGGGCTATCAGCACACGGAGCAGGGCTATCAGCGCACGGGGCTATCAGCACACGGAGCGGGGCTATCAGCGCACGGAGCAGCCTCGCCCGGGGCCGGGCGGTGCCGCGGGGGATCCTTTGTGGTGCAGCTCCTTTCACAGACAGTGGTTGGATGTCATTTAATAAATCCCAGTCGTGCGTCAGGACTCGTTCGCCGCCCGGCAGCGGGGACGCGACGGGCACGGCTCAGCCCGGCCTGGGCTTTTTGGGATCCTTCCACAGCTCCTTCGTGCACAACAAACCCTCTTCCTCCTCCTCCTCTGCCGCTCCAGGATTCCCACTCGTGGTTCGTGACCGTTCCCACTCGTGGTTCAAGGACCAGGAGGGAGGATTTAGGAGTGGGTGACCAGGGTGTTTTGGGGCTGTTTGTGGAAGGGGTAAATCCCATAAATTCTGGGTATTCCTCGGAGCCGGAGCCTGCTGGGTTTTTGGGATGGATTTTAGTGATCCCTCTGTTTTCTCTGCAGCGCTTTTGGCCCTTTTTTGGTCGTTCTTAGGGTTGGACAGAACTGGCCGAGGCTCCCATGCACTCTCAGAGAAAAGCACCGCCGGGAATGGGAACGGGAATGGGAGTGAAACCAGGGAGAGGAGGGAAAAGTGAGGAGGCGAAGAGGAGACCTTGCCCTGAATTTGGGTCTGGCTTTGTCGGACTCCGAGGGGAGCAAGAGAGGTTCCTAAAGCAGCTGGAATTCACTGAGACCCGGCTGGGCTGTGTGGGGTCCCCTCGGTGCCGCTCTCATGGCACGGCCACAGGTTTAGGGCTGGTTTAGAGGGAGCCTTGGGGTGTGTTTGTGTCTTCCCTGGCGTTTTGCACAGGTTTAGGGCTGGTTCATAGGGAACCTTGGGGTGTGTTTGTGTCTTTCCTGGTGTTTTGCACAGGTTCAGGGCTGGTTTAGAGGGAACATCGGGGTGTGTTTGTGTCTTCCCTGGCATTTTGCACATGTTCAGGGGTGGTTTAGAGGGAACCTCGGGGTGTGTTTGTTTCTCCCCTGGCGTTTTGCACAGGTTTAGGGCTGGTTTAGAGGGAGCCTTGGGGTGTGTTTGTTTCTTTCCTGGCATTTTGCACAGGTTCAGGGCTGGGTTTTAGGGAACCTCGGGGTGCATTTGTGTTTTTCTTGCCGTTTCGTATCCCTCACCACGCCCTCAAAGCTTTTCCTTCCCCACCTGCCCCCAGCCGGCTCGAGCTTACCCAAAACAGACCCAGAAGCCACAAGCCCGGCCCATTTCCAGCCCTAAATCCCTCCATCGGTTTGGGAGTGTTTAGGAATTCCAGCTTTCCGTGGTTCTGCCTTCCTGCTTTCCCATCCCGGGTGACTTTGTTCCCAAACTCCACGAGCAGGGATTCGCATTCCTGCCACGGATACACGGGGTGAGGCGTCCCGGAGACGCTTCGTATTTCACCAGGGGAATCTTCCCGTGGGCGCTTTCCCTTCCAATGTATTCACAGAGAAACGCAGGATTAAATCCATGGAGGGTGGAAGCAGCACCAGGATGGAGTTTGGTGACTTGTGGTGACTTAAAAATCGGGAGGGCGGGGCGGCTCCGTTCGCTGAGCAGCACATGGGGCAATCCCGCGTCTTATCCTGGTTTTCCTCTATAAAATGTGGCGGCAACCTCAAGGAAATCAGGGAAAACGCTCCGTGCCGCTGTGCCACGACACAAACCATGGTGCCGGGGGGTGGTAGAGCACAAACTGCCCCTTTCCCAAGGGGAGCTGCCCGGCAGCGCCCGACATCGGAGCCCCGTGAGAGTTTGGGGTGCCGAGGTGCCCGTTCGCCTTTCGGCTCGAGTCTCTCCCGGTTCTGGCAGGGAGGAGCTCCTCTCTCCTGGCGTTTCCCGGTCGGTGAAATCGATGTCCATAGACCTGGGACCCCGCTGGCCTCCCCCAGCCCCCACTCCACCCCACAAAACATCTCTGTGTTTCCTCCCTGGTGATCCGGCCTGGCCAAGCCTTTGCCACCCACTTTTCTCCGGGGAGCAGCAGAGTTTGGTGTCCCAGCACCAGGAACCATGGCTCGTGTTCCTGTGCAGAGTTTGGTGTTCCTGAGCAGAGTTTGGTGTTCCTGAGCAGAGTTTGGTGTCCCAGCACCAGGAACCATGGCTCGTGTTCCCAAGCAGAGTTTGGTGTCCCAGTGCCAGGGACCGTGGCTCGTGTTCCTGAGCAGAGTTTGGTGTTCCTGAGCAGAGTTTGGTGTTCTGAGCAGAGTTTGGTGTCCCAAAGCCCAGTTTGGTGTCCCAGAGCAGAG
Source organism: Lycocorax pyrrhopterus obiensis (assembly GCA_014706295.1). Lineage (NCBI taxonomy): Eukaryota > Metazoa > Chordata > Aves > Passeriformes > Paradisaeidae > Lycocorax > Lycocorax pyrrhopterus. Next base: position 1,214,478 of record JACSVZ010000023.1, read on the forward strand.
TTTGGTGTCCCAGCACCAGGAACCGTGGGTCGTGTTCCTGAGCAGAGTTTGGTGTCCCAAAGCTGAGTTTGGTGTCGCAAAGCTGAGTTTGGTGTCCCAAAGCAGGGACTGTGGCTCATGTTCCTGAGCAGAATTTTGTGTCCCAGCACCAGGAACCGTGGCTCGTGTTCCTGAGCAGAGTTTGGTGTCCCAGTGCCGGGGACCGTGGCTCGTGTTCCTGAGCAGAGTTTGGTGTCCCAGAGCAGAGTTTGGTGTCCCAGCACCAGGAACCGTGGCTCGTGTTCCCGAGCAGAGTTTGGTGTCCCAAAGCAGGGACTGTGGCTCATGTTTTGGAGCAGAATTCGGTGTCCCAAAGTCAGGGACAGTGGCTTGTGTTCCTGAGCACAGTGTGGTATCTCAAAGCTGGGGACAGTGGCTCGTGTTCCCGAGCAGAGTTTGGAGTCCCAGAGCAGAGTTTGGTGTCCCAGTGCCAGGGCCTGTGGCTCGTGTTTCCAAGCACAGTTTGGTATCCTAAAGCAGGGACAGTGGCTCATGTTTTGGAGCAGAGTTTGGTGTCCCAAAGCCTGGGACACTGACTCGTGTTCCTGAGGAGAGTTTGGTGTCCCAAAGCAGAGTTTGGTGTCCCAAAGCAGAGTTTGGTGTCCCAAAGTCAGGGACTGTGGCTCGTGTTCCCGTGCAGAGTTTGGTGTCCCAAAGCTGAGTTTGATGTCCCAAAGCCAGGGACCAAGTTTGGTGTCCCAAAGCTGGGGACTGTGGCTCGTGTTTCTGAGCAGAGTTTGGTGTCCCAGAGCAGAGTTTGGTGTCCCAAAGTCAGGGACTGTGGCTCATGTTCCCTAGTTGAGTTTGGTGTCCCAAAGCCGAGTTTGGCATCCCAAAGCCCAGTTTGGTGTCCCAAAGCCCAGTTTGGTGTCCCAAAGCTTAGTTTGGTGTCCCAGTGCCAGGGACCGTGGCTTGTGTTCCCGAGCAGAGTTTGGTGTCCCAAAGCCCAGTTTCATGTCCCAGTGCCAGGGACCATGGCTCATGTTTCAGAGCAGAGTTTGGTGTCCCAAATCCAGGGACAGTGGCTTGTGTTCCCAAGCTGAGTTTGGTGTCCCAGAGCACAGTTTGGTGTCCCAGAGCCCAGTTTGGTGTCCCAAAGCCCAGGACCGCGGCTTGTGTTCCCAAGCTGAGTTTGGTGTCCCAAAGCTGAGTTTGGTGTCCCAAAGCACAGTTTGGTTTCCCAAAGCCCAGTTTGGTGTCCTAAAGCTGAGTTTGGTGTCTTAAAGCTGAGTTTGGTGTTCCCTAGCTGAGTTTGGTGTCTCAAAGCCCAGTTTGGTGTCCCAAAGCCCGGGACCATGGCTCGTGTTTCCAAGCTGAGTTTGGTGTCCCAGAGCAGAGTTTGGTGTCCCAAAGCCCAGGACCGTGGCTTGTGTTCCCAAGCTGAGTTTGGTGTCCCAAAGCTGAGTTTGGTGTTCCAAAGCCCAGTTTCATGTCCCAGTGCCAGGGACCACGGCTCATATTACAGAGCACAGTTTGGTGTCCCAAAGCCCAGGATGGTGGCTTGTGTTCCCAAGCTGAGTTTGGTGTCCTAAAGCTGAGTTTGGTGTCCCAGAGCAGAGTTTGGTGTCCCAAAGCCCAGTTTGGTGTCCCAAAGCTGAGTTTGGTGTCCCGAAGCCCGGGACCGTGGCTCGTGTTTCCAGACCAAGCAGTTTTTAACGCAATTCCCACTCTTCCCCTCCAAACGCCGCTTCTCCCGTGGGATTTCTCAGAGCCCTTAGCGGACGTTTGACCCCGCGGTGCTTCCGACTCCCGTGTGGGATTCCCGCTGCTCCTTCCCAGAGCACCCGCGCCGAAGCCGTTCCTCTTCCCCCCTCCAGCCGAGACCCTCCCGTTCTTTCCGCGTAGCTTAGAACCTTTTCCTCAGACCTTGTCTGTAATTTGTACATCCCTACAGAAGCAGGGTGCCCAAAACAAGATGCAGTGCTCCCGCTGGAACCTCACCATAGCCCTGAACAATCAGGTAACAACTTCCCACCGCCTTTTCCGCGCTCCTCCTCCTCCTCCTCCTCCTCCTCCTCTTCCTCCTGTTCCTCCCTCGGGCAGCCCCCGTGGCTCCGCTTTGCCATCGCATTCCCGGCTCCATCCCACCCCCGGCACCTCTCCATCGTCGGTGTGTGGCAGCTTCCCATCCATCCGGCGGAGCAGGGCCATTGTAGGGCACAGACTCATCTCCATGTCACCTGCCGTGCCCCAGACCCCCCTTTTTCCCCGGCGCTGGAACATCCCTGGGATGTTTAAAATCGCGGGAAGGCGCCGATGGCATTCCTGGGTTGGTTGTTCGCTGTTTGGGACGGCTTCAGAGGGGTCCGGTGCGCTCTGTCCGGGGGGACGTAGGGAATTAAGGATTTGGGCACGTCCCGTTCCCAGCTCTCCACATGTTTCCCAGTGGAGGTTTGGGGCAGGAAATCGGGACGTCGCAGCTCCCCAGCAGCAGCCCTGTAGCAAGAGGAGCTCTGGGGCTGTGGGAGCTCCTCCGCTGCTCCCCTCGGCTCGTGGAGGGGGATGAACACCCCGGGTTTGTTACCCCTGAATCCCCCCAAAATCCAAGTGGAGACTCTGACCACAGCCTCGGTCACGCCCGAGAGAGCCAGGGCTGTGCTCGAGGTCACCGAGGTCACCACGGAGGGCGGCCGAGGGGATCGCTGGGCTTGGAGAACACCTCCAGGACCCTCGGGAACAACCCCCGTGCCCACCAAACCCCATCCCAAAGCTCCAGTTTGCTCCGAAATCTGCCTGGGATGCGAGGAGCTGCATCCCGACCCGGATCAGGCGTTTTCCCGGGTGCAGGAAGTGCGAACCCTCGACCGCAAAGCGAATTTAGTGGGCGCTTGGTTGGGAATGCTGGGATCCCGCTCGGCTGGCTCTGGTGATTTAGAAACTATTCGGAATTAATTGCTTGGTTTTGTGAGCGCAGCGCCAGCGATTGCCACACAAGCCATTCTAGCCCTACCTAGGGGCGTATTTGCATATATTTATCCTCCTTTCAAGTGGAGATCTTTGGGGAAAGTGTATTTATCTCCTCCGAACTCTTTCTTCGGCTTTCAGCCGTCCTGCAGTCACCTCTTCGTTTTGTTCCCGTTTTAATGTATGTACGGAATAATCGACTCTTCCTCTTCCCGCCAAGTGGAAATGAATCCGCGGAGATCAAAAAGCTCTAAATGCCGGGAAGGGTTTTCCTTCTGCCGGGGAGCAGGAGCGGGATGGGAAACAAAGATGAGAAAGGTTGAGCTGAGTTCGCCCCAAAAACTGTCTGGGAGGGCAGGGCACGACCTGGAGCAGCCACGGGTGGCAGGGACCGAGTTCCCTCCTGGAGGAACTGTGAGAGCTTGGTCCTGGTCCTCAGTAAATCCCGGAAATCCAGCAGGTTTCCCAGCAGGCGGATTTTCCATGCCCTGGGAAGCGAAGTGGGAGCAGCCCAGAAGCTGAAACCCGGAGAGATTTCAGCCTCCCGGGCAGAGAATTTCCCGGTGCTTCTTGCCTGGTGTGGCATTGAAAAGTCCCAGCCCTGATCCCATTCCCAGCCTTTTTTCCCAGACAGGGAGGATTTCTCCCTGTTCCTTCTTGCCTGGGGTAGCTCCAAAGGGTCCAACTGATCCCATTCTCACCCTTTTTAACAGAGAGGGAGGATTTCTCCCCATTCCCAGGAAACATCCCAGGCACATCCCGGACACATCCCGGGCAATTCCTGCCCCCCCTCCAGGCCTGCGTCTCCTGGGGTTTGGTCTCCTCAGAGACCTCGGTGTCCCCCTGCTCGTGGAGCACTGAAGCACCCTGGGCATGGATGTGTCCCTGGACATGTCCCTGGCTGTGTCCCCAGGTGTGTCCCTGGATGTGTCCGCACTGTGTCCCTGAATGTGTCCCCGGATTGTTCCTCGATGTGTTCCCACCGTGTCCCAGGATGTGTTCCTGGCTGTGTCCTCGGATGTGTCCCCGGATTGTCCCTGGATGTGTCCCTGGATGTGTCCCTGGATCTGTCCCCAGATGTGTCCCCAGATGTGTCCCTGCGTGTGTCCCTGGATATGTCCCTGGCTGTGTCCCTGAATGTGTCCCCAGATCTGTCCCTGGATGTGTCCCTGGGTGTGTCCCTCGACGTGTCCCTGGATCTGTCCCCAGATGTGTCCCTGGCTGTGTCCTCGGTGTGTCCCTGGATGCATCCCTGGGTGTGTCCCCATCGTGTCCCCGGATGTGTCCCTGACTGTGTCCCCAGATATGTCCCTGGATGTGTCCTCGGCTGTGTCCCTGGATGTATCCTAGGATTGTCCCTGGATGTGTCCCCAAATTGTCCCCGAATTGTTCCTGGGTGTGTCCCTGGATATGTCCCTGGGTGTGTCCCCGAATGTGTCCCCGGATGCGTCCCTGGATGTGTCCTTGGGTGTGATGTGTCCCCAGATCTGTCCCTCGATGTGTCCTTGGATGTGTCCCCGGATTCTCCCTGGGTGTGTCCCCAGATGTGTCCCCGGGTGTGTCCTGGGATGTGTCCCCGCCATGTCCAGGAGCCGACGGGGGTCACCCGGTGGCCTCGGGAAGCTGCCGAGGCAGGGAAGGAGCCGTGGCCGCTCCGGGGACGTCCCGTGGATCTCGGACGCCACCGAGGAGCAGCAGCTGGCCAAGGCCTGGCCACCAAACCTGGGCGCTGCCCTCCCCTTCTCCATCCCTTATCTCTCCCCATCACTCGGGTGCCCCTCCAGCCCCTCCTGACCCCCCCGCCCCAACACCCGGATCCTGATTGCCCAGCTGGAAGGTCCTAATTGCGCTTCCCTCCCCAAAGCCGCCTCCGTTTATCATAAAGGGTGCACATTTCCCCTGCCGCAGCTTCCACGGCCAGAGGCCCTGAGGGCCAGCTCAGAAATGGAGGGAATTAATTACATTTTTTTAACTCCCCTTCTTTTAAAGTAGGGGAGAGAGTGATGAAACGTCCCGGGGGGGAACGGGGGGGAGCTGCCGAGGAGGGTGGGGAGGGAGGCAGCAGCAGGAGGTGAGGGGGGAGCTGCTGCTTTCATCCAGGAGGGTCTTTGTGCATCAACCTCGGGCTCCCCAGCGCCTCGGGACCCCTCCCTGCTCCTCCCCACCACAGAGGTGACCTCTGGAGAGGGAAGGGACGGGGCTGAAAGTCCTGGCCCCAAAGCCTGAGCCCACGGGATGGATTTGGGACAGGAAAAGCCACGGGGAAAGGGAGAGGACGGGGATGAGAGGGAGGGAAAGGGACGGCTGCCAGTCCCGGTGATGGACAGGGAGCAGATCTCCCCGCAGATAAAGCCTTGCAGATGTGGAGTGGGTATCGATTTTTGGTTAGTGACGATAATGCACCAAGAAGCCATAAATTAGAAGCCAGCAAGGTCAGAAAGGAAAGGCAGAAGGACTTTGCATTCTTGAGGAGGGGATCCAGAGTTCAAAAGTTGCCTGGAAAATGAGTTTCTCCAGCTGGAAGGAGAAGTCAGGGAACGCGGGCCCGCAAGGGCTCTGCAGGTTTTCCGTGCTGGGTGGCAAGGAGGGAACAGGAATTCCGCTTCCCTCTCGGTATTCCAAACACCTTCATGTCCTGGGGCGGGGAAAATCGGATCTGCCCTCGGCTGAACCCGTGCAGAGCTCAGGGAGCTCGGCCCCAAATCCCTCCGAGCCTGTCTGGGAAGGGCAGGGGTTTCCCGTGGGCAGCGTTCTTGGAGAGGGACCGGAGAGTTTGGGGGCTCGGCCTGAGCTGTCGGGGTCCCCTCGGCCACCCCAAATCCATGGGAGCATCCAGCTGGGATGGATTCCCCCACCCCAAATCCATGGGAGCATCCAGCTAGGGATGGACTCCCCACCCCAAATCCATGGGAGCATCCAGCTGGGATGGATCTCCCACCCCAAATCTGTGGGAGCATCCGGCTGGGATGGATCCCGTACCCCAAATCCATGGGAGCATCCAGCTGGGATGGATCCCGTACCTCAAATCCATGGGAGCATCCGGCTGGGATGGATCCCCCACCCCAAATCCATGGGAGCATCCGGCTGGGATGGATCCCCCAGCCTCTGCCCAGCCACGCTCCCGTTCCCCACCCTGGCAGGGCTGGGAGGGAATCCCAGCTCCTGATGTTCCCACTTGGCATTCCCAGAGGGAAATTCAGCCCGTCCTTGCCAGAGAGAGGCCTTGGGCCGGGCTGAGCTGTCCTTCGGCAGGGGCGGTGTCCCTGCAGAGGCTCCAGAGGGGGAGCAGGCACTGGGAACTCCCCAGGACCGGCGCTGGCGGAGCTGAGGCCGGCCTGGAGTGGCTTCCACAGGAGCAGAGCTGGGATTAGGAGCCACTCCCGATTCCCGGTGGCTGAAGCCAATCCCTTTTTTCAGCAGGACGTGTGGAAGCCCCCGCTCCGCTCCCGGAACCTGGGGCGTGAGTCTGGGTTTCATTTGCCAGCGCCGCTTTACATCCCCCTGTTTCTCTGGGAGGAAGTGTTAACGCGGCTCTCGCCGGCTCGGGGGGCCTCGCCTCTTCTCGGGCTAATAAAAAGCAGCTGAGGGAGCCCTGGGGACGCGGCCAGGAGGGAGAGAGCACAAACCCCGCTGCTCCCTGAGCGATTCCAGTCGCCTCTCGCTGCCCTCTGCACCTGCAGGGCTCGGCTCACACCCCCAGCCAGGCAGCACTTCCAGGCCTGGACAGCTCAGGGGAAAGGGCAGAGCTTCCCAAAAACAGCTCACGGTCCGCTCGTCTGTGTTTTCCGCGCGTGTTTATTGCTCTGAACGCCCGGCTCCGCTCGTGGATTCACCCCAGCCGCGTCCGGGGGCCCCCGGGGGAGGGTCCTGGGCGTCCCTCAGGACGGAGATCCCGCACCTCCAGCCCGCGGGATGCTCCAGCCCGGAGCTCTCCCTGCACCGAGGGGATTGGGGGCTGAGCCGGATCAGAGTTCGTGACCCCGCTTTACGGGGAGCCCACAAATAACTCTGCAGCTGGAAAAGCCACTCCGGGCTGCCCTTCCGCGATTTCCCCGCTCCTGCAGAGGGGCAGAGGGATCTGTGTTCCACCCCCCAGGGCAGCACGGCAGCCCCAGTCCTGGATTAATCCACTCTCCCGAATATTCAAACGCACTTTCCTCTCCTCACCCCTCCAGCCCTTGGGGCTGCCGCGGGCCAGGGAGCTCCACGGGCACATTTTGGCTCCGAGTTCGGGCAGAACGTCTTCATCGAGGCACCTCGGGGCTTCATCCCTGCCGTGAGCTGAGCCTGGAGGCTCTGGAGAGCCGATTTAGGCTCTGGCTAAGCCTCGGCGTGGGGACAGCTGAGCCGGGCTTAACTTTCGGGGAGCAGCAGCAAAATCTGAGCTCGGTGCGGGGTGGAAAAGATGGAGGGGGGGGTGGTCAGTGAGCCCAGGCTGGGGGTCAGTGAGCCCGGGCTGGGGGTCAGTGAGCCCGGGATAGGGGTCAGTGAGTCCGGGCTGGGGGGGACGAGCCCAGGCTGGGGGAAACGAGCCCTTCCCTCGCTCAAACCCCATTCCCGTGCCCCAATCCCACACCCCAGCCAAGCCCCGCGCTCGGGGTTGGATGGATTTTCCAGGATTTTAACCCAGCCCCCGCTGCCGGATTCCCCTCGCGGCCCAAGGCCCGCGGAGCAGCTGAGCCGGGAGGGGATTTTCCACCGAGGCGAAGCATCCTCGCCGCTCTCCCGAGCCCTTCCTGGGGGAGGAGGAGACGCTTTAGAAAGCAGGGGCCGGCTCGTGGCCGGGCTTTCATCCCCAAGGTGAGGGAGGAGGGGCCGGGAAGGTGTCGGGGTGAGCAGGAAGGGGAACCTCGGCCCCATCAACCCCCCCCGCCCGCCTCGTGTCCCTGCCGAGAATGCAGCCCCGGCACAAAAGCTCTCCAGGCCGCTGCCGGCGGGATAAAGGGCTCATTTTACCACTTGCCAGGCTCCAAATATTTCCAATTTGCCACTTTAATTGATGTCAATGAGGTTATGCTAAATTCGGAGATTCGGAGCCGCTCGGCATCTGAGCGCCGGGCGGGCCCCCCGAGGTGACCGTCCCCTGTCCCCTTCCCTGGCTCCTGCAAACCCTTTCCACCCTGAACTCGGAATTACCCCGGGGAAATCCTGCTGATCCCGCGTGAAGGGCAGAGCCTCACCCCGAGCTCAGCCCCGGGAACAAATCTGGCATTTTTTTGCTGCAAAAAAAGGGGGAAAAAAGAAAGAAAAAAACAACAAAAAAACCCAAAAAAACCCCTAATTAGTTCATCTGGTTCAGGTCTCCAAGCAGGAAGGTTTCTTGTGTGCAAATTGAATTACGCTTTCCAACCAAGCACTGAAATGAGCCGGACCAGGACCTGTTACCCTTTAACATTTGGGGGCAAAGAGAACTTGGGCGTTTCAGCCCCTAAAGCCGCATCAAAGCCGGCGAGGGTTTGATCTGCTCCGGTCGGGGGGCTCTGCAAACCAAGCCCTGCTCTGACTTCCCAAAGAAAGGCGCTGTCCTCGTCGTTTATTTAGGAAAACTGGGATTTTTCTCCCTGTTTTCCGTGGCTCCCCGGCAGGGCGGAAAAATATCCCCAAAGCCCGAGTGGGCTGGGGAGGAACTTTTCATTCTCCCTGTTCAGGGCTTCCAAGGAGAACCCTGAGGCTGTGGGGGCTGCCTGGGGGTTGGGAGGAGCAGAGCCCGGCTCTCCTGCCCAGCCAGACCTGTTCGGACGTTGTCCATCACAAAACACCATTTTGGGGCTGTTTTCCTATTACAAAACACCATTTTGGGGCTGTTTTCCCATTAAAAAATACCATTTTTGTGGCTGTTTTCCTATTAAAAAGCACCATTTTAGTGGCTTCTTTCCTGTTACAAAGCATCATTTCTGTGGCTGTTTTCCTATTAAAAAGCACCATTTTGGGGCTGTTTTCCTATTAAAAAGAATCATTTCTGTGACTGTTTTCCCATTGAAAAGCACCATTTTCAGGCTGTTTTCCTAATAAAAAGCACCAATTTTGGGCTGTTTTCCTACTACAAAACACCATTTTTGGGCTGTTTCCCTATCCCAGAACACCTTTTTTGGGGCTGTTTTCCCATTAAAAATCACCGTTTGGGGCTGTTTCCCTATCCCAAAACACCTTTTTTGGGCTGTTTTCCCATTAAAAATCACCATTTTTGGGCTGATTTCCTGTCCCAAAACACCTTTTTTGGGCTGTTTTCATACTAAAAATCACCGTTTGGGGCTGTTTCCCTATCCCCAAACACCGTTTTTGGGCTGTTTTCACACTAAAAATCACCATTTGGGGCTATTTCCCTATCCCAAACCACCATTTTTGGGCTGTTTTCCTGCCCCCCCGGCCCCTGACGCTCTCTCCGCTGTCTCTCCGCAGGTGATGAGCATCCTGAGCAACCCCAGCGGGGTCCCGCCGCAGCCCCAGGCCGATTTCTCCATCTCTCCCCTCCACGGCGGCCTGGACACCACCAACTCCATCTCGGCGAGCTGCAGCCAGCGCAGCGACTCCATCAAGTCCGTGGAGAGCCTCCCGACCTCGCAGTCCTACTGTCCCCCCACCTACAGCACCACCAGCTACAGCGTGGACCCCGTGGCCGGCTACCAGTACGGCCAGTACGGCCAGAGTGAGTGCCGGGCTGGGGCCGCCCCTTCCCGGGGCGCGGGGGAAGGCGGTGGGCACGGATTTATCCCAATTCCGCCTGTCGGGTGGGATGCCCGCGGGAGTTTGTCGGTCTGGAGGGGAAAAAGGGAACCTGCTCGTCGCGGGTTGCTCCTCCCGTCGCGGCTCGATCTGAAATCCTCTGTGGAGTGTTTGAGGTGGAAGCTTTCTGTCAGCAAAGGGCGAATCCCAGCCCTCTTCTCCTTCCCAAATTCTCACTGCCCCCAAAAGCACCAGGACACGCTCACCCTGCTCTGCCAGCCGCCTTCTCCTTCCCAAATTCTCACTCCCCCCAAAAGCACCAGGACGCGCTCACCAGGGGAAATCCGGGATTTGAAAGCCGAGCTCAGCGTGTCCCTCCTGCCCTGCCCTGCCCGGGACGCGGCTCGGAGCTTTTCCTACAGAACGCGTTCATCGGCTGGGCCGGAGAGCCGGGATCGGGATCCTGAGCCTGCCCGGGAGCTGGGAGGCTGAGGGAGCCGGGCAGGGGGGTGACAGGGACAGCCCGTCCGGGTGACAGGGACAGCCTGGCCGGGGTTGTTCCTCCTGCTGGGTGGCGGGGACAGCCACTTCAGGTGACAGGGACAGCCCAGATGGAGTTGCTGTTCCATCTGGGTGACAGGAATAGCCCATCACTCATCCAGGTGACAGGGACAGCCTGGCTGGGGGTGTTGTCCCTGCTGGGTGACAGGGACAGCCTGGCCAGGGGTGTTGTCCTGGATGGGGGTGACAGGAACAGCCCATCCAGGTGACAGGAACAGCCTGGCCAGGGGTGCTGTCCTGACTGGGTGATGGAGGACAACCAGTTCAGGTGACAGGGACAGTCTGGCTGGGGGTGCTGTCCCCACTGGGTGACAGGAACAGCCCATCCAGGTGACAAGGACAGCCCAGTTGGGTGACAGGAACAGTCTGGCCAGGGGTGTTGTCCTGGCTGGGTGACAGGAACAGCCCGGCCAGGGGTGACAGGGACAGCCCAATGGGGGATGTTGTCCCTGCTGGGTGACAGAGACAGCCTGGCTGGGTGATGGGGACAGCCTGGTCAGGGGTGCTGTCCCCTCTGGGTGACAGGGACAGGCTGGTCAGGGGTGACAGGGACAGTCCAGCTGGGGGTGTTGTCCTGGCTGGGTGACAGGGACAGCCAGTTCGGGTGACAGGCACAGCCCAGTCAGGGGTGTCATCCTGGCTGGGGGTGACAGGGACAGCCAGTTCAGGTGACAGGGACAGCCTGGCTGAGGGTGCTGTCCTGGCTGAGGGTGACAGCGACAGCCAGTTTGGGTGACAGGGACACTCATCCGGGGGTGCTGTCCCCTCTGGGTGACAGGGACAGCCAGTTCGGGTGACAGGGACACCCGGCCAGAGGTGCTGCCCTGGCTGAGGGTGACAGGGACAGCCAGTTCAGGTGACAGGGACGCCCGGCCGAGGGTGCTGTCCTGGCTGAGGGTGACAGGGACACCCGTCCCGCTCTCACCTGCCGTGTCACCCCGGCCGCGCTCCGAGCGCCGCTGCCCCGGCGAGGGTTAAAGGTGCATCCTCTTCCTGCGGGAGCGCTGCCGCTGCCCGCAGCCCGTCCTCGCTGACCCGTCCTCGCTGACCCGTCCTCGCTGACCCGTCCCCGCTGACCTTCCCTGCCCTCGGCCGCGGCGCTTGGCCCCGCTCCCGTCACAGCCCTTTAATGTGCGGAGCTCCGCGGGCTCAATGAGAACCGGCTGTGGCGGCAGACGGGATCAATAGCGGCCCCCCCGCCCCTCCCCTTTTTGTTTGTCGGGAGTTTGATCTGTGACCCGCTGACCTTCCCCTCGCTTCTGGATGCGGGGGCTGGACACACGTGCTATTGATAAAAATCTTAAACAAATTCCGATACCATGTATTTCCAATAAAGATTCCCTCGGGCGCGGCGTTAGTCACACCCATGTGTGTAAAAAATAAAACACGGCAGCGGGGGTGGGGGGCGAGCGGCCACTGAGAGCGAAGGAGAAAGGAGGGTTTGTCTCGCTTTGCCGCAGGAATTTTCACCCGAGCTGCTCGCACGGGCCTGTTTTTGTTGTTTTCCCGGTTTCTGCCCCGGTTTGTGTCGCCCCGTCGGTGACGAGCTCTCTGCCGGTCTTTAGTCCTGCTAAGAGCAGCCCCCGGCGCGCGGTTGACCTTGGAATAACATCATTTTCCCCAGCTTTTCCCAGTGCTTTGCAGGTAATTCCAATTCCTCCTCCTCCTCCTCCTTTCGGGGGTTCTTCGCTCCCTTTCCAATTCCATTGAAACGCCCGTCGGTGCGAGGTGACCCCCGCGGGGGGCGTTTGTTCGGATCGGGTGTTTCTTCCTTGCTCTGATGCGGCACAAAAGCATCGAAACTCTTTTTTTTTTTTTTTTTTTTAGGTGAGAAAATGTATTAATGAGATAGTGCAAGGTGTTCTTTGGATTATGTATAATGTAATGGTTATATGGAATATATAATATAATTTATATTGTATTATATCATATATATAATATATAATATAATATAATATAATATAACATAACATAACATAATATAATATAATATAATATATAGTATAATATAATAGAAATGGGGGTTATGGTGCCGGGGCAGGCTCTCTGTGACAGGGGACATTCGGGATTTCCCAAATCCTGGGATTTGGGGATCGCAGCCCTGTGGCTTTCATGGCCTGGCGGAGAATCCCTCTCCTCCTGCTTCTCCTCATTCCCAGTTTTACAAAAACAAACCCAGCCTCACTTTCCCTCTCACTTAAACAAACAAACACCCGGAGCCCCTTCCGTGAATTTCTCGTTTTATTTTGGCTTCCACCCCATTAAACCAACAAGCCTCGTCCCTGGCTTCTGGCCTGGGATACCCCGGTGCCTCCGCACTCTCCCCACCGGCACAGAGAGGAATATTTCGGGGTTTTTCAGGAGGACGGGATTGCCGTCGAATTCCCAACTTGTCCCTGGGGCACGACGGGCTCTGCTCCCAGGGAACGAGGGACAGGACGAAAGGAAATGGCAGCGAGGGAGGTCCAGGTTGGATTTTGGGGGAAATTTCTGCCTGGAAAGGGTGGTCAGGCACCAGCACGGGGAGACACCATCCCCGGGACTGTTCCCAAAAGTGTGTGGATGCCCGGAGACAGGGTTTGGGGCTGGGCTCGGTGACCTCAGAGGGCTTTTCCAACCTCAGCCACCATTCCATGATTTTGTGGGCTCCAGCTGCTCACCCCCCTCCTTCCCCCAGCGCCACCCAGCGCGGGTGACACCGGGGACAGAGCCACCACCACCCACCCACCCACCGGGGCTGTCCCCGGAGTGAAACCCCCTTTCCCCGCGGCCTCCCGGAGCCAGCGCTCCACGTGGCTCCCTGAAACGTCGGGAGACCAAGCGGGAAAGCTCCGGATGAGAGCTGGGGATGGAACCCTGTGGACGTTCCCCCGTGGAAGGTGGAGGCACCACAGCCGACGTTGCTGCTGCTCCAGATGGGCTATCCCAGGACCCCGGAGCGCCACCGGATCCCTCCCGCTTCCAGAGCCGCTCCATCCCACCGGAGGGCAGCGGGGATGGCGGATCCGGGCGGTGCCGGCCGCTCCCGGAGGCCGGGGCCGGTGTTAATGATGCCGGTGATGGAACGCGGGAGCGTGAAGGGAATTCTAATGGATCTGCCAAGTCTAATCAGGATTGGTGCGTGGAAGGGGCTCCTCTGGGGCCCCGCCGGTGACAGGACGTTGATGGGTGAAATTTGTTTACTCATTGGCAGCGATCGGGCAGCTCCTGCCAGCTCCTGATTAATCTAATTGGGGCCATTAGAGGCGGGGAGAGGGACTTTGACTGAAGGCCGGCTAATGAGCAGTGTCACCGGCCGGTCCCAGCCCTGTCCCCTCACCCCGGGGCAGCCGGGGGAGCCGGGACCTCCCATCCCCTGCGGAGCTGGGGCTGCTCCCCCTTCCCAGATGGAGGCGAGGGAAGAGGTTTTCCGTGGGATGAAGGGAGGCAGAGCTCAGCCGCGAGTCAGCAGCGGGCGGGCGAGGCAGATCCGAGCCCAGGCCTGGTGAGCTTCCGCTGGAACCTCTGGAATGGCTTCCAGCAGCATCACTGGGAGCAGGAGCCTGGAAGGCTGATCCCAAACCTTCAGCTCATGCCCAGCTCCAGGCAGCTCCCTCGGAACCCCCTTTGTCCATGGTGGAATTTTAGCTCTTTTTGGGTGTTTATGGAGATTCGAGAGCCTCCCCTCCCTTGGGCTGTGCTGAGCCCCAGCAGGGTCTGTCCCACTCCTGGCAGCTCCATCCCAGCTCTGAGCCCCTTCCCGGGATGTCCCTGGGTTGTGTGACAGTCCCTGGGGTGTGGGTGACAATCCCTGGGGTGTGGGTGTCAGTCCCTGGGCTGTGCTGAGCCCCAGCAGGGTCTGTCCCACTCCTGGCAGCTCCATCCCAGCTCTGAGCCCCTTCCCGGGATGTCCCTGGGCTGTCCCAAGCCCCAGCAGGGCCCGTCCCGCTCCTGGCAGCCCCATCCGACCTCTCATCCCCTTCCTGGGATGTCCCTTCTCTGGGTGACAGTCCCTGGTCTGTCCCGAGTCCCAGCAGGGCCTGTCCCACTCCTGGCAGCTCCATCCCGGCTCTGAGCCCCTTCCCGGGATGTCCCTGCTGTGGGTGACAGCCCTGGTGTGGGTGACAGTCCTGGGCTGTCCCAAGCCACATCAGGGCCTGTCCCACTCCTGGCAGCCCCATCCCAGCTCTGAGCCCCTTCCCAGGATATCCCTGGTGTGTGGGTGACAGTCCTGGGCTGTCCTGAGCCCCATCAGGGTCTGTCCCGCTCCTGGCAGCCCCATCCGAGGTCTGATCCTCTTCCCAGGAGATCCCTGGCGTGTCTGACAGTCCGTGGAGTGGGTGACAGTCCGTGGAGTGGGTGACAGTCCCTGGAGTGGGTGACAGCCCCTGCTGTGGGTGACAGTCCCTGGGGTGTCTGACAGTCCCTGGTGTGGGTGACAGTCCCTGGGGTGTCTGACAGTCCCTGGGGTGGGTGACAGCCCCTGGAGTGGGTGACAGTCCCTGGGCTGTGTGACAGTCCCTGGTGTGGGTGACAGTCCCTGCTGTGGGTGACAGTCCCTGGAGTGGGTGACAGTCCCTGGTGTGGGTGACAGTCCCTGCTGTGGGTGCCAGTCCCTGGGGTGGGTGACAGTCCCTGCTGTGGGTGACAGTCCCTGGGCTGTGTGACAGTCCCTGGAGCGGGTGACAGTCCCTGGGCTGTCCCTGCTGCTCTGCGGGGCTGGAAGTCCAGGTCACCGAGCGTCCCCCGTGTCCTCACTGTCCCTTTTCCCTCCCCCTGCAGCCGCCGTGGATTACCTGGCCAAGAACGTGAGCCTGTCCACGCAGCGCCGCATGAAGCTGGGCGAGCACTCGGCCGTGCTGGGGCTGCTGCCGGTGGAGACGGGCCAGGCCTACTGAGAGCCGCGGCAGCGGGGCCCGGAGAGACCCCAGGAGAGAGCACCCACCCTTCCAGGGATCCTTCCCGGCCCCCAGCTGCGGGAAGAGGGGGCAGCTCTCCGAGAATCCAGAGCATTCCAGAGGCGAGTCCGGCCGCTGCGGCCTGGCTCCTCCTGTGGCCAGAGACAACGGGTTGGGGGCATTTATTAACCCCAGTCCCAGCCCTCCCTCCGAACCCCCCTGGCCACGGCATTCCCCCACACTCCAGGACTCTCCAACTTTCCATTCCCTAGGTAGCTGGCACAGTCAAAGCCAAATTGAGCTTAATTTTTTCTTTCTTTTTTTTTTTTCTCCCTTGTAAAGGAGAAAAAAAAAAAAAAGAAACGTTTCATTTTGTTTCCTTCTCTTTCCATTGCTGTAAATTTGGTGAATGTTGTATAGGAAGGAATAACCCAGCTGAGCATTAAAGGGTGATGTAAATCGGGACCACGGAAGACCTATGGACCAAATATAAGGACTTGTTTAAAACACAAACAAACAAACAAACAAAAAACCACAAGGACGGACGAAAGCAGAAAAACATTTATTCGAGGACAGCAAATTTCCCCAGCCCAGCGCACCCTCCCTTCTCACCGGTGGCTTCCCAAAGCACAGCCGGACGGGCCGGATCGCTGCTAAGCAGGGGCAGGATGGAATTCCAGCCAGCCTGGGACCTTTGGAAAACGCGGATGGCTGCGGGAGGAGCGGGGACCAAGGGCACGGGCACGAGCGACGGTCACTTCTCCTCTGAGGGACCAACTCCGATTGTCACCTGAGTGTCACCACCACCACGACAGCGCCCGAGGAGGGGCTGCGGACACAGCCGGACATCCTGGGGACACGGCTCCGGGTGGCCCTGCTGTCCCTGAGCTGGCCACGGCAGCAAGGACAAGAGGGCAGGGCCACTGCGCAGAGCCGGGTTCTGGCACAGGAGTCACCGGGAAGGGACCGGAGCCCGGGTTCTGCCACGGGAAGGGACCGGAGCCCGGGTTCTGGCACAGGAGTCACCGGGAAGGGACCGGAGCCCGGGTTCTGCCGCGGGAGTCACCGGGAAGGGACCGCAGCCCGGGTTCTGCCACGGGAAGGGACCGGAGCCCGGGTTCTGGCACGGGAGTCACCGGGAAGGGACCGCAGCCCGGGTTCTGCCACGGGAAGGGACCGCAGGCGGGTCCGGAGGTGCTGCCCCACCCGGGGATGGACGTGGGGCCAGGGGGATGAGCTGAGGGACGTTTTGCAGCAGCCAGGACAGGAAGGGTCTCCCAGCTGCCCCTCTCCGGGCTGCAGGGACGGGATTCGCCTTCCCGAGGCGTCCCCTCCTCTCTCGCTGCCCGGAGGAAGCTTTGCCCCATCCACCCACCCGCAGCTCCCAGCCCAGCCCAGCCCCACGGTCCCTTCCCTCTGCTGCTGGAGCCTCTCTCTGTCTCCCTCCCTCTCTGGGCCAGATCCCGCTCCCTGGATTTGTCCCCTCGCTTTTCTGCTCTCCCTCTTTGGTGTCGCCTCCCGTCCCCGCTCGGACAAACGCAGCCGACACGCGCAGGTCACCGCTGAGGCACGGCCCGCACCGGGGTGGGATATTTTCCTTCTGGCTGTGGTGACCATCCTGATTCCTGAGCAGACCCCAATGGGGCAGAGGTTTCCCCCTCACCTCCCGTGCTGGCTCGGGAGATTTGGCAAGGAAAGCTGCGCTGGGGTGGAGCAGGAGCTGAGGTGTGAGAGGTGCGGTGGCCACGGGCAGGGGTCGGTGGCCCCCAGGAGCTGTCAGGGTTTGGGATGCCCTGAACCCCTTTAGGACAGCGAATTCTTGCTTTTTGTGCACTGGGGGACCCTGTGGCGGGAGGAATTCTGCTCCAGGTTCCTAAAGGAGACATTCCCTCCTTCTCCCTTCTGCCTCTTCCACCCTTCCCAGTCCACCTGAGCCTGTTTGTGCGGCTGGAACGTTTCCCTGGGTTCTTCCCCTGCCTCGCCCCCACACCACTGACCCCGAGCCACCAGGCCACTGTCCCTGCGGCCGTCTGGAGACCTTCACCTGTCCTGGATTCCAGCGTCCCACCAGAGCCACATCAGCTCCCATCAGCTTCGCTTCCCGGTTCCAGCAGAGCCGGCTCAGCATTCCCAAAGGATTTTCCTGCACCTCTCCCGTGCAGGAGCTGCGGGCGGAGGTGACTCCTGAGTCCCGAGGCTCAGTGCTCCAGAAATCCCGGCTCTGCTCGTGCAGCTGCGCCGCACACGGAGCCCCAACATTCCCCGGATCGCAGAGCTCTGGAAGCGCTTCCGTTCCCACATCCTCTCCCGGGGCGGCGCGTGGCCCCTGCGGCCGGTGAGGCCAAAGGGACGCAGCTCCCGGAGGGGACTGAGGAGCCCCGAGGCCCTGGACTGGCCGGGTGATGCCGAGGCCTCTCCTTGCGCCGCTCCAGAGATCCTGGAGAGCAGCAGAGCCTCTGCCGCTTTTGGTGTTTGCGCTCCAGAGCCCATCCCAGAGCTCCTGCGGAATTCCAACCCTGGCTGAAACTCGCTCCCAACAGGAACCCCGAAGGGATCGAGGGTGGCTCCATGCCGGACACAAGTGGGAGCAGTGACGGAAGCACCTGCTGGGATTTCTCCCAGCGCCGTTCGCAGCAGCTGCTGAAACGAGAGATTTTCTGGAATTTAACAACATTTCGGAGGCCGAACGCTGACGGATCCCCAGCTGGGAGCACCTTCCCTGCCACCGGAATCCCACCCCGTGCCAATCCCTCCTCCTTCCCGCTGGAATTCCCGACCAAACGCCCTCCTCCTCGACCAGAAGGAAAGGCTCAATCCCCACGGAATCGCTTGGCTGCTGCTCCTGCTTTCGTCTTATCTCCTCTGTTATCTCCCTTCCCCTCCGTGTGTGTGCGTCCCCCAGGGACCCCTCACCAGTGGACAGCCGGGCCTGGCCGCCTCACCCGAGGGCAGGACCCCCCAAAAAAACCCCAAAACGAAAAGGATGGAGCACTGCAGAAACCCCTCTGCCCATCACCTCCCCCCAGAAAGTCCGTGGGCAGCCGGGCACTGCTGTAAATAGAATTCCTAGAGGAACAAAATAGCTCTTCTCTGACCTTCCCCTCGTTGGTCGCACTTTGTACATTAGTCGGAAGATTTTGGTCAGTGTGCTGTATGTTTATAGAAAGTTGCCATTTCTGGGGGTTTTTATACTAAAAAAAAAAAAAAAAAAAAGGAAAAAAACATTCCCCCCCCCCACCCTGCAGTGAGTGCCGTGCTAGTTAAAAAAAAAAAAGAAAAAAAAGAAAAAAGAGAAAAATTTGAAAAAAGAAGAAAAAAAAGAAGAAGAAGAAAATAAAAGGGGATTGGGGGGATGAACTGTAGAAATTTGCCTACGTGTGTTTTCAAAAGACATTCCAGAATCTTCGGGGTGGGATGGGGTTGATTTTGGGGGGTTTTTTGTTGTTTTTGTTTTGTTTTGTTCCTTCCTTTTGTTCACGTATGAAAGCCAGAAGGAATTTTCGGGTTCGTTTCGTTGGTTCAGTTTTGTTTCATGGGCTGCCAACCTCAGCTCTGCTGACGAGAGACAAACTCGGGGGGTGGGAGGGGACGGGAGCGGGGACACGGCGGAGGGAGGGGCCGGAGGGGGGACAGGCCGGGGTGTGGACAGCTGGAGAGCGTGAACCTGGCTGTGGCCACCTGGGCTGACCAAATGGACATCGAGTCTGGAGAGCTGGACAGCGGGAACCTGGCTGTGGCCACCCGGGCTGACCAAATGGATATCGAGTCCGGAGAACTGGACAGCGGGAATGTGTGGCTGTAGCCACCTGGGGCCACCCAGTGTGGACAGAGCCTGGAGAGCCGGACAGCGGGAACCTGGCTCTGGCCACTTGGGACCGCCAATGGGGACCAAGCCTGGAGAGCTGGACAGTGGGAACCTGGCTGCAGCCACCTGGGCTGACCAAATGGACATCGAGTCTGGAGAGCTGGACTACGGGAACCTGGCTGTGGCCAGCTGGGGCCACCAATGGGGACCAAGCAGATAGTCAGCTGCTGCTGACCCTGGGGGACCAAAAATTGCCCAGCGCCTCGTCCAGAGCAACAACGACCAAGGACACGGCCAGAGCTGGACACAGCAGAGATGGCCACACTCCAGAGGTGGACAAGCCAGAGATGGACACGCCAGAGATGGACACATCAGAGATGGACACGCCAGAGATGGACACGGCCAGAAGTGGACACAACAGAGCTGGACACAGCCAGAGCTGGACACAGCCAGAGATGGACACGCCAGAGCTGGACACAGCCAGAGGTGGACACAGCCAGAGACAGACACATCAGAGCTGGACATGTCAGAGATGGACACATCCGGGGTCGCTCTCCCAGCCCCACACCTCTCCCGTGCCTGTGGGTGGGACCTGCCACCCCTGGGGGACAGCAATGACCCCGAGGGGGTTCCTTTGGCCCCCCCAGCCCCCTCCCCACCACGGCACAGCCGGACTCAGCCCCGCCGCCGCGGATCGGCTCCTTTGTGTATTTAACGCTTCTAACCCGCCCTCCCTCCGCACCCCCGCGGCCCTCTCGGGTCCCTCCTAGCACTGTAGGGCATCCCCTGTCCCCCCAAGTCCTGCGGGATCGTCGCTTCTGTGTTTGCCTCATCGCCGTTCGCTCCGGGCCGTGGGCGCGCCTGCGCGCGCCGGGTGTGTACATACGGAACCGCGCCATAATTTATTCAGCTATATGGAGTAGATTTTAGTAGGAAGAGAAAAACTGGTTTTGCTTTAACTACCTGCTGCCTGTAGGTGTCTTTCTGTAACTCAGGCATAACTGTTGTACATTAAAAAGGGAAAAAAAGAAAAAAAAGGGAAAAAAAAAGGAAAAAAAGAAAAAAAAAAGAAAAAAAAATTATTCCGAGTGCCTTTGGGGTTGTTTGTGCGACGTGCCAGGAAAGAGCGGGGAGAACCTCAGGGGTATCCAACACACACACAGGCCAATTCCAGCTGTTTTCCCTCAAAAACCCAGCAAAACCTGGTTGGCGGCGAGGTGGAAGAGCTGTGTGAATAAATAAAGCCTTCAATTCGGCCGCGGCCCTGCGAATTCCCCGGCCTGTTGGCAGCACAGCCGAGCCTTTATCCATTGATCGGGACAAAGCAGCCCCGGGCCGGGCAGCGCCGAGCCGGGCCGGGCCCCGGCAGCTCCCGGCTCCGCGGGCACCTGGCTCTCATTAAACACCGGAGCCCGGCACCGCCGAGCGGAAAAATATTCCCAAATGGCGTCGGGATGCGTGGCTGGGGGCTCCGCGGTGGGAATAAAGCCTTGGGAACAAAGCCCTGGGTTCAGGAGCCATCTAAAGAGGGTTTGGCTCCCCGGGAAAGGCGTTGATCTCCAGCCGAGGCGCGCTGGGCCGAGATCCACGCGCGGAGCGGAGCCCGGGAGATGGACACGTCCCGGGGGGTGTTTGGGGCTGTCCCGCCTTGGAGGGGTCGGTCCGGGAGCTGCCCGGCCCCGCAAAGCCAGGGGAGGTCACCCCTGGTGGGAAACACCAACTGTGGGGTGGGAAACATCAACTGTGGGGTGGGAAACGCCAACTGTGGGGTGGGAAACATCAACTGTGGGGTGGGAAACATCAACTGTGGGGTGGAAAACACCAATTTTGTGGTGGGAAACATCAACCGTGAGGTGGGAAACATCAACTGTGGGGTGAGAAATGCCAACTGTGGGGTGGGAAACATCAACTGTGGGGGTGGGAAACATCAACTGTGGGGTGAGAAACACCAACTGTGGGGTGGGAAGCACCAACTGTGGGGTGGGAAACACCAATTTTGGGGTGGGAAGCACCAACTGTGGGGTGGGAAACATCAACTGTGGGATGGGAAATGCCAACTGTGGGGTGGGAAACACCAACTGTGGGGCGGGACACGCCCACTGTGGAGTGGAAAACATCAACTGTGGGATGGGAAACACCAATTTTGGGGTGGGAAAAGTCAACTTTGGTGTGGGAAACGCTTACTTTGGGGTGGGAAACGCCAACTGTGGGGTGGGAAATGCCAACTGTGGGGTGGGAAACATCAACTGTGGGATGGGAAAAAATGGTGGGGTGGGAAACACCAGCAGTGGGATGGGAAACGCCAACTTTGGGATGGGAAACACCAACCATGAGGTGGGAAACACCAATTTTGGGGTGGGAAACGCCAGCAGTGGGGTGGGAAACACCAACTGTGGGATGGGAAACACCCACGGTGGGGTGGAAAACACCAATTTTGTGGTGGGAAACATCAACCGTGAGGTGGGAAACACCAATTTTGGGGTGGGAAATGCCAACTGTAGGGTGAGAAGCATCAACTGCGGGGTGGGAAAGTCAGCTTTGGGATGGGAAACGTCAACGGTAGAGCAGGAAACACCAATTTTGGGGTGGGAAACATCAACTATGGGGTGGGAAACATCAACTGAGGGGTGGGAAACATCAATCCTGATGTGGGAAACACCAGCTGTGGGGTGGGAAACATCAACTGTGGGGGTGGGAAACATCAACTGTGGGGTGGGAAACGCCAACTGTGGGGTGGGAAACGCCAACTGTGGGGTGAGAAACACCAATTTTGGGGTGAGAAACACCTACTGTGGGGTGGGAAACATCAACGTTGGGATGGGAAATGCCAACTGTAGGGTGAGAAACATCAACTGTGGGGTGGGAAAGTCAACTTTGGGATGGGAAACATCAACGGCAGGGTGGGAAACATAAATCATGATGTGGGAAACATCAACTGTGGGGTGGGAAACACCAGCTGTGGGGTGGGGCACTGCCCGTGTTTGCGTTTGGGGAGCAGAAAGGGCAGGAATTGCCATCCTGGGATCCGCCACCGGCTCAGGGCTTTGGGATTGCACACCCTGCTCACTCCTTATCATCCAGCCCCTTATCAGCCCCTCCCTGAGACCCCTGAGCCCCCCACCTGCTCCCAGTGCCGAGATAATCCACATTTCTGAGGAAAACGGGAAACTCAGGGACCCCTGAGCCAAGGGCCGCCCACCCCAGGTGGGGCTGGGGGCTGGGGGGAGCCTGGAATCTCTGGGCCGGAGCTTTGGGGGCTCTGTGGGGGCTCCATGGGGATCCCTGGAAAATCCGACAGGAAAAAGCTGGAAACCGCAGTTCCCAAACCCCAAAGTCACGGGAATTACGGCCCGGAGAGGCTCGGCCTCGTGTGGGAACCGTCACCAACCTCAGCCCAGCTCCCTCCCCGCGTCCTGCGGGAATCGCATTTGGGATCTGCCCAGGAGCCCCTTCCCACCTCAGACCCCACCAGAACCTGCCGGGTCTGCCCGGGGGGGAAATCGGGTGCAGCTCTGAGCCCTTGGCGCTGCGGGGTCACACCCGGGGGGTTTAGGGGATGGGATCCCATCTGTCCAGGAGCCCCCAAAAGCGGTGACACCATAAACGAGGTGGCGTTAAAAATGCGGTGACACTAAAATGCTGTGACCCTAAAACACGGTGACACCATAGACCAGGTGACATTAAAAACAGGGTGACACCTTAAATGCAGTGACCCTAAAACATGGTGACACCATAAACCGGGTGACATTAAAAACAGGGTGACACCATAAATGCAGTGACCCTAAAACACGGTGACACTATAAGCCAGGTGACATTAAAAACAGGGTGACACTAAAACATGGTGACCCTAAAACACGGTGACACCATAAACAAGGTGACATTAAAAAAAGGGTGACACCATAAACGCGGGGACACTAAAACACGATGACCCTAAAACACGGTGACTCTAAGACATGGTGACACCATAAACCAGGTGACGTTAAAAACAGGGTGACCCTAGAACACGGTGACCATAAAACACGGTGACCCTAAAACATGGTGACACCATAAACCAGGTGACATTGAAAACACGGTGACACCATAAACCAGGTGACATTAAAACACCATGACCCTAAAACATGGTGACCCTAAAACACGGTGACACCATAAACCAGGTGACATTGAAAACAGAGTGACACTAAAATGAGGTGACCCTAAAACATGGTGACCCTAGAACACGGTGACACCATAAACCAGGTGACATTGAAAACAGGGTGACACTAAAACGAGGTGACCCTAAAACACGGTGACACCATAAACCAGGTGACATTAAAAATGCGGTGACCCTGAAACGCGGTGACCCTAAAACGCGGTGACGTCGTTCCCGGCCACATCCCTGTTTCTGAGCCCCGGCCGCTGCCCGGTCCCGGCTCCCGGCCCCACCCCGGCCCTTCCCGGTGCTCCCGGACCCCGCGGGCAGAGCGGGGCGTGCCCAGGCCCGGCCCGGGCGGGTCCGGTGCCCTCCGAGGGAGCCCGGGGGACCCGCGCCAGCCCCGCTGCCAGCGGGCGCTGATGGCTCTGAGCTGCCGGCGGCCTAATCTGCTGATAAGGCGCTGATAAGGGGCTGATAGGCGCTGATAAGGGGCTGATAAGGGGCTGATAAGGCGCTGATAAGGGGCTGATAAGGGGCTGATAAGGGGCTGATAAGGGGCTGATAAGGCGCTGATAAGGCGCTGATAGGGCGCTGATAAGGGGCTGATAAGGCGCTGATAAGGGGCTGATAAGGCGCCGATAAGGGGCCGATAAGGCGCTGATAAGGCGCTGATAAGGCGCTGATAAGGGGCTGATAAGGGGCTGATAAGGCGCTGATAAGGGGCTGATAGGCGCTGATAAGGCGCTGATAAGGGGCTGATAAGGCGCTGATAAGGCGCTGATAAGGCGCTGATAAGGGGGCTGATAAGGGGCTGATAGGGGCGCTGATAAGGGGCTGATAAGGGGCTGATAAGGCGCTGATAAGGGGCTGATAAGGCGCTGATAGGCGCTGATAAGGCGCTGATAAGGGGCTGATAAGGGGCTGATAAGGCGCTGATAAGGGGCTGATAAGGCGCTGATAAGGCGCCGATAAGGGGCTGATAAGGCGCTGATAGGGCGCTGATAAGGCGCTGATAAGGCGCCGATAAGGGGCTGATAGGCGCTGATAAGGGGCTGATAAGGCGCTGATAAGGGGCTGATAGGCGCTGATAAGGCGCTGATAAGGGGCTGATAGGCGCTGATAAGGGGCTGATAAGGGGCTGATAAGGCGCTGATAAGGGGCTGATAAGGCGCTGATAGGGCGCTGATAAGGGGCTGATAGGCGCTGATAAGGGGCTGATAAGGCGCTGATAAGGGGCTGATAAGGGGCTGATAAGGGGCTGATAGGCGCTGATAAGGCGCTGATAAGGGGCTGATAAGGGGCTGATAGGCGCTGATAAGGCGCTGATAAGGGGCTGATAAGGCGCCGATAAGGGGCTGATAAGGGGCTGATAAGGCGCTGATAAGGCGCTGATAAGGCAGCTCCCAGCCCGTGTGACGGCGGCTGCCGGCTCTGCCACAGCCCGGCCCCGCTCCCCGCGTCCCTGCGAGCGACCCGAGGCCACGGCAGGGGCGGCTCCGGTGCCCGGGGGGGCGAACGCTGCTCCTTTCCTGCCGATTATTTATTATTTTTATTTATTTTTTATTATTTTTATTTATTTTTAAATTATTTTTATTTTTATTTATTGTTTATTTTATTTTTAATTATTTTTATTTTTATTTTTGTGTTTTGTTTGTATTGTTTCTTTTCTTTTTTTTACTATTTTTAAAATTTTTATTTTTACTTCTATTTTATTTTTATTTTTATTTTTATTTTTATTTTCATTTTCATTTTTATTTTCAGTTTTATTTTTATTTTCATTTTTATTTTTACTTTCATTTTTACTTTCATTTTTACTTTCATTTTTGTTTATTTTTTCTTTTTTTTACTTTTTAAATTTTTTTAATTTTTATTTTTTATTTTTTATTTTTATTTTTATTTTTATTTTTTATTTTTCAAAATTTTTTGTTTGTTTTTTGCTTTTTTTTACTTTTGTTTTTATTTCTATTTCTATTTCTAGTTATTTCTATTTCTATTTCTAGTTATTTCTACTTCTATTTCTATTTCTAGTTATTTCTATTTCTATTTCTATTTCTATTTCTATTTCTATTTCTTATTTCTATTTTGATTTATTATTTACTGTTTATTATGACCTGGGAGTCACAACTCTTCCCTGTGGCCCCCGGACCCCTGCGCCCCCCGCAGCCTCCTCCGACCCCGCACCGGACGCTCCCCTGGAATTCCGTCCCTGCTGCCGGAGGGAGCCCAGGCCGGAGGGATCCCAGGCCGGCAGAGCCCCGGAGCGCAGGGAAACCCCAAATATCACCAATTCCGCCCTCGCTCCGCGGGTTTGTGGGGCGGGAGCCCTCGGAGGGGGAACTCCCACTGTCCTTTCCGACTTCCCAACAAAAAACGTTGAATGTTTCCATCATTTTCCTGGATGTTCTCACAATTACGGTTGGACTCGGTGATCCTGATCCCAGCGATCCCTTCCAACCCAGTTTATTCCATGATTCCATGGTTTCATAATCCTACAATTCCGCGATTCTGGAATCCTGTAATTCTATGATTCTGTAATCCTGCAATTCCATGATTCTCTGATCCTACAATTCCATGACTCCATGACTTAATAATCCTACAATTCCATGGTTCTATAATCCTGCAGTTCCATGGTTCTATAATCCTAAAATTCCATGAATCCATGATTTACTAATCCTACAATTCTGTGATTTTATAATTCTACAATTCCATGGTTCTCTGATCCTACAATTCCATGAATCCATGATTCCATGGTTTTATAATCCTACAATTCCATGATTCTGGAATCCTGCTATTCTATGATTCTATAATCCTGCAGTTCCATGATTCTCTGATCCTACAATTCCATGACTCCATGATTTAATAATCCTACAATTCCATGGTTCTATAATCCTGCAATTCCATGGTTCTCTGATCCTACAATTCCATGAATCCATGATTTACTAATCCTACAATTCTGTGATTTTATAATCCTACAATTCCATGGTTTTATAATCCTGGAATTCCATGGTTCTCTGATCCTACAATTCCATGAATCCATGATTCCATGGTTTTATTATCCTACAATTCCGTGATTCTGTAATCCTGCTATTCTATGATTCTATAATCCTGCAGTTCCATGATTCTCTGAGCCTACAATTCCATGACTCCACAATTTAATAATCCTACAATTCCATGATTTAATAATCCTACAATTCCATGGTTCTATAATCCTGCAGTTCCATGGTTCTCTGATCCTACAATTCTGTGATTCCACGATCCTACAGTTCCATGTTTCCATGATTCTATAATCCTACAGTTCCATGATTCCATATTTCTGTGATTTTATAATCCCATAATTCCACGGTTCTATAATCGTGTAGTTCTGTGATTCTATAATCTTACAATTCCATGATTCTATAATCCTATAATTCCGTGATTCTATAATCCTAAAATTCCATGGTTCTCTGATCCCACAGTTCCTTGATTCAGTAATCCTACAGTTTCATGATTCCATGATTTAATAATCCTACAATTCCGTGATTTTATAACCCTACAACTCCATGATTCCATGATTTTATAATCCTACAATTCCATGGTTCCCTGATCCTACAATTCTGTGATTCCATGATCCTACAGTTCCATGTTTCCACGATCCTTCAATTCCATGTTTCCACAATTCTATGATCCTACAATTCCATGATTCACCATTTCTGTGATTTTACAATCCCACAATTCCACAGTTCTATAATCCCGCAGTTCCATGATTCCGTGATTCCGTGGTTCTATAATCCTACAATTCCATGATTCTAGAATCCTGTAATTCTGTGATTTTGTATTTCTGCCATTCCATGGTTCTCTGATCCTACAGTTCCATGATTCCACAATTCCATAATCCTACAATTCCATGATTCCACAATTCCATGATTTCACAAACCTGCAATTCCATGATTCCATAATCCCCCAATTCCATTATTCTATAAACCTATAATTCTACAATCCTACAATTCCACGATTCCATGATTTTATAATCTGGCAATTCCATGATTCTCTGATCCTACAGCTCCATTATTCCATGATTTTGTGATTTTATAATCCCACAATTCCACGATTCCATGATTCTATAATCCTATCATTCCATGATTCTCTGATCCTACAACTCCATGATTCTGTAATCCTTCAATTCCATGATTTTATGATTTTATAATCCCACAATTCCATGATCCTACAATTCCATGATTCCACGATTCTGTGATTTCATAATCCTTCAACTGCATGATTCTATAATCCTATAATTCTGTGATTCTATGATCGTGCAATTCCATGGTTCTATAATCCTACGATTCCATGATTCCATGACTCAATAATCCTACAATTCCATGGTTTTATGATCCTACAATTCCATGGTTCTGTGATTCTTTAATCCTGTAATTCTGTGATTCTATGATCCCGCAATTCCATGATTCTCTGATCCCACAATTCCATGATTTTCTGATCCCACAGTTCCATGATTCTATAATCCTACAATTCCATGATTCCATGTTTCTGTGATTTTATAATCCCACAATTCCATGATTCTCTGACCCCACAGTTCCATGATTCTCTGATCCTACAATTCCATGATTCCATGATTCTATAATCCTATCATTCCATGATTCTCTGATCCTACAACTCCATGATTCCATGATTTTGTGATTTTATAATCCCACAATTCCACGATCCCATGATCCTACAATTCCATGATTCCACGATTCTGTGATTTCATAATCCTACAACTCCATCATTCTATAATCCTATAATTCTGTGATTCTATAATCGTGCAATTCCATGGTTCTATAATCCTACAATTCCATGATTCCATGACTCTGTAATCCTACAATTCCATGGTTCTCTGATCCTACAATTCCATGGTTCTGTGATTCTATAATCCCTCAATTCCGTGATTCCATAATCCTGCAATTCTGTGATTCTATAATCCTGTAATTCTGTGATTCTATGATCCCACAATTCCATGATTCTCAGATCCCACAGTTCCACGATCCCATGATCCTACAATTCCATGAATCCACGATTCTGTGATTTCGTGATCCTACAATTCCGTAATTCTATAATCGTGCAATTCCGTGGTTCCATAATCCTTCAATTCTATGATTCTATAATCCTATAATTCTGTGATTCTATGATCCCGCAATTCCATGATCCCGCAATTCCATGATTCTCTGATCCTACCATTCCATGATTCCATGATTCCATAATTCCCCAATTCCATTATTCTATAATCCTATAATTCTATAATCCTACAATTCCATGATTCGGTGATTCTACAATCCTGCAATTCCATAGTTCTCTGACCCTACAGTTCCATGACTCCGTGATTCCACAATCCTGCAATTCCACGATTCCACAATCCTACGATTCCATGATTCCGTAATCCTACAATTCCACGATTCCACAATCCTACGATTCCATGATTCCACAATCCTACAATTCCACGGTTCCGTTCTCAGAGGAAATCTGAGGAACAGAGAAATGTCCTTCCCATTTCTCATTCCTTTTCCTTTTCCTTTTCCTTTTCCTTTTCCTTTTCCTTTTCCTTTTCCTTTTCCTTTCGAGGGTGGGCCGGGAAAGGGAAGAAGCACCCGGCAGGGATCCAGGACAGTTTTCCTTTCTAAGCCGAGCTTTGAACCTTTTTTAAGCTCAGACTAAAGAAAATTAAAAATTTCCCCCCTTTTTATTCAAAACCAAGCAATTCCATAATCTTAAAAAGGAAATGTTTTAGGGAGAGGGGTTTAAACCAGCTCCGGTATTTCCCTTTTTCCCATCGCCTTTTCCAGAGCCAGGGATTCCCAAGGGTGTTTTGCCGCTGGAATTCCGTGGTGGTCTAAGGGCCTCGCCCACGCCCCGGCTGCCCAATCCCAAATCCCAAAGATCCGGGGGAAAGGGAGGCAGGAAAGCCCGGCCCTGCCTCGCGTGGGTGCTCTGGGAAGCGGATTTGGGGCGGGTTTAGGATCCCGATTTTTATGGATGCGGGAAATACACCCCAAAGCGTGATCCAGAACCCTGGAAGCGGTGCCTGATCCCAGGAATTCCCGTGGGATGACGTGCCCAGAACCACCTCCCTTCTCCAACCTCTGCTCCTGCTCTCCAAAGCTGGAGTTTGGGAAGCCGCTCCGGAATTCCCGCTCATTTTTTTGGGAAGCGCTGCTGCCCATCCCGAACAGGGATCCGAACCACCGGGAAAACCCTTTTCCCTCTGGCTCGGACACGTCCCGGCGGGATGAATTCCAACGTTTTTTGGGGATCAGGGACAGCCCGTTGGGCAGCGGGAACGCCTGGGCCGCCCTTTTTGGGATCGCGATTCCGCGGATCCTCCTGCTCCCGGAGCTTTTCCCGCTTCCTCCCGGCATTCCTGGGATGCGGGGCCCACCTGGGCCTTCAGCCACGCGGGGTGGAGGAGGAGCAAACACCCGTTTTGGGGTGGTTTTTGGCTCTTTTGGCTAAGTATTTTATTTAGGCATTATTTTAGGGTTTTTTTAGGGAATTTTTTAGGTATTTCTTCAGGTATTTTCTTTTGGTGCTTTGTTTAGGAATTTTATTTGGGAATTTTATTTGGGAATTTTATTTGGGTATTATTTTAGGATTTTATTCAGGTATTATTTTAGGAGTTTATTTTAAATATTATTTAGGTTTTTAGGTACTTATTTAGGTATTTTATTTAGGTTTTTAGGTACTTATTTAGGTATTTAATTTAGGTTTTTATTTGGATATTATTTTAGGTATTTTATTTAGGTATTATTTTAGGTATTTTATTTGGGTGTTATTTTAGGTGTTTTATTTAGAGATTATTTTAGGTATTTTATTTAGAGATTATTTTAGGTATTTTATTTCAGTATTATTTTAGTTATTTTATTTAGATATTATTTTAGGTATTTTTACTGGGTTTTTAGGTACTTATTTAGATATTTTATTTAGGTTTTTATTTGGGTATTATTTTAGGTATTTTATTTAGGTGTTATTTCAGGTATTTCATTTAGATATTATTTTAGGTATTTTTAGGGGGGTTTTAGGTACTTATTTAGGTATTTTATTTAAGTATTTTATTTATGGTGTTATTTTAGGTATTTTATTTAGGCGTTATTTAGGTATTTTATCTATTTATGTGATTTAGAAATTTTATTTAGGGATTATTTTAGGGGTTTTTTTAGGTAAATATTTTAGGTCAATAGCCCCTAACCCGGACATTCCCACCTCCCAAACCTCTCGCTCCGAGTGGAGCCGCATTCCCAGCAAATCCCACCGGGAATGCGCCCAGCCCGGGGCAGATCCCGCATTTTGGCACCTCCTGTTCCCAATCCCTGATCCTGGGGGTGCTTTAGGGCAGCCCCAGGGGCATTCCCAGCTCCTGCCCCATATCCCAGTCCCTGTTGCTGATCCCAGAGGGTGTTTTGCAGCCCCAGGGTCATTCCCAGCTCCAGCCCCATATCCCAGTCCCTGTTGCCGATCCCAGAGGATGTTTTAGGGTCATTCCCAGCTCCAGCCCCATATCCCGGTCCCTGTTCCTGATCCTGGGGATGTTTTATGGCATCCCCGGGGCCATTCCCAGCTCCAGCCCCATATCCCAGTCCCTGTTGCTGATCCCAGAGGATGTTTTAGGGTCATTCCCAGCTCCTGCCCCAATCCCTGATCCCGGGGGAAGTTTTATGGCATCCCTGGGTCCATTCCCAGCTCCTGCCCCATATCCCAGTCCCTGTTGCTGATCCCGGGGGATGTTTTAGGGTCATTCCCAGCTCCTGCCCCATATCCCGGTCACTGTTGCTGATCCCAGAGGAGGTTTCAGGGTCATTCCCAGCTCCAGCCCCAATCCCTGATCCTGAGGATGTTTTAGGGCAGCCCCAGGGTCATTCCCAGCTCCTGCCCCATATCCCAGTCCCTGTTGCCAATCTCAGAGGATGTTTTAGGGTCATTCCCAGCTCCAGCCCCATATCCCGGTTCCTGTTGCTGATCCCAGAGGATGTTTTAGGGTCATTCCCAGCTCCAGCCCCATATCCAGGTCCCAGCTGCTGGTCCTGGGGGATGTTTTGGGGTCATTCCCGCCCCCTGCCCCATATTCCTGATCCCGGGTGATGTTTTAGGGTCATTCCCAGCTCCAGCCCCATATCCAGGTCCCAGCTGCTGATCCTGGGGGATGTTTTAGGGTCATTCCCGCCTCCTGCCCCATATTCCTGATCCTGGGGGATGTTTTAGGGTCATTCCCAGCTCCAGCCCCATATTCCTGATCCCGGGGGATGTTTTGGGGTCATTCCCACCTCCTGCCCCATAATCCTGATCCCGAGGGATGTTTTAGGGTCATTCCCAACCCCTGCCCCATATTCCTGATCCCAAGGGGTGTTTTAGGGTCATTCCCGCCTCCTGCCCCATATTCCTGATCCCGGGAGATGTTTTGGGGTCATTGGCAGCTCCAGCCCCATATTCCTGATCCTGGGGGATGTTTTAGGGTCATTCCCAGCTCCAGCCCCATATCCAGGTCCCAGCTGCTGATCCTGGGGGATGTTTTGGGGTCATTCCCAGCTCCAGCCCCATATCCCTGATCCCGGGTGATGTTCTGGGGTCATTCCCAGCTCCAGCCCCACACCCAGGTCCCCGTTGCCGACCCCGGGGGACGCAGCTCCCCCTGAGCCGGAGCTCCCCGCGCTTCCCGAGCGGTTCCGGCTCCCGGAGCAGATTAAACCGGGCTGTGGCCCTGCATAAAATCAGGGAGCTCCGAGCGGGGACGGGGGCACGGGCGGGAATTAAATCCCCGAGGAAGGATTTCCGCTCCTTTCTCCTCTCGGGATTAATGTTTAATTAATTAAGATCCCGTCCCGGCCAGGCCTCGTCCTCACCTGGCGCGGACCCGCCCGGAATTTTAACCGGCGTGCGGGGCTCATCCTGCATTCCCGGAACATCCCTGCGGTCCTTCCCGCGCCCGCATTCCCAGCGTTTCTGCTCCAGGCCGACTCTTTTTGGGGGAGTTTTCCCGGGAAAGGGGTGCCGGGGGACGGAGCAGGAGGGGAAGGGGAGCAGGGTGAGGTGCGGGCATTCCCATATCCTCATTCCCAGGAAAACGCAGCCTGGGGGAGCAGGGATTTCCCCCTTGGAGAGCTCTGGGGGTGCCCAAACCGGGTTTGGGGTGTCCACGATTCCTTCCATCCCGATTCCCCCTGGGGGAGCAGGATTCACCTCCTGGAGGGCTCTGGGGGTGCCCAGACCGGGTTGGGGGTGTCCACGATTCCCTCCATCCCAATTCCCCCTGGGGGAGCAGGAATTCCACCCCTGGAGGGCTCTGGGGGTGCCCAGAGCTGGTTTGGGGTGTCCGCGATTCCCTCCATCCCAATTCCCCCTGGGGGAGCGGGATTTTCCCCTCCCGGAGGACTCTGGGGGTGCCCAGATTGGGTTTGGGGTGTCTGCGATTCCCTCCATCCCGATTCCCTCCATCCCAATTCCCTCCATCCCCATTCCCTCCATCCCCACATCCCAATTCCCTCCATCCCCCGATCCCAATTCCCTCCATCCCAATTCCCTCCTACCAACGCCAAGGGAGCTGGAATCGGCCGGGAGCAGGGCAGGAGCCGGGATGGGAGGAGGAGACCGGGATCTCCCCGGTGCTGGGGGGGTCCTGGACACCCCAATTCCCTCCCCAGGCTCCGTTTTCCCCTCCAGCACCCCCTGAGCGTCCCCAAATCCCACAGCGAGCACCCCGGATGCCGGGGGGAGACCCCGCTGGAGGATGGGGCGTCTCCTGATGGGAAACACCGGGAATATTTTCCCGAACCCAGGAGCTGGAAGCAAAAGCGGCCTCCTCCCCACGCCCCCAGACCCCCAAAACCCCAAAAGGCGAGTTGGGTCCCTCTCCAGCCCCAGCGCGGGGCTCTCCCGGCTCCCGCCTCTCCCCGCCGTCCTTCGGGAAGGAATTTTCTGCTCCAGAGCTGCCGCGCCGAGCCTCTCCCCTCGTTCCCACCTTTCCTTCTCCTTTCCCTCCTCTCATCCCTTTTCCCTTTTTTTTATCCCCCCTCCTCCCTCCCCAGCAAATTCCAGAGCTGGAGGTGGCTGGGAAATGAATAAAGGAATGAATGAATAAATAAAATTAATTAATGAAATAAAGAAATGAAATAAAAAGACAAATAAATAATAAATAAATAATAAATAAATAAATGAAATCAATCAATAAATGAAATAAATACAAAGGAAATAAAGAAATGAAATGAAATGAAATGAAATGAAATGAAATAAAATAAAATAAAATAAAATAAAATAAAATAATAAAATAAAATAAATTAAAAAAATAAAATCTAAAATAAAATAAAATAAAATAAAATAAAATAAAATAAAATAAAATAAAATAAATGGAATTAAATAGACAAATGAATGAAATTAATTAAATAAATAAACCGAATATCCAGGAATCCTGGCTGATTCCTGCACGTCCCTCACCCCGAATTCCACCCAGGATTGTCTTTTGTGCAGAGCCAGGCTAATTATTATTAATGGCGAGATATGGGTTTATTGCAACCCGGGGAGAAGGAAAATAAAGAGAAGCCAAAAAAAAACCCACCAAAAAAAATCCGAGAGGGAAGAAGGAGGGAGGACAAGGATGGGAGGGGAGAGGGGGGGAAAAAAGGGAAAGAAAAGGGAAAAAAGGGAGAGAAGAAACCCACAAGAAACTGTTCACATTTCCCAAGACATGGACAAAGCTTTTATGAATATAACTGGATTTGTAACAAGCATTGCAGCTGCATATAAGGCATTCAGACATGGAGACAATTTTACTAGATAATAGACTATCACGCAGGATACAATTTAAATTAAAAAATGCAATTTTCACCTTGAAATGAACAAATGATTACAATTTCTATACAAATTAAGGCATTCAGGCTCTCTTTCAGTAGTGGCATCAGCCCATGAAATATGACATAATTACCATGAAATACATTTTCAAATATTTTGATTTTTTGTCCGCCGCTTTTTAAAAAACAGAGCCCGGGCTCTCCCGTGTGAGCGCGTGTGAGTGTGTGAGGGTGTGCGCGCGGGGGGAGAGCGGCCCCCATTATCCCACCTTCTGGGGAAAAACACATTAAAAAGAAAAGAAAAACTACCCAAAGATTAAACCTCCCCCCTCTGCCTCCCTCGCTCCCCCTCCCCTCGACTCGCGAGATAAAATTGAAAAAAAAAAAAAAAAAAAAAAAAAGAACCCGACAAAAAAAAAAAAAAAAACCCCAGACAGAAAGAAAAGGGACGCAAGCGAAAGGCTCTAAAGCCTCCAGATTTATCTAAATTACTACGCTTATCTGCAAAAATCACATCTGCGCGTTATCTGCCGGCTCCGCGCGCCGCCCGCGCCCCCTCCCCGCTCTCCGAGGGGGTTTGATTCCTGCCTTTTATTCTTTAATTATTTTTCCATTACGCTCCCCCGGCCGAGCCGCCGCTACAAGGGGGGGGTCAGAGGGGCGCTGACCCCGCGCGGGGCCGGGGGAGAGGGTCGGGAAGGAGAGCCGGGAAGTTCGGGGGAGGAGCTGGAATTTGGGGGGGCACAGCAGGGCAGGGCAGGGCAGGGCAGGGCTGGGGGGGACTTTCCGTTCCCCCTCCTCACCAGGAAAATCCACCGGGAGTGGCGGGATGAGCGCTGGGCACTCGGCTCGGGAATGACGGAGAGGGGGAATTTTGGAGGTGAAATACGGAAATGATAAGAGGAATTTTGGGGGTGAAATACAGAAATGATAAGAGGAATTTTTGGGGTGAAATATAGAAATGATAAGAGGAATTTTTGGGGTGAAATACCGTTTTCAGTGAGTTTTTCCCCAGCCCATCCCGGTTTTTGGAGGCACCGGGAGGCCGCGTGAGCCAGGATGGCTCCGTCCCTTTGTCCTCCTGCCTGTCCCTCCCTGGCTTTTAGGGAATCCTTAAAATAAAGTGGGATGGGAAGAAAGGAGAGGGCCTGGTGCTGCCCAGCGCTCGGGCAGCTGGGCCGGACTTGTCCTTTCTGAATTCCTCCATAAAATGGGTCAAAAACCATCGGGGGACGGGGTTTGGGTGGGATCTGGGGAAGGAATTTCTGGCTGGGCTGGAATTCCCAGAGGAGCCGTGGCTGGCCGGGGATCCCTGGAGGTGTCCAAGGCCGGGTGGGCCGCGCTGGGACAGCGGGAGTTGGGTTTAAAGCACTGGATGGGTTTAAAGTCGTTCCAGCCCAACCCATTCCAGGATTTTCTGCGTTTTCCCCACGGCCCTCAGGATTCCAGGCCGGGCTGGAAGTTCCCTCTTCCCTCTGGGGCACGGCCTGGGTTTGGAACTTGCCTCCATCTCAATCCGTTTTCCTGGAGATGCGGAGTGGGCTGGGAAAATCCCGGATTTTGGGCTCCTGGTGGGCACCTCCGGCTCGCCTGGGTCCAACATCCACAGGATTTTGGGAAACCTTGGGCGGGGTTTGTCCCTTTTCCTCCTCCAGGAACCCGAGCTCTGGGACAGGCGGGTTTCTCCTAATCCCTGTTTTTCATGGAATAAAATCCCTTTTCCCTGTGGTTTCCATCCCTGCCTCTCTCCAGACGTGGTGCCCCCGCAGGAATCGGGGATCTCGCTGGGATCGCTCCGGCCTTGGTTCCCTCAGTGGAGGTTTCCTGACCTCCATTCCCATTTCTGAGCTTTTACTCCCAAAATCTGGAGCTTTCACTCCAAACTCCCGCCCTGGGATCCGTGTCCAGCCCAGCAGCACATCAGGAAGGGGTAGCAGGGATTAATTCCACCTCAGTTTGGAAATTCGGAGGAGTTTTGTGGCAAAAAATCGGGTTTTTTGGTGGAGGTGAGCGGCCCCGGCGGCTGCTGGGCTGGCACCGCTCCCGAAGGGGATTTTTAGCCAAAACCTGGAATTCTCGTGAGTTTTCCATGAGGAAATCCTGGAGTTCAGTGCTTGGATGCTCTGGGAGAAGGAGCTGGGAGTGATTTCATGTGGATTCCTGCAGCCCTGGGAGGGGAGCAAAGGAGCAGCCTTGGAATCAGCCCCGGCTACAAATAATTTTATTTTTTTATTAACATATTCTTTTAACTTTCATCTCGAAGACCTCGCAGCCCTTGATATCTAATAACAGGTATTGATTTTAGGCTGGAGAGCTACGCCGGGGCAGAAAAGTGCTGAGCAGCGTTTTTTGAGGCGATCGATAATTTCAGCTGAGAAATTATTCCTAATTTGGGAAGAAAAAAGCTTTTTTAGGGGGAGCTGGAGCTGCTTGTTCTGCGCTCAAAAAATTAAAATAAAAAATAAACCAAAATATAGTAAAATGAAATGAAATGAAATGAAATGAAATGAAATGAAATAAAATAAAATAAAATAAAATGAAAATAAAATAAAATAAAATAAAATAAAATAAAATAGTGGGTTTTTTTCTTGAAAAGGAGGAGGAGAGGGGGAGTCCGGCAGGGGAAGGAGGACAGGGCAGGGCAGTGGGATGGGGATGGGGATGGGTGGACACGTCCTTATCCATGATGGGAATTCGGGAATGAGTTCCAGGAGAGGCCCCAGCACACCGAGAGCATTCCCGGGATTGCTCTGGCCCCAGAGCAGCCCTCCCTGGGGCCGTGGGCGGGGCTGGGGCTCAGCTTTGGGGGTTTTTGTTGGGTTTTGGTGGTTTTATTTCGCCGGAGTTCGTTCCTTTAACCCAAACTGCAGACAAAGGGTCCGTGCAGTCCCGGCCTCACCGGGAACATTTCCCGTTCCCATCCCCGTTCCCGTTCCCGTCCCCGTTCCCATTCCTATCCCCATCCCCATCCCCATTCCCATCCACATTCCCATTCCCATCCCCATTCCCGTTCCCATTCCCATCCCCGTTCCCATCCCCATTCCCATTCCCATTCCCATTCCCATTCCCATTCCCATCCCCATCCCCATCCCCATTCCCAACCCCATCCCCATTCCCATTCCCATTCCCATTCCCACCCGATTTTAACCCAAATAAACCCAGATGTGTCTCCATCTCCTGGGACCCAGAGTGCCCTTGGGATGGGATGCGGGAAAAGCGGATCCGTGTCCACTTCGGGTGTTGGGACAGAGCCGTTCCTCCCTGCCAGCCCCAGAGCTGTCCCTGCACGGCCCCAGAGCTGTCCCCGGCCCCAGAGCTGTCCCCAGCCCCAGAGCTGTCCCTGTCTGCTCCCAGAGCTGTCCCCAGCCCCAGAGCTGTCCCTGCCCGGCCCCAGAGCTGTCCCCGGCCCCAGAGCTGTCCCCAGCCCCAGAGCTGTCCCTGTCTGCCCCAGAGCTGTCCCCAGCCCAGAGCTGTCCCTGCCGGCCCCAGAGCTGTCCCCGGCCCCAGAGCTGTCCCCAGCCCCAGAGCTGTCCCTGCCCTGTCCCAGAGCTGTCCCTGCCTGGTCCCAGAGCTGTCCCCAGCCCCAGAGCTGTCCCTGCCAGCCCCAGAGCTGTCCCGGCCCTGTCCCAGAGCTGTCCCTGCCAGCCCCAGAGCTGTTCCCAGCCCCAGAGCTCTCCCTGTCCAGTCCCAGAGCTGTCCCGGTCCCCAGAGCTGTCCCCAGCCCCAGAGCTGTCCCCACGCCCAGAGCTGTCCCCAGCCCCAGAGCTGTCCCTGCCCGGTCCCAGAGCTGTCCCTGCCCTGTCCCAGCGCTGTCCCCGGCCCCAGAGCTGTCCCCAGCCCCGGAGCTGTCCCCGGCCGGGCTGTCCCTGTCCCGCGAGCCCTTCCTGTCACAGCTCGGGGACAGCTCTGGGCCCAGTCCCGCTCCCATTCCAGAGCCGCTTCCCGAAGCTCCGGGGCTCGGAGCCATCCCCGGCTCCAGCTCTGCTCGGGACCCTCTGAGCACTTCCCAAAGGGGCTCCCACTGCTGGAAGGATCCCGCCCTGCCCGCTGAGCCCGCGGGATCCGGGAACACCGGGAATGCTGGGTTTCGGTTCATTTTCCAGGTGGACAATGATCCCTCAGGGAAGAGCTTGGGGCTGCCCAGAGCCGGCTCCTTCCCAACCCTCCCATTCCCAGGGCCGGCTCCAGCTCTCCCGTGGCTCCACCGCACCTGGGAAGCTCCTGACACCTTCCCAGCCTCGCCTTTCCCGCTGGGAATGTCCCCGGGCTGCCTTGGGATGCTCCGGAGCTCCCAAGGAACGGCCGGAGGGAGCTCAGGAGGGTCCCTGTGACCGACCCCGGCCTTGGCAGGAGGTCCTGGGGGCTTGGGGCTGAATTTCATCTCCAGCCACGCTCAACAGGTGCCCAGGTTTGTCCGGGGAATTCTCCTTCCCTCGGAGCCACCTCTGGCAGCTCCTGCACAGAGGCCGCACCCCGGAGGGGGCCTGCAGAGAGCCAGAAGCACCAGAGGTTGTTTGTTATTATTATTATTATTATTATCATCATTATCATTATTATCATTATTATTATCATCATCATCATCATTATCATTATTATCATTATTATTATTATCATCATCATCTTCACTATCACTATCATTATCGTCAATATCATCAATATATATATATTTTTTAATTTTTATTGTTATTAGTACTTCCCCTCAATTCCCTGCCATCAGGAGGTCCGAAGGCTCCGAAGGGAAGCGCAGCGGTGCTGGCAGCAGCCCCTTCCCCGCAGACCCGCGCAGCCGGAATTCCTGCCGGAATTCCTGCCGGTCCAGAACCCCGGGAAGGGCCTGGCATCGCCTGCACCCTCCCAGGGCGAGGCCGGAGGGGTTTTCCCCCTGGAAATGGGACCGGGCCCGTTCCAGGTCACCCAAAGTCGCCCCTGCTGCCGCCCCGAGCCGATTTGGGCCAAGCGGGAGCTCAAGCAGGGAAAACAAAGGAATCTCCATCCCCGGGGAGGCCAGCGGGGAATGGGGCGAGCCCAAGGATCCGCGCCGCGATTCGGGGAGGTTTTTCCGAGCTCCCTGCGCCTTTAAGGCTGGCCCCAGCTGGGATCGGCACCCGGCTGGAGAGGACGCGGAATTAAGTTATGAGAGGCTCCCGCAGCTGAAGCAGATGCGGCTCGGAGCGGGCTCTTTATGTATTCATGAGCTGTGTGGAGGGGAAATAAAAGGATTCATTACCACGCAAAGTGTTACTAATGACATGTACCTGGTGCCGAGCACCTCTGGAAATCTAATGCGGCGCGGGCAGGAGAAAATGCATTCCCTTCTCCGGGGCCGGGGCCGAATGGAAAATTTCCCCTCCTTGGCCCTGCCTCATTCCGCATTCACTAAAAGCGACATTTACAATTCTTCTGCCATTATGTCCTACCAGGGCCTCTGCGCCTCTTGGCACGACCTTGAGATGAGCTGAAAATTGGAAATTCGCTGCCGCAGCCGGGCTGGGGAGGGTGGGAAGGGACCGGCTCCGGCTTTCCGTGGGCTGGGGAGACAGAAAAAAGGAGAGAGAGAGAAAAGGAGAGAGGAAAAGAGAGGGAGAAAGGAAGAGAAAAGGAGAGAAAGGGATGGAGAGCGAAAGAGAGGGGGAGAGAGAAAAAGAGAGAAAAGGAGAGAGAAAAAATAGAGAAAAGGAGAGAAAAAGAGAGGGAGAAAGAGAAAAAGAGAGAAAGGGATGGAGAAAGAGGAAAAAAGAGAAAAAGAGAAAGGGATGGAGAGAGAAAAAAGGAGAGAGAAAAAGAGAAAAGGAGAGAGAAAAATAGAGAAAAGGAGAGAAAAAGAGAGGGAGAAAGAGAAAAAGAGAGAAAGGGATGGAGAGAGAAAGAGAGGGAGAGAGAAAAGGAGAGAGAAAAAGAGAGAAAAATAGAGAAAAGGAGAGAAAAAGGGAGAAAGAGAAAAGAGAGAAAGGGATGGAGAGAGATAGAGAGGGAGAGAGAAAAGGAGAGAAAGAGAAAAGGAGAGAAAAAGAAAAGGAGAGAAAAAGAGAGAAAAGGAGAGAGAGGAAGGAAGGAAGAAAGAAAGGGAGAGAGAAAGGGAGAGAGAAAGAGAGAGAGAAAGAAAGAAAAAGAAAGAAAAATAAAAGAAATAAACCCTTAACTCTCTCGAAGTTCTCAGCAGGAAAAGGTGGAGGACGTGTGAGGGGTGGGGGACAGGGATGAAGGGGTTAATGGGACTGGGCTCAGTCCTGCACCGTTTCACAGCCCTGGCTGGGCTTTGCATCGGCCCTTGTGATGCTCCACGAGGTGATTGCAAAGAAACTCCTTTATCTCATCCCAAATCCCGTTCCCAGCCCCGGGGCAGTTTTGGGGATGCCTCGTTAGCTCTGTGCCCTGGGGCTGGTCAGGCGTTTGCTGTGCCTGGGCGTGTCCCTCCCACAGCCACGTTTCCTATGGAAAACCCCTCATTCTTTCCGGGGACCTCTCCCACACTCCCACAACGGGCCGGGCTCACCCCAGGCCAGCCCCAAACCACTTCATTTCTTCTCTCCCCGTCCCTTTCCTCACTCCCAGCTGTACTCGGGCCGTTGTTGGAGGTTTTCTCCAAGATTCCTTCATCTTTGGGGGATCCTTGTTCGGATCGGGTTCGGGCTGGGCTCTGGGAAGTTGTGGAGAGGGATCGGGCTCTCAGAAATTGTTCATTTCATCGAGGTGTGAGGGGGGAGTGCTCCCAAAACGGGAGGAGAAGGGGCTTGGTGGGTTCTGCTCCCATGTCCCTCGATGCTGATGCACCTCCAGCACCCCCGGCCAGGTCATTCCTGATTTATCCCATAATTTTCGTCCCCGTGAGCTAAATGAGACACTGAGGAGGGGCTGCCCACGAGGGACAGGGCGGGGTGTGAGGAGGGAGCCTGGCACCGGCAGGGGAGCAAAACCAGCCTGGGGCCAGATCCCAGCTCCTCAGTTTGCACCGAAACCTCGGCCAGGTGCCTCTGTCAGGGCCGGGTTCGGCCCCTCCGGAGCTCAGCCAGGCTGGAGCTGCTCTGGAGCTGTGCCTGGTTCCCAGAGCTGTTCTGGGGCTCTGCCTGGAGCTGTGCCTGGAGCTGTTCCTGGATCTCTGCCTGGAGCTGTGCCCAGAGCTGTTCTGGAGCTGTTCTGGAGCTGTGCCTGGATCTGTTCCTGGAGCTGCTCTGGAGCTGTGCCTGGTTTGCAGAGCTGTTCCTGGAGCTGTTCCTGGAGCTGTTCTGGAGCTGTTCTGGAGCTGTTCTGGAGCTGTGCCTGGAGCTGTGCCCAGAGCTGTTCTGGAGCTGTTCTGGAGCTGTGCCTGGTTTGCAGAGCTGTTCCTGGAACTCTGCCTGGAGCTGTGCCTGGAGCTGTTCCTGGAGCTGTTCTGGATCTGTTCCTGGAGCTGTTCCTGGAGCTGTTCTGGGGCTGTGCCTGGAGCTGTTCCAGACCTGTGCCTGGAGCTGTGCCTGGAGCTGTTTGTGGAGCTGTTCAGGAGCCGTTCCTGGAGCTGTTCCTGGAGCTGTTCAGGAGCTGTTCCTGGAGCTGTTCCTGGAGCTGTTCAGGAGCCGTTCCTGGAGCTGTTCAGGAGCCGTTCAGGAGCCGTTCCTGGAGCTGTTCCTGGAGCTGTTCCTGGAGCTGTTCCTGGACCTGTTCTGGAGCTGCTCCTGGAGCTCTGCCTGGAGCTGTTCTGGATCTGTTCCTGGAGCTGTTCAGGAGTTGTTCCTGGACCTGTTCTGGAGCTGTGCCTGGAGCCGTTCCTGGATCTGTGCCTGGTTCCCGGAGCTGTTCCTGGAGCTGTTCAGGAACTGTTCCTGGAGATGTTCTGGAGCTGTTCCTGGAGCCGTTCCCGGAGCTGTTCAGGAGCCGTTCCTGGAGCTGTTCCTGGAGCTGTTCCTGGAGCTGTTCAGGAGCCGTTCCTGGAGCTGTTCCTGGAGCAGTTCAGGAGCCGTTCCTGGAGCTGTTCAGGAGCCGTTCCTGGAGCCGTTCCTGGAGCTGTTCAGGAGCCGTTCCTGGAGCTGTTCCTGGAGCTGTTCCTGGACCTGTTCCTGGACCTGTTCTGGAGCTGTTCCTGGAGCTGTCCTGGAGCTGTGCCTGGAGCTGTTCCTGGAGATGTTCTGGGGCTATTCTGGAGCTGTTCCTGGAGCTGTTCCTGGACCTGTTCTGGAGCTGCTCCTGGAGCTCTGCCTGGAGCTGTTCTGGATCTGTTCCTGGAGCTGTTCAGGAGTTGTTCCTGGACCTGTTCTGGAGCTGTGCCTGGAGCTGTTCTGGAGCTGTGCCTGGAGCCGTTCCTGGATCTGTGCCTGGTTCCCGGAGCTGTTCCTGGAGCTGTTCAGGAACTGTTCCTGGAGATGTTCTGGAGCTGTTACTGGAGCCGTTCCCGGAGCTGTTCCTGGATCTGTTCCCGGAGCTGTTCCTGGAGATGTTCTGGAGCTGTTACTGGAGCCGTTCCCGGAGCTGTTCAGGAGCTGTTCTGGAGCTGTTCCTGGAGCCGTTCCTGGAGCCGTTCCCGGAGCTGTTCAGGAGCTGTTCTGAAGCTGTGCCTGGAGCTGTTTGGGTCTGTTTCTGGAGCTGTTCAGGAGCTGTTCCTGGAGCCGTTCCTGGAGCTGTTCCCGGAGCTGTTCAGGAGCTGTTCAGGAGCTGTTCTGGAGCTGTTCCTGGAGCCGTTCCTGGAGCTGTTCAGGAGCTGTTCTGGAGCTGTTCCTGGAGCCGTTCCCGGAGCCGTTCCCGGAGCTGTTCAGGAGCTGTTCTGGAGCTGTTCCTGGAGCTGTTCCTGGATCTGTTCCCGGAGCTGTGCCTGGAGCTGTTCAGGAGCTGTTCCTGGAGCCGTTCCCGGAGCTGTTCAGGAGCTGTTCTGGAGCTGTGCCTGGAGCTGTTCAGGAGCTATTCAGGAGCTGTTCCTGACGCTGTTCCTGGAGCTCTGCCTGGACCTGTGCCCGGAGCTGTTCAGGAGCCGTTCCTGGAGCCATTCCCGGAGCTGTTCCCGGAGCCGTTCCTGGAGCTGTTCCCAGAGCTGTTCCCGGAGCTGTTCCTGGAGCCGGTTTGTATCCATCGCAGCCTCGGGGGTTCCCGCACCCTCCTCAGGCAGGAAAAGCGCTCACACCGCCCTCCCCCGGAGCCCTCACTGATGACTTTTGATGC
Organism: Lycocorax pyrrhopterus obiensis; assembly: GCA_014706295.1. Taxonomy (NCBI): domain Eukaryota; kingdom Metazoa; phylum Chordata; class Aves; order Passeriformes; family Paradisaeidae; genus Lycocorax; species Lycocorax pyrrhopterus. The sequence continues at coordinate 1,257,381 of JACSVZ010000023.1, forward strand.
TTCGCCGTTCGCACCTCGTTCACAGAAACCCCTTCCTTTGCATCCTGGCTTTTCAGGGAAACCTTTGGGGCGGAAATCGCCTTCCCCTTGTTCCAAGATTCCCTCATCTTTGGGGAATCCTGATTGTTCGGATCCGGCTCGGGATGGGCTCTGGGAAGTTGTGGAGAGGGACCAGGGTCTCAGAAATTGTTCATTTCACTGGGGTGTGAGGGGGGAGTGCTCCCAAAACGGGAGGAGAAGGGGCTTCTTCTCCCCGTTCCTGTCCCACCGTGCCTCCCTCTCCCTTTCCTGCTTCCCAAATCCCTTTCCCTGCCTCCCTCCCTGCCTCCCGTCCCTCCCAGCCCCGGCCCCTGTCAGGTTGCCGCTCATCCACTCGATTAGCGCCGTCTCCCTGTTTCCCGAGGCTGTTTGTGTTAGTGGAGAGCTTTCTAATTTAATCAAGCTGCAGACGCAGTTCCAGGGCTTGTTTGCCCAGCACGCCGGCCCCGCTCCCTGATTAATTCACCGGGCGTCACATGCGCTGTTCTGCCTTGTTTGTCACTGCTGCCGCCGTGCCCTGCTCCCTTCCCCGCGCTCCAGGTGCGCCGGGCCGGGAAAACGCTGGGGATGGGGATGGGGGCACCAAAAACCCCGGGATGGGGACACCAAAAACCCCCGGGATGGGGATGGGGACACCAAAAACCCCGGGATGGGGATGGGGGCACCAGAAACCCCGGGATGGGGATGGGGGCACCAAAAACCCCGGGATGGGGACACCAAAAACCCCCGGGATGGGGATGGGGGCACCAAAAACCCCCGGGATGGGGATGGGGACACCGAGCTGCACCCAAATCTTCTGGGATGGGGATGGGGACACCAAAATTCCCCGGGATGGGGATGGGGGCACCAAAAACCCCGGGATGGGGATGGGGGGCACCAAAGACCCCCGGGATGGGGACACCAAAAACCCCCGGGATGGGGATGGGGGCACCAGAAACCCCGGGATGGGGACACCAAAAACCCCGGGATGGGGACACCAGAAACCCCCGGGATGGGGACACCAAAAACCCCGGGATGGGGACACCAGAAACCCCCGGGATGGGGATGGGGGCACCAAAAACCCCGGGATGGGGACACCAAAAACCCCCGGGATGGGGATGGGGGCACCAAAAACCCCCGGGATGGGGGCACCAGAAACCCCCGGGATGGGGACACCAAAAAACCCCCGGGAGGGGGATGGGGACACCAAAAAACCCCTGGATGGGGATGGGGACACCGAGCTGCACCCAAACCTGCTGGGATGGGGATGGGGGCACCAAAAACCCCCGGGATGGGGGCACCAAAAAACCCTGGGACGGAGATGGGGACACCAAAAACCCCCGGGATGGGGGCACCAAAAAACCCTGGGATGGGGACACCAAAAAACCCTGGGATGGGGACACCAAAAACCCCCGGGATGGGGATGGGGGCACCAAAAAACCCCTGGATGGGGACACCAAAAAACCCTGGGATGGGGACACCAAAAACCCCCGGGATGGGGACACCAAAAAACCCCGGGATGGGGATGGGGACACCGAGCTGCACCCAGACCTTCTGGGATGCGGATGGGGACACCAAAAACCCCCTGGATGGGGATGGGGGCACCAAGGTGCACCCAAACCCCTCGGGATGGGGATGGAGATGGAGATGGGGACACCGAGCTGCACCCAATCCCTGGGATGGGGACACCAAGCTGCACCCAAACCCCTCGGGATGGGGGTGGGATGGGGACACCAAGCTGCACCCAAACCCCTGGGATCGGGGTGGGGATGGGGACACCAAAGTGTACCCAAACCTTCAGGGATGGGGATGGGGATGGGGATGGGGATGGGGATGGGGGTGGGGATGGGGATGGGGATGGGGATGGGGATGGGGACACCAAGCTGCACTCAAACCTCCCAGGATGGGGATGGAGATGGGGATACCGAGCTGCACCCAATCCCTGGGATGGGGACACCAAGCTGCACCCAAACCTCCCAGGATGGGGATGGAGATGGGGATACCGAGCTGCACCCAATCCCTGGGATGGGGACACCAAGCTGCACCCAAACCCCTCGGGATGGGGGTGGGATGGGGACACCAAGCTGCACCCAAACCCCCCAGGACAGGGCTGCTCTGTGGGGCCGATCCCTGCCTTCAGCTGCTGGGGTGGCCCTGAGCGGTGTAATTGGTGTAAAAGAAAGGGAATATGGGATCCTGAGCCCACATTCCCGCACTGCAAGGAGCCAACGTGCCCAAAGTTCTTGCTGTCTCCATGTGAGCTCTTCGTGCCAGTGAGGTCAGTCCAAAATGGGCAGCTGGGTGTTCTGAAGTGTGAAACTCTCCCAAAGAAAGGGAGAAAATGTTCAGTTTCTTTAGTTTTAGCTTAAAAAAAGTTTATAAATTTCAGCTTCCCACTGCCAGAGGGCAGGGATAGATGGGATATCGGGAAGGAATTGTTCCCTGTGAGGGTGGGGAGGCCCTGGCACAGGGTGCCCAGAGAAGCTGTGGCTGCCCCTGGATCCCTGGCAGTGTCCCAGGCCAGGCTGGACAGGGCTTGGAGCAGCCTGGGACAGTGGGAGCTGTCCCTGCCCATGGCAGGGGGGAATTGGGATGAGCTTTAAGGTCCCTTCCCACCCAAACCATTCCAGGATTCTGTGATTCCCAAACCGCTCCAGCCGGACTCTGCCCGGCTCTCAGCGCCTGTGGGACGCAGCCGCGCTCCTTTCCTGCTGCCAGGGAATTCCTGGGCAGGAATTAACGCCATGTCCACATGAAGGGGTTTTATTTCCATCCCCTGCCTGCACCTTCTCCGGCTCAAACCGGGAGTGAAACGTCACCGCTCCGATTCCAGGACATTTTGTGGGAGCCTCAACAGCCCTGGGACAGAGCTGGGTCCTTTCCCCGCCGGGCTGATTCCCACCAAAGTCTGATTTTGCACAAACAGGGCCCGGCCTGAGGCGCTGACAGGAATTTCCAGGGGCTCACTGCTCGCTCAGCCCTTTCCATGACCTATTTTGCATCCCTTACCTGGCTCTGATGCCAAACATTCCCCACGAAACTGGGGCATCCGGTTAAATTCCAGCGGCTCCGGCTGTGCCTCGGCTCCCTGCTGGGGACAGGGGTGGCTTTTTGCAGGAATTGCTGCTGGGGAGCTGCTCCTGGTAAAACAGGGATAAACTTCCCAAAACAGTGGTCCTGGGGAACCGTGGGAATTGTGTCGGTGTCCATGGGCCCCACTCTGCTGGGCTGGGAATCTGGGGAACCCCTTTGGATCTCAAATCCTCTATAAAATGGGGATCAGCAGCATTCCCGGCATTCCAGGGGGAACAGAGGGATGACCCTGCATGGATGGAGCTCATCATTCATTGGGAGGTTCTTCCTGCAGGTTCTGCGTCTGGGAGCCGAGAAAGTTCGGGAAAATATTCCCTCACTGAACAGATGAAGTTGGAAAGCGAGGGTGTAATGTGAGGGAATACCTTGGAATGGTTGGAATTATGTCCATGTCCACGGGCCCCACTCTGCTGGGCTGGGAACCTGGGGAACCCCTTTGGATCTCAAATCCTCTCTAAAAACAGGGATCAGCAGCATTCCCAGAGGTGCTGGGGGAACAGACAGATGACCCTGCATGGATGGAGCTCATCATTCATTGGGAGGTTCTTCCTGCAGGTTCTGTGTCTGAGAGCTGGGAAAGTTTGGGAAAATATTCCCTCACTGAACAGATGAAGTTGGAAAACGGGGGTGTAATGTGAGGGAATCTCTTGGAATGGTTGGAATTATGTCCATGTCCACGGGCCCCACTCTGCTGGGCTGGGAATCTGGGGAACCCCTTTGGATCTCAAATCCTCTCTAAAAACAGGGATCAGCAGCATTCCCAGAGGTGCTGGGGGAACAACGGGATGACCCCACAGTGTGAGGGGCATGGATGGAGCTCATCATTCACTGGGAGTGAATTCTCCTGTGGGTTCTGTGTCAGGGAGCAGGGAAAGTTCAGGGAAATATTCTCTCACTGAGCAGATGAAGTTGGAAAACGGGGGTGTAACTTCAGGAATATCTTGGGATGGTTGGAATTACCGTGCCCGAAACAACGGGGTGGGGAGGGAACGGGTTAATGTTTTTAGGGAAAGGAGGTGTGGGATCCACAGGGCTCCCAGCAGGGATGAGGTGGGATGGGATGGGATGGGATGGGATGGGATGGGATGGGATGGGATGGGATGGGATGGGAGGGGTGGGGTGGGGTGGGGTGGGGTGGGATGGGATGGGATGGGATGGGATGGGGTGGGGTGGGGTGGGGTGGGATGGGATGGGATGGGATGGGGTGGGATGGGATGGGATGGGATGGGATGGGATGGGATGGGATGGGATGGGATGGGATGGGATGGGATGGGATGGGATGGGTGACCTGCTCTCCCTAAGGAAAGCAGGGAAAACCTCTGGATTCTCCACGAGGGCTGCGAGGTTGGGGTGAGAAAAGAGGGGTGGAAAAGGAACGGGAGAAGGGCGGAGGGGGGAGCAGGAGCTGCGGCCGCTTGGATTTCAGTTCTCCCGGGGAAAAGCGGAGCCCTGAACTATTTTCCCAGGCCGTGAGAAGGAGCCGCACGCAGCTGGCTGCCCCCAGCCGGGGCACGGGCAGGGTCTGAAGCGGTGCCAAACCCCGGCGTTCCCGATGAAATCGGGAGCTGGGGAAGGTTCCAGACGGGCTCTCCGTGGCTGCAGCAGAAAGATGAGACCTCCCCGCCGGCAGCTGCTCCCCACATTGCCCAGCTCCGCGAAAACAGCGGCGGGAGCCTCTGGCGAGCTGTCATCGCCGCTCAAAGGAGCTGACAGCGGGGGGAGGCTGCGAATGCAGGTGTTAGCGGCCAATTATCGCCTTCCCCGCAGCCCGGGAGGCTCTGAATCACCCCCTCCTCATCCTCAGGGGACAGGGAGGGACCGAGGGGCGCTGGGAGCCGGCAGGGACAGGGTTCGCTCCGGGAATGGGCGAGGCAGCAGATCCCAAGGGGCAGGGTCACACCCTGGGTGGGTGCCCCGTGCCCTCCAAGGGGCTCAAAACGCCCCAGCTGGGAAAAGAACCCAGGCGGGTCCCGTTTTAGGGCCCAAACCAGCAGGAAAAGGTGAGGATTTCACCTCCCTCTTTCCTCCTGCCGTGCTCAGCCTCTGCCCCTCAACAGGGAACAGAATCCCGGCTCCAGGAGCCGAAGCTGCTCCCTCCTCCTCAGCCCTGTGCGAGGTGAGGAGCGGGATGGCATCCAAAGGGGTGGGACAGGGCCGGGAGCGGCAGCCGGGCCGTGGACAACCCTTTTATTCCTGGGACAGACTAAACCCCTCCGTTCTGGCTCCTCCGAGGCAGGAATGGGTCAGGATCGGGATTTTGGCTGGTTCCGCCCACCATCACTTCGCCCCTCAGCTCCCCAAACCCGTGACTTTGCAGGTCCCTGCTGCGTTCGGGCACGAGGCTGCTCCGTCCTGGAGCCAGGCGCTGGAAATCAGCCTGGTTTAATCAGCCAGTTCCTATTTTTGACAGCGTGGAGCCGCTCGCTGCGGGCTCGGTTCCTTCCCGAGACCGATTTATTCATTGTCATGGAAAAATGAACCCGCGGGAGCGGCTGGAGCTGTGTCAGGAGGTTTGGGATGGAGGTCAGGAATCCGACCAGAGGGTGCTGGGCACTGCCCAGGCTCCCCAGGGAATGGTGACATTCCCAAGGCTGCCGGAGCTCCAGGAGCGCTTGGACACCGCTCCCAGGGATGCACAGGGTGGGATCTAGGGATGGCAGGATTGGGATTTGGAGGTGGGAGCGGAGGTCGGCACTGCTCTGCGAAGAGCTTGGTGGGTGGGAAATGATGGAAAAAAGGGAGGAATCAGAAAAATTTGGGATATCCGGGGTTTGGGGAAAAGTTTGGAACTCTTCATGCAGAGCTTTAAAAAAACTTTCCCTGTTCCCAAAATCTTTGGGAATTTGGGATGTTGGTCAGGGATCATGCGCAGGGCCAGGGGTTGGATCAGTGATCCCAGCGGGTCCCTTCCAGCTCAGGACATTCCCTGAGCCTGTGATTTCTAATCTGTGATTTCTAATCTGCCCCTGCCAGCGGCATCTCTGGGATGCAGAACCCCCGTGCCGCATCCCAAATCCTTCCCAGGAGCTCCTCTCCACCTCAGCCACCTCCTCCCCTCGCTCGCTGTCGCTTTCCCCGGCATTTCTGAGCGCTCCCAGCTCGGGGAATCTCACCCCCGACCAGCAATCCATCAGCCGGGCTGTGAAAACCTCCCCGAATCGCCGCGGTTCCATCGCCGGGCTGTGCCCCGCGGGGAGGACGGCGGCCCTCGGGAAAGCCGCTTTGTTCCCGGGCACGCAATTCCCGGAGAACAGCTCTGCGCAGTGGGACCATGGCCAGGAACAAGCTCCCCGAGGAGAGGGGGAACAAAGGCACCGGGACAGCGGCAGGAGCTGCCCGAGGGCAGCGCTGGGCTCTGTGAGCGCCGCTCACCCCGGGGTTCAGCGGCAGCAGCTCCGCTGGCGGGAATTTCGCTGTTCCAGGCACAGATTTCCCTGTGTTTTGACAGGAATTTCGCTTTTCCAGGCACAGATTTCCCTGTGTTTCATAGGAAATTTCACTGTTCCAGGCACAGATTTCCCTGTGTTTCATAGGAATTTCCCTTTTCCAGGCACAAATTTCCCTCTGTTTGACTGGAATTTTCCTTTTCCAGGCACAGATCTCCTTGTGTTTTGCAGGAATTTCCCTTTTCCAGGCACAGATTTCCCTGTGTTTTGCAGGAATTTCCCTTTTCCAGGCACAGATTTCCCTTTTCCAGGCACACATTTCCCTGTGTTTTTACAGGAATTTCACTGTTTCAGGCACAGATCTCCTTGTGTTTCCACAGGAATTTCCCTTTTCCAGGCACAGATCTCCCTGTGTTGTGCAGGAATTTCCCTTTTCCAGGCACAGATTTCCTTGTGTTTCACAGGAATTTCCCTTTTCCAGGCACAGAATTCCTTGTGCTTCATAGGAATTTCACTGTTCCAGGCACAGATTTCCCTGTGTTTCATAGGAATTTCGCTTTTCCAGGCACACATTTCCCTGTGTTTGACAGGAATTTCCCTTTTCCAGGCACAAATTTCCCTGTGTTTGACAGGAATTTCCCTTTTCCAGGCACACATTTCCCTGTGTTTTGCAGGAATTTCACTGTTCCAGGCACAGCTCTCCTCGTGTTTCCACAGGAATTTTGCTTTTCCAGGCACAGATTTCCTCATGTTTGCAGGATTTCACTGTTCCAGGCACAGATTTCCTTGTGTTTTTACAGGAATTTCACTTTCCAGGCACAGAATTCCTTGTGCTTCATAGGAATTTCACTGTTCCAGGCACAGATTTCCCTGTGTTTTGCAGGAATTTCACTTTTCCAGGCACAGATTTCCCTGTGTTTTTACAGGAATTTCACTGTTCCAGGCACAGATTTCCCTGTGTTTTGCAGGAATTTCCCTTTTCCAGGCACAGATTTCCTTGTGTTGTGCAGGAATTTCGCTTTTCCAGGCACAGATTTCCCTGTGTTTGACAGGAATTTCCCTTTCCAGGCACAGATTTCCTTGTGTTTCATAGGAATTTCACTTTTCCAGGCACAGATTTCCCTGTGTTTTGCAGGAATTTCCCTTTTCCAGGCACAGATTTCCCTGTGTTGTGCAGGAATTTCCCTTTTCCAGGCACAGGTTTCCCCGTGTTTGCCGTGTCTCTTTCAGCTGCAAGTCTGCAGGATTGGGGATTATCCCGGGCCCTGCAGCCAGGCAGGAATTGGGGAGAAGCAGCAGATCTGCTGGTTTAGGATACTTCCAGCAGCTTTGGGGGATGCGGGCTGGGAATGGTGTGGGAAGGAGCTTCTCTGTGTGTCACCTGTGCAGGGCGGAGGAGGGGAAAGCCCAGGAACAGGGGGGGCTGAGGCTCCAGGGACCCTCACAAGGGGTTAAACCCCAGGAACGGGGGGGCTGAGGTTCCAAAAACCCTCACAAGGGGTTAAACCCCAGGAGCAGGGGGGGGCTGAGGCTCCAGGGACCCTCACAAGGGGTTAAACCCCAGGAGCAGGGGGGGCTGAGGCCACTGAGGTTTCCAGGGACCCTCAGAAGGGGTTAAACCCCTGGAACGGGGGGGCTGCAGCTCCAGGGACCCTCACAAGGGGTTAAATCCCAAGAAGAGGGGGGGCTGAAGCTCCAAGAATCCTCACAAGGGGTTAAACCACAGGAGCAGGGGGGGCTGAGACCACTGAGGTTCCAGGGACCCTCAGAAGGGGTTAAACCCCTGGAACAGGAGGGGCTGCGGCTCCAGGGACCCTCACAAGGGGTTAAACCGCAGGAGCAGGGGGAGCTGAGGCCACTGAGGCTCCAAGGACCCTCACAAGGGGTTAAATCCCTGGAATGGGGGGAAGCTGCAGCTCCAGAGACCTTCAGAAGGGGTTAAATCCCTGGGAAAAGGGGGGTTGAGGCTCCAGGAACCCTCAGAAGGGGTTAAACCCCAGGAGCAGGGGGGGCTGAGGCTCCAGGGACCCTCCGAAGGGGTTAAACCCCCGCCCAGGCTCCCCTTGCCCTGCCAAGGAGCCGAGCAGGGGCTGCCACGCCGGGCTTGGGTTTCACAGGCAGCTCTGGCTGTAAAATCTGATCGTGGCTCTGCCCTGATTGATGGTTCCAGGGGAAACATCGGGCAGAGCGGCCCCGGGGGGGATCGCGTTCTCAAGGGCTGACATCCCATCCCATCCCATCCCATCCCATCCCATCCCATCCCATCCCATCCCATCCCATCCCATCCCATCCACTCCAATGCCCCCTTGCCAGCCCAGCCAAGCTGGGCCCAGTTGTGCCCGTCCCACTCGTCACCAGCAGGGGATGGAGGGGGAAAGGGGAGCACAGGGGGGGAGCAGAGTCCTTTGGGGGCTTGGGCGTCACTCCCGGGTGGGTCATTCCTGGGAAGCAGCAGCTCAGGGAGAGGTTTGGGGTTGTGGGAAACACTGAAGGAGGAGCTGTGGCTGCCCCTGGATCCCTGGCAGTGCCCAAGGCCAGGCTGGACGGGGCTTGGAGCAGCCTGGAACAGTGGAAGGTGTCCCTGCCCACGGCAGGGGTGGCACTGGGTGGGCTTTGAGGTCTCTTCCAACCCAAACCATTCCGTGGCTCTGTGATTTATGAACCCTCCTCATTGCACACGGCAGCAAATTTGGGGTGCCTGTCAGCTGCCCTCCCATTCCAGCCCAGGGCTCTCCCAGTGGCATCCCAGTGTCCATGCGGGCAGCGGCTCCGTGGTGTGGAGCCTAACAAAGCCCTTCTCAGCACATCGAGCTGCAGAGCTGCAAATGTGCAACCCCCGGGGAGGCGCCGGGAGCCGGGAATTCGCTGCTGGATGAAGCAGAGGGTGCCGGCACAGCCCCCGGACACCAAAACCCTTTTCTAGGCACAGCCAGCCCAGCCTGGGCCCGGGTTTTGCCCACTGTTGATGGGCAACCCCCGAGCAGCAGCAGCCGCGGAGGGCAGAGCTGCAGAGCAAGAGGAGCCGAGGGCAGCAGGAGCAGCTCCGAGCCTCCCCTCCGCCTGCACCCAGCTGGAGCTGCCTCCCATCCTTCCCTGCCTCCACCTCCTGGCATTCCCTGCTTGGAGGCACCAGCAGCAGGGACCTGGGGCTGAGAAAACAGAGCCCGCAGCTGGATTTTGGGCAGCTGGAGGGGGGAACACGGGGTGATTCCGTGACCCAGCTCGGCTGGCGCGTTCTCTCTGCCCGTACGGATGGAGCGGGGTCGCACCTTTGTCCCAGCGCCGGGATTTGTGTGCAGGAATCTCCACGTTCTCCTCCTCGGGAGCCAGCGCTGCCTGGACCAGCCGGCAAGCGGAGGGTTAAGGGCAGCACGGGCTCCTTTTCCCCCCTCTTTCCCCCCGGAGAAGGAGCCCTTGGCCGCGGCAAGCGCTTCGCAGCCGGGGGTGATGTCAGGCGGGCGCAGGCACAGCTGTCCCCGCACATCCCGCTGCCAGCCGGGATTAGGGCCAGCCGGGCTGGGAGGGGGCCGCATTCCTGGGCCACGGGCGTCAACCGCCGGCCCCACGGACCCAGGGTGGGGGTTTGAGCCCCGCTCCGTCACCTCCGCTCCCACCGCTGCTCCCCGCGGCGCCCCCCGAGGGTTCGTCCGGGTGCCGAGCGAGGCAGGGACGGAGGTGCCGCCAGCGCGTGGAGATGTCACCCCCCGGCTTTCCAGCTCTGACCCCCTTCCCAGAGCTCCCATCCCACCACTGCCCAGAGGAATGGGAATCCCAGTTGTCTCCTTGTTGGTTGCAGAGTCTTCAGCCCCTTCCCAGGCTCGCTGCGGGGGCTCTGCCTCAGCTTCCCCACCCACGCAGGGATCCAACACCGCCCTGCCTGAGGAGGATTCCTGCGGGAAGGGGTTTGGAATCCCTCTGGGAACACCTCTGGATGCATCCGCTGCACCCACCCCGAGCCCCGAGTGAGCCCCCAGCCCAGCCCCTGAGGACTGGGCTGCACCCTCTGGAGCTCAGGGGGATTTGGGACCCAGTGAATCTCTCTGGGAACCCCAAATCCAATTATCCCTGTTCCCTACAAGCTCCCAGGTTCCACCGTGTTCTTTTCCCCAGGCACCAGGCTGGAATCCCCTTTCCCTGCATTATTGCCCCTCTTTGGGCTGCGGGTGTGGCACTGGAGGAGCAGCAGACTGGTCCCAGTTTGCCATCCCAGCACAGCCCAGTTTGTCTGTGCAGAGGTCACAGCTTTCCTGCTCCAGGCTGCTTCCTTTCCTTTCCTTTCCTTTCCTTTCCTTTCCTTTCCTTTCCTTCCTTTCCTTTCCTTTCCTTTCCTTTCCTTTCCTTTCCTTCCCTTCCCTTCCCTTCCCTTCCCTTCCCTTCCCTTCCCTTCCCTTCCCTTCCCTTCCCTTCCCTTCCCTTCCCTTCCCTTCCCTTCCCTTCCCTTCCCTTCCCTCCCTTCCCTTCCCTTCCCTTCCCTTCCCTTCCCTTCCCTTCCCCTTCCCTTCCTTCCCTTCCCTTCCCTTCCCCTTCCCTCCCTTCCCTTCCCTTCCCTTCCCTTCCCTTCCCTTCCCTTCCCTTCCCTTCCCTTCCCTTCCCTTCCCTTCCCTTCCCTTCCCCTTCCCTCCCTTCCCTTCCCTCCCTTCCCTTCTGCTCCTGCCCAGCTCCGGGGGCCTCCCGGTTTTTGAGGTGCCACATTTCTCCCGAGCTGGGGGAAAAGCGCTCAGGGAGCTGCGGGAAGGGCTGATCTCACGTGGATTGAATGTTTAGGATGGCACCGGGAGCCGGAGCGGGGAGAATCGATTGTCCCCGGCAGCTCTGCCCGCCTGGCACTGCGGCACAGCCTCCCAAATGTCAGGTTTGTGATCTCGAATCTGCCAGCACGACTCGGGGCGGGGGCAAAGAACCAAAGGGTGGAGGGTGGGGGGGATGAAAAATCCGCCACAAAAACAAGGGCAGAGCGGGGCTGCCTCTGGGAGAATGTGGATAATTGTCCCCGGGGGTGGGGGGAATATCCACGGGAAGGAGCGGCGGTTCGAGCGTTCCCTGGGTGCTGTGTACGCGCAGATCCCTTATCGCTGAGGGATGGAAAACAGCAGCTGAGATGGAACCGCTGATACATTTTAAACAGCCGAGCCGGGGCTGGGGAGGGGAGGGGGGTGAGGTGCTGGGGTGTGCGGGGGGGGGGCTCTGCGCTGGTGCTGAGGCCTGGAGGGGGTTGGGTTGTAGGGACAGGAGGAGATTTAGGGGATAACCCCCCCGCCCAGGAGAGGGACTCTGGGTGCACAGAGCCCCCGGTGTGAGGAAATGGTGCTTCCAGGGAAAAGCATCTGCAGGGATGAGGTTTGTGCTGCAGGCCTGGAGCGGTGTGAGGATGAGGAGGATGAGGAGGATGAGGAGGATGAGGAGGATGAGGATGTGGCATTTGGGGTGTTGCTGTTTGCAGGAGGGCACCTGCCCCTGAGGGCAAAGGGCTGGAGCTCCCCCTGTCCACCCTGGACCAGGATCCAGCCTTTGGATAGACCTGGATCCAGCCTTTGGATAGACCTGGATCCAGCCTTTGGATGGACCTGGATCCAGCCTTTGGATGGAGCGGGATCCAGCCTTTGGATGGAGCAGGATCCGTCCCTTTGGATGGACCTGGATCCAGCCTTTGGATGGAGCAGGATCCATCCCTTTGGATGGAGCAGGATCCAGCCTTTGGACGGACCAGGAACCATCCCTTTGGATAGACCAGGATCCAGCCTTTGGATGGAGCAGGATCCATCCCTTTGGAAGGACCAGGATCCAGCCTTTGGATGGACCTGGATCCAGCCTTTGGATGGAGCAGGATCCAGCCTTTGGATGGACCTGGATCCAGCCTTTGGACGGATCAGGATCCAGCCTTTGGATGAACCTGGATCCAGCCTTTGGATGGAGCAGGATCCATCCCTTTGGAAGGACCAGGATCCATCCCTTTGGATGGCTCTGCACGGAGCGGATCAGCTCCGGCCCTCCAAGCTCCCATCCCATGGGATGGGACTACCCGAGGTGGTTCCGTGCCCCCTCCAGCGCCAGCCTCTCCCCGTCCCTGGGGCTGAGGCGGCCGCGGATAGGGCTGGGGGGCGGCGGGGCCGCAGCTGGAAGGGGCCGAGGCTGCAGAGGAGCCGCTGGCAGAGGCAAAGTTGTCTCTTAATCCCCAAAACACCCCGGGCCAGCTCTGCCGCGGCTGCCAGGAGCCTCCTGCTCCTCCTCCCGAGCCAGGCCGGGCCCGGCAGCCAGCGGGGAGTGATTTATGTCCTGGGGGGGCTTCCCCGCAGAGCCGGGGGGGCCGGGGCCGCCTTCACCTGTTCCCCTTCTCAGGCAGCCTGGCTCCGGAGGAATTCAGCTCCCAGACAAGCGCTCCCCGGGGAAAGGGGGAGCCCGCTGGCGCAGGTCTGCTCCTCACCCGCTGCCAGAGCATCCCCAGCTCCGAGGGGCTGGGAAGAGATCCCGGGCCCGGCAGGAGGGGATCCAGGCGTCCTTCCAGGTGGGAAAGGAGGGCGCTCTCTCTCTCTCTCCCCAGGGACGCACCCTGAGCTTTTCAGTGCATCGTGAGCGGCGTGGTTGTGTAAAGGAGTCGGGGGGTGCTTGAGGGGCTCTCTGCCTCCCAGCCCCTTGATTTTCCAGGGGTTTTTCCCTGCCCTGAGGTGGGGTCACGTCTCCTTCCTGCTTTGCCGTGTCAGCCTGAGGGATGTGAATCCCCTCTTTATTTATTTTAGCTGGAAGCTGACATCCTGCTGCATTCTCATGACTCCAGGACCTGGGGCTTTAACAAAAATGTTAAATATTAGCAGCCTCTCCGTGATTTTGCAGCGTTTTTGGAGGGGACGGGAAGTGGCAGGCACTTGCTCTTGAACCGCGGTTTGTTTGTGGAGCAGGGACGACGCCCTCAGACCCTTTCCCTCTCTTGCTGTCGGTGTTTCTTTCCTCGCTTCCTCCCTGTGGGAAAACCCGGCTCCGGAGCTGAACCCTGCGGCTCTTCCCTTTCTTCCCCCCCGGCCCCGTGGCACCTCCTCCTCCCGGCCCTGGTGCCCATC
>JACSVZ010000023.1:1271029-1291767 GCA_014706295.1 Lycocorax pyrrhopterus obiensis
TTTTGTGGAGCCTCAACAGCCCTGGGACAGAGCTGGGTCCTTTCCCCGCCGGGCTGATTCCCACCAAAGTCTGATTTTGCACAAACAGGGCCCGGCCTGAGGCGCTGACAGGAATTTCCAGGGGCTCACTGCTCGCTCAGCCCTTTCCATGACCTATTTTGCATCCCTTACCTGGCTCTGATGCCAAACATTCCCCACGAACTGGGGCATCCGGTTAAATTCCAGCGGCTCCGGCTGTGCCTCGGCTCCCTGCTGGGGACAGGGGTGGCTTTTTGCAGGAATTGCTGCTGGGAGCTGCTCCTGGTAAAACAGGGATAAACTTCCAAAACAGTGGTCCTGGGGAACCGTGGGAATTGTGTCGGTGTCCATGGGCCCCACTCTGCTGGGCTGGGAATCTGGGGAACCCCTTTGGATCTCAAATCCTCTATAAAATGGGGATCAGCAGCATTCCCGGCATTCCAGGGGGAACAGAGGGATGACCCTGCATGGATGGAGCTCATCATTCATTGGGAGGTTCTTCCTGCAGGTTCTGCGTCTGGGAGCCGAGAAAGTTCGGGAAAATATTCCCTCACTGAACAGATGAAGTTGGAAAGCGAGGGTGTAATGTGAGGGAATACCTTGGAATGGTTGGAATTATGTCCATGTCCACGGGCCCCACTCTGCTGGGCTGGGAACCTGGGGAACCCCTTTGGATCTCAAATCCTCTCTAAAAACAGGGATCAGCAGCATTCCCAGAGGTGCTGGGGAACAGACAGATGACCCTGCATGGATGGAGCTCATCATTCATTGGGAGGTTCTTCCTGCAGGTTCTGTGTCTGAGAGCTGGGAAAGTTTGGGAAAATATTCCCTCACTGAACAGATGAAGTTGGAAAACCGGGGTGTAATGTGAGGGAATCTCTTGGAATGGTTGGAATTATGTCCATGTCCACGGGCCCCACTCTGCTGGGCTGGGAATCTGGGGAACCCCTTTGGATCTCAAATCCTCTCTAAAAACAGGGATCAGCAGCATTCCCAGAGGTGCTGGGGGAACAACGGGATGACCCCACAGTGTGAGGGCATGGATGGAGCTCATCATTCACTGGGAGTGAATTCTCCTGTGGGTTCTGTGTCAGGGAGCAGGGAAAGTTCAGGGAAATATTCTCTCACTGAGCAGATGAAGTTGGAAACGGGGGTGTAACTTCAGGAATATCTTGGGATGGTTGGAATTACCGTGCCCGAAACAACGGGGTGGGGAGGGAACGGGTTAATGTTTTTAGGGAAAGGAGGTGTGGGATCCACAGGGCTCCCAGCAGGGATGAGGTGGGATGGGATGGGATGCGCGGGGATGGGAGATGGGATGGGATGGGATGGGATGGATGGGATGGATGGGGATGGGGTGGGGTGGGGTGGGGGTGGGTGGGATGGGATGGGATGGGATGGGATGGGGTGGGGTGGGGTGGGGTGGGATGGGATGGGATGGGATGGGGTGGATTGGGATGGGATGGGATGGGATGGATGGGATGGGATGGGATGGGCAGGGATGGGATGGGATGGGATGGGATGGGTGACCTGCTCTCCCTAAGGAAAGCAGGGAAAACCTCTGGATTCTCCACGAGGGCTGCGAGGTTGGGGTGAGAAAAGAGGGGTGGAAAAGGAACGGGAGAAGGGCGGAGGGGGGAGCAGGAGCTGCGGCCGCTTGGATTTCAGTTCTCCCGGGGAAAAGCGGAGCCCTGAACTATTTTCCCAGGCCGTGAGAAGGAGCCGCACGCAGCTGGCTGCCCCCAGCCGGGGCACGGGCAGGGTCTGAAGCGGTGCCAAACCCCGGCGTTCCCGATGAAATCGGGAGCTGGGGAAGGTTCCAGACGGGCTCTCCGTGGCTGCAGCAGAAAGATGAGACCTCCCCGCCGGCAGCTGCCTCCCCACATTGCCCAGCTCCGCGAAAACAGCGGCGGGAGCCTCTGGCGAGCTGTCATCGCCGCTCAAAGGAGCTGACAGCGGGGGAGGCTGCGAATGCAGGTGTTAGCGGCCAATTATCGCCTTCCCCGCAGCCCGGGAGGCTCTGAATCACCCCCTCCTCATCCTCAGGGGACAGGGAGGGACCGAGGGGCGCTGGGAGCCGGCAGGGACAGGGTTCGCTCCGGGAATGGGCGAGGCAGCAGATCCCAAGGGGCAGGGTCACACCCTGGGTGGGTGCCCCGTGCCCTCCAAGGGGCTCAAAACGCCCCAGCTGGGAAAAGAACCCAGGCGGGTCCCGTTTTAGGGCCCAAACCAGCAGGAAAAGGTGAGGATTTCACCTCCCTCTTTCCTCCTGCCGTGCTCAGCCTCTGCCCCTCAACAGGGAACAGAATCCCGGCTCCAGGAGCCGAAGCTGCTCCCTCCTCCTCAGCCCTGTGCGAGGTGAGGAGCGGGATGGCATCCAAAGGGGTGGGACAGGGCCGGGAGCGGCAGCCGGGCCGTGGACAACCCTTTTATTCCTGGGACAGACTAAACCCCTCCGTTCTGGCTCCTCCGAGGCAGGAATGGGTCAGGATCGGGATTTTGGCTGGTTCCGCCCACCATCACTTCGCCCCTCAGCTCCCCAAACCCGTGACTTTGCAGGTCCCTGCTGCGTTCGGGCACGAGGCTGCTCCGTCCTGGAGCCAGGCGCTGGAAATCAGCCTGGTTTAATCAGCCAGTTCCTATTTTGACAGCGTGGAGCCGCTCGCTGCGGGCTCGGTTCCTTCCCGAGACCGATTTATTCATTGTCATGGAAAAATGAACCCGCGGGAGCGGCTGGAGCTGTGTCAGGAGGTTTGGGATGGAGGTCAGGAATCCGACCAGAGGGTGCTGGGCACTGCCCAGGCTCCCCAGGGAATGGTGACATTCCCAAGGCTGCCGGAGCTCCAGGAGCGCTTGGACACCGCTCCCAGGGATGCACAGGGTGGGATCTAGGGATGGCAGGATTGGGATTTGGAGGTGGGAGCGGAGGTCGGCACTGCTCTGCGAAGAGCTTGGTGGGTGGGAAATGATGGAAAAAAGGGAGGAATCAGAAAAATTTGGGATATCCGGGGTTTGGGGAAAAGTTTGGAACTCTTCATGCAGAGCTTTAAAAAAACTTTCCCTGTTCCCAAAATCTTTGGGAATTTGGGATGTTGGTCAGGGATCATGCGCAGGGCCAGGGTTGGATCAGTGATCCCAGCGGGTCCCTTCCAGCTCAGGACATTCCCTGAGCCTGTGATTTCTAATCTGTGATTTCTAATCTGCCCCTGCCAGCGGCATCTCTGGGATGCAGAACCCCCGTGCCGCATCCCAAATCCTTCCCAGGAGCTCCTCTCCACCTCAGCCACCTCCTCCCCTCGCTCGCTGTCGCTTTCCCCGGCATTTCTGAGCGCTCCCAGCTCGGGGAATTTCACCCCCGACCAGCAATCCATCAGCCGGGCTGTGAAAACCTCCCCGAATCGCCGCGGTTCCATCGCCGGGCTGTGCCCCGCGGGGAGGACGGCGGCCCTCGGGAAAGCCGCTTTGTTCCCGGGCACGCAATTCCCGGAGAACAGCTCTGCGCAGTGGGACCATGGCCAGGAACAAGCTCCCCGAGGAGAGGGGGAACAAAGGCACCGGGACAGCGGCAGGAGCTGCCCGAGGGCAGCGCTGGGCTCTGTGAGCGCCGCTCACCCCGGGGTTCAGCGGCAGCAGCTCCGCTGGCGGGAATTTCGCTGTTCCAGGCACAGATTTCCCTGTGTTTTGACAGGAATTTCGCTTTTCCAGGCACAGATTTCCCTGTGTTTTGCAGGAATTTCGCTGTTCCAGGCACAGATTTCCTTGTGTTTTTACAGGAATTTCACTGTTCCAGGCACAGATTTCCCTGTGTTTCATAGGAATTTCCCTTTTCCAGGCACAAATTTCCCTCTGTTTGACTGGAATTTTCCTTTTCCAGGCACAGATCTCCTTGTGTTTTGCAGGAATTTCCCTTTTCCAGGCACAGATTTCCCTGTGTTTTGCAGGAATTTCCCTTTTCCAGGCACAGATTTCCCTGTGTTTGACAGGAATTTCCCTTTTCCAGGCACACATTTCCCTGTGTTTTTACAGGAATTTCACTGTTTCAGGCACAGATCTCCTTGTGTTTCCACAGGAATTTCCCTTTTCCAGGCACAGATCTCCCTGTGTTGTGCAGGAATTTCCCTTTTCCAGGCACAGATTTCCTTGTGTTTCTACAGGAATTTCCCTTTTCCAGGCACAGAATTCCTTGTGCTTCATAGGAATTTCACTGTTCCAGGCACAGATTTCCCTGTGTTTTCATAGGAATTTCGCTTTTCCAGGCACACATTTCCCTGTGTTTGACAGGAATTTCCCTTTTCCAGGCACAAATTTCCCTGTGTTTGACAGGAATTTCCCTTTTCCAGGCACACATTTCCCTGTGTTTTGCAGGAATTTCACTGTTCCAGGCACAGCTCTCCTCGTGTTTCCACAGGAATTTTGCTTTTCCAGGCACAGATTTCCTCATGTTTTGCAGGAATTTCACTGTTCCAGGCACAGATTTCCTTGTGTTTTTACAGGAATTTCACTTTTCCAGGCACAGAATTCCTTGTGCTTCATAGGAATTTCACTGTTCCAGGCACAGATTTCCCTGTGTTTTGCAGGAATTTCACTTTTCCAGGCACAGATTTCCCTGTGTTTTTACAGGAATTTCACTGTTCCAGGCACAGATTTCCCTGTGTTTTGCAGGAATTTCCCTTTTCCAGGCACAGATTTCCTTGTGTTGTGCAGGAATTTCGCTTTTCCAGGCACAGATTTCCCTGTGTTTGACAGGAATTTCCCTTTTCCAGGCACAGATTTCCTTGTGTTTCATAGGAATTTCACTTTTCCAGGCACAGATTTCCCTGTGTTTTGCAGGAATTTCCCTTTTCCAGGCACAGATTTCCCTGTGTTGTGCAGGAATTTCCCTTTTCCAGGCACAGGTTTCCCCGTGTTTGCCGTGTCTCTTTCAGCTGCAAGTCTGCAGGATTGGGGATTATCCCGGGCCCTGCAGCCAGGCGGGAATTGGGGAGAAGCAGCAGATCTGCTGGTTTAGGATACTTCCAGCAGCTTTGGGGGATGCGGGCTGGGAATGGTGTGGGAAGGAGCTGCTCTGTGTGTCACCTGTGCAGGGCGGAGGAGGGGAAAGCCCAGGAGCGGGGGGGCTGAGGCTCCAGGGACCCTCACAAGGGGTTAAACCCCAGGAACAGGGGGGGGCTGAGGCTCCAAAAACCCTCACAAGGGGTTAAACCCCAGGAACAGGGGGGGGGGCTGCAGCTCCTGGGACCCTCACAAAGGGTTAAATCCCAAGAAGAGGGGGGGCTGAGGCTCCAGGGACCCTCACAAGGGGTTAAATCCCAGGAGCGGGGGGGCTGAGGCTCCAAAAACCCTCACAAGGGGTTAAACCCCAGGAGCAGGGGGGGCTGAGGCTGCTGCGGCCCCAAGGTTCCTCACAAAGGGTAAAATCCCAGGAGCGGGGGGGCGGGGCTGAGGCTCCAGGGACCCTCACAAGGGGTTAAACCCCAGGAGCAGGGGGGGCTGAGGCCACTGAGGTTCCAGGGACCCTCAGAAGGGGTTAAGTCCCTGGAACGGGGGGGCTGCAGCTCCAGGGACCCTCACAAAGGGTTAAATCCCAAGAAGAGGGGGGGCTGAAGCTCCAAGAATCCTCACAAGGGGTTAAACCCCAGGAGCAGGGGGGGGCTGAGACCACTGAGGTTCCAGGGACCCTCAGAAGGGGTTAAACCCCTGGAACAGGAGGGGCTGCGGCTCCAGGGACCCTCACAAGGGGTTAAACCGCAGGAGCAGGGGGGGCTGAGGCCACTGAGGCTCCAAGGACCCTCAGAAGGGGTTAAATCCCTGGAATGGGGGGAAGCTGCAGCTCCAGAGACCTTCAGAAGGGGTTAAATCCCTGGAAAAAGGGGGGTTGAGGCTCCAGGAACCCTCAGAAGGGGTTAAACCCCAGGGCTGAGGCCGTTGCAGCTCCAAGGACCCTCACAAGGGGTTAAACCCCAGGAGCAGGGGGGGCTGAGGCTCCAGGGATCCTCCGAAGGGGTTAAACCCCCGCCCAGGCTCCCCTTGCCCTGCCAAGGAGCCGAGCAGGGGCTGCCACGCCGGGCTTGCGTTTCACAGGCAGCTCTGGCTGTAAAATCTGATCGTGGCTCTGCCCTGATTGATGGTTCCAGGGGAAACATCGGGCAGAGCGGCCCCGGGGGGGATCGCGTTCTCAAGGGCTGACATCCCATCCCATCCCATCCCATCCCATCCCATCCCATCCCATCCCATCCCATCCCATCCCATCCCATCCCATCCCATCCCATCCCATCCCATCCACTCCAATGCCCCCTTGCCAGCCCAGCAGCCAAGCTGGGCCCAGTTGTGCCCGTCCCACTCGTCACCAGCAGGGGATGGAGGGGGAAAGGGGAGCACAGGGGGGGAGCAGAGTCTTTTGGGGGCTTGGGCGTCACTCCCGGGTGGGTCATTCCTGGGAAGCAGCAGCTCAGGGAGAGGTTTGGGGTTGTGGGAAACACTGAAGGAGGAGCTGTGGCTGCCCCTGGATCCCTGGCAGTGCCCAAGGCCAGGCTGGACGGGGCTTGGAGCAGCCTGGAACAGTGGAAGGTGTCCCTGCCCACGGCAGGGGTGGCACTGGGTGGGCTTTGAGGTCTCTTCCAACCCAAACCATTCCGTGGCTCTGTGATTTATGAACCCTCCTCATTGCACACGGCAGCAAATTTGGGGTGCCTGTCAGCTGCCCTCCCATTCCAGCCCAGGGCTCTCCCAGTGGCATCCCAGTGTCCATGCGGGCAGCGGCTCCGTGGTGTGGAGCCTAACAAAGCCCTTCTCAGCACATCGAGCTGCAGAGCTGCAAATGTGCAACCCCCGGGGAGGCGCCGGGAGCGGGGAATTCGCTGCTGGATGAAGCAGAGGGTGCCGGCACAGCCCCCGGACACCAAAACCCTTTTCTAGGCACAGCCAGCCCAGCCTGGGCCCGGGTTTTGCCCACTGTTGATGGGCAACCCCCGAGCAGCAGCAGCCGCGGAGGGCAGAGCTGCAGAGCAAGAGGAGCCGAGGGCAGCAGGAGCAGCTCCGAGCCTCCCTCCGCCTGCACCCAGCTGGAGCTGCCTCCCATCCTTCCCTGCCTCCACCTCCTGGCATTCCCTGCTTGGAGGCACCAGCAGCAGGGACCTGGGGCTGAGAAAACAGAGCCCGCAGCTGGATTTTGGGCAGCTGGAGGGGGGAACACGGGGGTGATTCCGTGACCCAGCTCGGCTGGCGCGTTCTCTCTGCCTGTACGGATGGAGCGGGGTCGCACCTTTGTCCCAGCGCCGGGATTTGTGTGCAGGAATCTCCACGTTCTCCTCCTCGGGAGCCAGCGCTGCCTGGACCAGCCGGCAAGCGGAGGGTTAAGGGCAGCACGGGCTCCTTTTCCCCCCTCTTTCCCCCCGGAGAAGGAGCCCTTGGCCGCGGCAGCGCTTCGCAGCCGGGGGTGATGTCAGGCGGGCGCAGGCACAGCTGTCCCCGCACATCCCGCTGCCAGCCGGGATTAGGGCCAGCCGGGCTGGGAGGGGGCCGCATTCCTGGGCCACGGGCGTCACCGCCGGCCCCACGGACCCAGGGTGGGGGTTTGAGCCCCGCTCCGTCACCTCCGCTCCCACCGCTGCTCCCCGCGGCGCCTCCCGAGGGTTCGTCCGGGTGCCGAGCGAGGCAGGGACGGAGGTGCCGCCAGCGCGTGGAGATGTCACCCCCCGGCTTTCCAGCTCTGACCCCCTTCCCAGAGCTCCCATCCCACCACTGCCCAGAGGAATGGGAATCCCAGTTGTCTCCTTGTTGGTTGCAGAGTCTTCAGCCCCTTCCCAGGCTCGCTGCGGGGGCTCTGCCTCAGCTTCCCCACCCACGCAGGGATCCAACACCGCCCTGCCTGAGGAGGGATTCCTGCGGGAAGGGGTTTGGAATTCCTCTGGGAACACCTCTGGATGCATCCGCTGCACCCACCCCGAGCCCCGAGTGAGCCCCCAGCCCAGCCCCTGAGGACTGGGCTGCACCCTCTGGAGCTCAGGGGGATTTGGGACCCAGTGAATCTCTCTGGGAGCCCCAAATCCAATTATCCCTGTTCCCTACAAGCTCCCAGGTTCCACCGTGTTCTTTTCCCCAGGCACCAGGCATTGTTGGCCCTCTTTGGGCTGCGGGTGTGGCACTGGAGGAGCAGCAGACTGGTCCCAGTTTGCCATCCCAGCACAGCCCAGTTTGTCCGTGCAGAGGTCACAGCTTTCCCTGCTCCAGGCTGCTTCCTTTCCTTTCCTTTCCTTTCCTTTCCTTTCCTTTCCTTTCCTTTCCTTTCCTTTCCTTTCCTTTCCTTTCCTTTCCTTTCCTTTCCTTTCCTTTCCTTTCCTTTCCTTTCCTTTCCTTTCCTTTCCTTTCCTTTCCTTTCCTTTCCTTTCCTTTCCTTTCCTTTCCTTTCCTTTCCTTTCCTTTCCTTTCCTTTCCTTTCCTTTCCTTTCCTTTCCTTTCCTTTCCTTTCCTTTCCTTTCCTTTCCTTTCCTTTCCTTTCCTTTCCTTTCCTTTCCTTTCCTTTCCTTTCCTTTCCTTTCCTTTCCTTTCCTTCTCTTCCTTTCCTTTCCTTCCCTTTCCCTTCCCTTCCTTCCCCTTCCCTTCCCTTCCCTTCCCTTCCCTTCCCTTCCCTTCCCTTCCCTTCCCTTCCCTTCCCTTCCCTGATGCTCCTGCCCAGCTCCGGGGGCCTCCCGGTTTTTGAGGTGCCACATTTCTCCCGAGCTGGGGGGAAAAGCGCTCAGGGAGCTGCGGGAAGGGCTGATCTCACGTGGATTGAATGTTTAGGATGGCACCGGGAGCCGGAGCGGGGAGAATCGATTGTCCCCGGCAGCTCTGCCCGCCTGGCACTGCGGCACAGCCTCCCAAATGTCAGGTTTGTGATCTCGAATCTGCCAGCACGACTCGGGGCGGGGGCAAAGAACCAAAGGGTGGAGGGTGGGGGGGTGAAAAATCCGCCACAAAAACAAGGGCAGAGCGGGGCTGCCGCTGGGAGAATGTGGATAATTGGCCCCGGGGGTGGGGGGGATATCCACGGGAAGGAGCGGCGGTTCGAGCGTTCCCTGGGTGCTGTGTACGCGCAGATCCCTTATCGCTGAGGGATGGAAAACAGCAGCTGAGATGGAACCGCTGATACATTTTAAACAGCCGAGCCGGGGCTGGGGAGGGGAGGGGGGTGAGGTGCTGGGGTGTGCGGGGGGGGGGGTCTCTGCGCTGGTGCTGAGCCTGGAGGGGGTTGGGTTGTAGGGACAGGAGGAGATTTAGGGGATAACCCCCCCGCCCAGGAGAGGGACTCTGGGTGCACAGAGCCCCCGGTGTGAGGAAATGGTGCTTCCAGGGAAAAGCATCTGCAGGGATGAGGTTTGTGCTGCAGGCCTGGAGCCGTGTGAGGATGAGGAGGATGAGGAGGATGAGGAGGATGAGGAGGATGAGGATGTGGCATTTGGGGGTGTTGCTGTTTGCAGGAGGGCACCTGCCCCTGAGGGCAAAGGGCTGGAGCTCCCCCTGTCCACCCTGGACCAGGATCCAGCCTTTGGATAGACCTGGATCCAGCCTTTGGATGGACCTGGATCCAGCCTTTGGATGGAGCGGGATCCAGCCTTTGGATGGAGCAGGATCCGTCCCTTTGGATGGACCTGGATCCAGCCTTTGGATGGAGCAGGATCCATCCCTTTGGATGGAGCAGGATCCAGCCTTTGGATAGACCTGGATCCAGCCTTTGGACAGACCAGGACCCAGCCTTTGGACGGATCAGGATCCAGCCTTTGGATGGAGCAGGATCCATCCCTTTGGATGGAGCAGGATCCATCCCTTTGGAAGGACCAGGATCCATCCCTTTGGATGGCTCTGCACGGAGCGGATCAGCTCCGGCCCTCCAAGCTCCCATCCCATGGGATGGGACTACCCGAGGTGGTTCCGTGCCCCCTCCAGCGCCAGCCTCTCCCCGTCCCTGGGGCTGAGGCGGCCGCGGATAGGGCTGGGGGCGGCGGGGCCGCAGCTGGAAGGGGCCGAGGCTGCAGAGGAGCCGCTGGCAGAGGCAAAGTTGTCTCTTAATCCCAAAACACCCCGGGCCAGCTCTGCCGCGGCTGCCAGGAGCCTCCTGCTCCTCCTCCCGAGCCAGGCCGGGCCCGGCAGCCAGCGGGGAGTGATTTATGTCCTGGGGGGGCTTCCCCGCAGAGCCGGGGGGGCCGGGGCCGCCTTCACCTGTTCCCCTTCTCAGGCAGCCTGGCTCCGGAGGAATTCAGCTCCCAGACAAGCGCTCCCCGGGGAAAGGGGGAGCCGCTGGCGCAGGTCTGCTCCTCACCCGCTGCCAGAGCATCCCCAGCTCCGAGGGGCTGGGAAGAGATCCCGGGCCCGGCAGGAGGGGATCCAGGCATCCTTCCAGGTGGGAAAGGAGGGCGCTCTCTCTCTCTCTCCCCAGGGACGCACCCTGAGCTTTTCAGTGCATCGCGAGCGGCGTGGTTGTGTAAAGGAGTCGGGGGGTGCTTGAGGGGCTCTCTGCCTCCCAGCCCCTTGATTTTCCAGGGGTTTTTCCCTGCCCTGAGGTGGGGTCACGTCTCCTTCCTGCTTTGCCGTGTCAGCCTGAGGGATGTGAATCCCCTCTTTATTTATTTTAGCTGGAAGCTGACATCCTGCTGCATTCTCATGACTCCAGGACCTGGGGCTTTAACAAAAATGTTAAATATTAGAAGCCTCTCCGTGATTTTGCAGCGTTTTTGGAGGGGACGGGGAGTGCAGGCACTTGCTCTTGAACCCGCGGTTTGTTTGTGGAGCAGGGACGACGCCCTCAGACCCTTTCCCCTCTCTTGCTGTCGGTGTTTCTTTCCTCGCTTCCTCCCTGTGGGAAAACCCGGCTCCGGAGCTGAACCCTGCGGCTCTTCCCTTTCTTCCCCCCCGGCCCCGTGGCACCTCCTCCTCCCGGCCCTGGTGCCCATCAGCTCCCGGCCCAAGCCCCCCTGGATGAGCCATCCCGGCCTCGCAGCCCGGCGGGAGCCGCTGGTTTTCCCGGTTTTCCTGCGGAGAGCGGGGATAAAGATCTCCATCTGCCGCTAACTCCTTGTACTGCAAACCCCTCCTGCCCGCAGCCCCCCGGGAATTCTCCGCTCTCCCAGAGCCACCCCAGGGAGCGGGGAGGAGAAGCCTCGGGCAGAAACGGCCGAGGGGAGAAATAAAATAAGACAGAAACAGAGGAAAACCAGGCCTGGGGGGGGGGCTCTGTTTCCCTGGAAAACCCCCGGGATGATGCTCAGGGCTTCTGGCTCTCCCCGTGCCGCGTTTTTCCCTCTCCTGTCCCCACCTTCCCTCCCGCGGCTCTTTTCTCCTCACCATCCTTTTATTCAGGGAATGGGAAAACAGGAAGGCACGGGCTGTTCCCAAAAATCCCTGCCCGGAGGGGCAGCCCCAGGACTGGGAAGGGAGGGAAGGGGGGACGTTTTTGGGGCTGTGACCCCTGGCCGCGGCCTGCTGCCTGCTCCCGGCTGTGAGAGCTGTATCCTGTGGGATATTCCCTTTATCCCGCAGCCTGGTCCTTCCCTTCATCCCACACAGCCCTGCACCACCTGTGCCGGGAGGTTTTCCTGCCTCTGCTTGGGAAACGAGGGGAAACTCCCACGCAGAGAGCCGGGAACTCTCCCCCAGCACCCCATGGCACCAGCACAGGGCAGAACCAGCCCCGCGGGTGGTGGGAACACTGGGAATCCGCCCCTAGGACACCGGATTTAGGATTTTTAGGAGGAAATCAGGCAGACTGGGAAAAGAGGGAGCCCTAAATGTCTCCCCTGAAGCAGTCTGTGAGAAAGGGGGGTTTCACCGGGCTGCAGCTGTGAATGGGCTCCAGGATCCTGCAGGAAGGTGCTGCCGGCACCAAGAGGAGCCCAGAATCCTGGGATGGGGAGGTGGAAGCAAAAGTGTGTGTGGGGCTGGAGCTGGGCCCCTCTGGAGCAGGGATGGGACTGCGGGGTCTGCCTTTGCAGGGCTTGGATCCCGTGAGATCGGGCAGGGATCCTCCCTCCGTGGGGATCTGCTGCAGGATCTGGATCCCGTAAAGTCGGGCAGGGTTCCTCCTTCTGTGGGGATCTGCTGCAGGATCTGGATCCCGTGAGGTTGGGGCAGGGATCGTCCCTCCGTGGGGATCTGCTGGCAAATCCGGCTCCTGGGGTTTCCTGGAGGGTGGCAGGAAAAGGTGCTGCAGCTGGGAACCTGACAGAGCTCCCAGGGATGCACAGGGTGGGATTGTTGGGATCCAGGGCTCGGACTGGGTGACCCCTGCAGGTCCCTTCCAGCTTGGGACATTCCATGACTCCATGAAGTGGCAATGGGAGCTGGCAGAGCAGGAGGGAGATAGAGATCCAGCCCTTCCAGGGACGTGTGACCCTAATGTCACCCTGTCCCCACCCCGGGGGCCTTGCAGGGACCCCAGCGTGTCCCAGAACACGGAGAGGCTCCGGAAAAAAAGTAAATTTGGTGCCATATTCCCACTGGCTGCTCCTGCTGCCCAGGGCAGGGGTTTAGAGCTCATTTATTAACCCCTCAGGGGTCTCCTCTGACCGCCCCAAAGCCATCGAGGCCCTCCCTCTGTGGTTCGGGTTTTGTGTCCCGTGCTCAAGGTGATCCCTTCATCCTTGGGTTTTCCCTTTTTTTGGCCTGTCCTGAGTTGGAGCCATTACCAGTGGGGGGAATTGCAGGGGTTCCCCTTGAAGTTAAACCTTTCCTTTAAACAAACAAACAAACAAAACTGAATTGGTGAACGCTGTTTTGAACAGCATTCAGGCAGAAGTTGTGGTGGTCCTTGTCTCTTTTGGGCAATCTGGGCAATTTGAACTCAAAACATAAAAATAAAAATTAAATTTAAATGCAATTTTAAAAGCTTGTTTGTTTTTGGTTTTGTTTTTGTTTGGGGGTTTTCTTGTGGGCTTTTTGTTTGTGGGGTTTTTGTTTGGTGTTTGGGGGGCGGGGTTTTTTGTTGTTGATTTTTTAGTTTATTTTTCAGGTTTTTTTAGTTTTTAAGTCTCCCCGGAAGCAGAAGCTTCCCTGCTCAGTGCCAGAACAGCAGGGGGGCTGTTCCCGTGCCACTCTCCCCGGGCAGAGCCTCCTCCCATCCCTCTCCCAGCTCATCCCACAGGGATGCCCAGCTCCACCCTGCCTCGGTTCCCGCTCTCCTTCCACCCAGGCCTGCAGCTCTCGCTGCTCCGGGGGGTTCCCATTATCGCCCCTGCCCGCCCGGGGTGGCGGGGAAGGGTTTGGGATCCATCCCAGGATCGGCCCGGCCGCTCCCGAGGCGGGGTTTGATCGGCCAATTGTCCCCTAACGGGAAGCAGATGGAGCCGGGGGTTATCCAGGGAAAACCTGCCACTTCCCAGCCGGAACCTGGCTCAGCTTCCCACCCTGCTCCGGGATGTGCCAGGGAACGCCGAGAGCCAGGGAATGGGATCGGAGCGCTACCAGGGCACTCCAGACCTGTTGCTGCTCGTTACTGGGATCGTGCAGACCCCCCCGAGCCCTCCCCAGGCCCCTTTTCCCATTCCAGGAGCATCCAAGCGGGGATGCTGGAGCAGGAAGCTCCCGTCTCTCCCCACACCTTCCCAGGCGTTTATCAGCTTCAAAAAGCCAACGTTTAAATGGCATTAGGGGTCTGATTTGGAGCCACAAAAGCCATGAAATTCAGAGTTAAGGCTCAAAAATCCACTTGACACTCCGGCCTTGAGGCGTGAAAGGCGCAAGCCGGGGGCAGGGGCTGGGCCAGGAGCTCGGAGCCGGCGCTGCCCGGCCAGAGGGGCGAGGCTGAGCCCTTAACGAGATTGAAATGAGCTGAGGCCAGGCTGGGAAGGGTCGGGGGTGGCGTTTGGGGAAGCTTTGGAGGGGCTGATCCCAAGCTGGGTGCCTGGAGGTGACTGGGCTGGAGGGGACAGCGCTGTGGTCACACCTGGGTGATGGTTTGGGGCCCATCCTGGTGCTCAGGGCGTGGTTCTCTCCTCCCTGCCGGGAGTTTGGGGCTCTGTCCTCCCTGCCGGGGACTTGGGGTGTTCTCTTCCCTGCCGGGGTTTGGGGCTCTCTCCTCCCTGCTGGAGGTTTGGGGCTCTCTCCTCTCTGCCAGGGTTTTGGGTGTTCTCCTTGCCGGGGGTTTGGGGCTCTCTCCTCTCTGCCAGGGTTTCGGGTGTTCTCCTCGACTTGCCAGGGGTTTGGGATTCTCTCCTCCCTGCCAGGGTTTGGGGTGTTCTCCTCCATGCTGGGGGTTTGGGGTTCTCTCCTCCCTGCCAGGGTTTGGGGTTCTCTCCTCCCTGACAGGGTTTTGGGGTGTTCTCCTCCTCGCCAGGGGTTTGGGGCTCTCTCCTCCCTGCCCGGGTTTTGGGGTGTTCCCCTCCATGCCGGGAGTTTTGGGTTCTCCCCTCCCTGCCGGGGTTTGGGGCGGGCTTGGGGCAGAGCTGGGCTCCCTCGTGCCCTCCCAGCGTGCAGCACCGGGATGCTTTGGAGTAACACCGATGAGGACAGTGGGAAATGGCTTCCCACTGCCAGAGGGCAGGGTTAGGTGGGATATTGGGAAGGAATTGTTCCCTGGGAGCGTGGGGAGCCCCTGGCACAGGGTGCCCAGAGAAGCTGTGGCTGCCCCTGGATCCCTGGCAGTGTCCCAGGCCAGGTTGGACGGGGCTTGGAGCAACCTGGGACAGTGGGAGCTGTCCCTGCCCATGGCAGGGGGGAATTGGGATGGGCTTTAA
The DNA here is from genome assembly GCA_014706295.1 of Lycocorax pyrrhopterus obiensis. Taxonomy (NCBI): domain Eukaryota; kingdom Metazoa; phylum Chordata; class Aves; order Passeriformes; family Paradisaeidae; genus Lycocorax; species Lycocorax pyrrhopterus. The sequence continues at coordinate 1,285,753 of JACSVZ010000023.1, forward strand.
GGTCCCTTCCCACCCAAATCATCCCAGGATTCTGAACGAGGCCCCTCATTGTTCCTGCCTCTCTCTCCCTGAATCTTTGTTTTAGCAGAAAATTTAAAGCTGGGTTGGTTTTATTTAAAGGTCCCCAATGCCGACTCGCTCTCGCTCTTTATCCGACAGCAATCCGGAGAAATAAGTCACAAAAGCAACACAAAGAGGCTTGAAAATGATTTTATTGCACATTTTTCTAGCTGAGCCAGGATCCACAGGAATTCCAGCCACTCCTCCCTGCCCCACACACGGGCTGGGGTCACCACTGACCCCAACACTCCGTGCCAGAGTTCCATCTACCCGCAAATCCTGTTAATTAGCAGTAATTAATTCTAGGGGTTAGAAACAAACACGTTTGTGAATTAGAGCTGAGTCTGGAGGAGGCAGGGCCTCATGTACCAGATCCCTTTTCCTGTGTGCACTGCAGGTCCCAGCGCCGAGCCCTGGCTGAGGGACACTCCAGGGTCAGGCCTGATTTAAGTCCTGATTTAAGGCATGATTTAAGTCCTGGTTTAAGGCCTGAACTCAGCAGCTGGCAGAGCCCCGGGGATGGGGTCAGGTGGGACAGGAGCTTCTTGGGATGGGAGAGGGGTCCTGGAGCTCCTGCTCCCCACAGGGGTGGTGAGGGACGGTTCACCCACCCGGGCAGCTCGTGCAGGAACATTCCTGAAACATCTCAACGCCTCTCCCATTCCGTCCAGTGCCCACACAGGGATCAGCGCAGGGGAAGCAGCCAAGAGCTGATGGGAACAGCAGAGGCAGCCTGGCCTTGTCCCCAGGAACGAAACCAGGGGACCAAGGGGGTGCTGCTGCTCCTGTGCCCCACAGCTCAGCCCAGCTGGGAGGTCTCGTGCAGGCAACCCCGGCCGAGGGCTTTGAGGGATGGAACGAGGCTGGAATAAGGCACTAGAGCTCATTTCTGAGCAGCACCACAGCTGCCCTCTCCTGGCACGAGGCTCCTGCTGCCGAGCTCCCTTCCCAGACTTTGTGGGGTGCAAGGCTTTGCTCCGGCTCAGGGCTGGGGAGCAAACCCAGCTCAGGGTGTGGAACCAGCCTGGCTCCCCGCGGCGCAGGCAGGGATTGGGGCTGGTGGGGACACAGGGAGGGACATTGCTCAGTACCAGTGACAAGGATGGGGCCTCCTAACACTCATCTGCTTCGATTCCCGCTCAGCCCCGTGGGGAGGGAACCACTCTGGGCTGCTGGGGATGGGAAAACCGGGAGGAAAAGGGAGCCGGGGTCCAGCTGTGCCTCTGCAGCCACCCCTTAATTAATGACTGACCTAACGAAGCATGCTCACACAGAACCACTGAGGTTGGAAAAGACCTTTAGGATCATCATATCCAACCACTGCCACATTCACCGTCGTGTCCCCAAGTGCCACGTGACTGAGGAAACCATGAGGACTTCCAAGCTTACAATTTAGTAACACTTTTTTTTTTTGTTTTTTCCTTTTTTTTAAATAACTCCTAAGCGGGCTGGGTTAGAGATCAGTAGTTTAAGTGCTGTGTTGGAGTGGCAGCTGTCACCCCAGGGCTCGGTGTCCCCAGTGTCACTGCATGTAGGCATAGCGCCAGTCCCGCAGGGGCACGTGCGTCTCCTTGATGGCCTGCGGGGACGTCCAGCGCAGGATGTAGTGGGGACCCCCGGGTTTGTCATTGGTGCCTGTGAGGGGACGGCAGAAAGGGCTGGTGACACCACCGAGGGTGGCAGGGACACAGAGGGACGGGAGGAACATGGAGGGACTGGAAGGACATGGAGGGACATGGAGCACAAGAGGGGCACAGAGGGATGGGAAGGACATGGAGGGACATGGAGGGATGGGAGAGACACGGAGGATGGGGACATGGAGGGACATGGAGCACAGGAGGGACACAAAGAGATGGGAGGGACATGCAGGATGGGAAGGACACAGGGGACACAAGGGATGGGAGGGACAGGAGGGACATGCAGGGATGGGGACAAGGAGGGACGTGGAAGGACAGGAGGGGCGCAGGGGGCGGGAGGGACATGGAGGGATGGGAGGGACACCGAGCACAGGAGGGATACGGAGAGATGGGAGGGACAAAGAGGACAGGAGGGACATGGAAGGACAAGGAGGACGGGAGGGACACAGAGGGATGGGAAGGACATGGAGGGTGGGAGGGACATAGAGGACAAGGGATATGGAGGATGGGAGGGACATGGAGGGACAGGGAAGGACACGGAGAGACATGGAGGACAGAAGGGGACACAGAGGGACATGGAGAGATTGGAGGGACACGGAAGGACGAGGAGGATGGGAGGGACACTGAGGGATGGGAGGGATGAGAGGGACACGGAGGGACAAGGAGGATGGGAGGGACACTGAGGGACGGGAGGGACATGGAGGGATGAGAAGGACATGGAGGGACAAGGAGGATGGGAGGGACACAGAGAGACGGGAGGGACAAGGAGGATGGGAGGGACACAGAGGAACACGGAGCCGAGCTGGGAAGGGCCCGGCCGGGAGCGCTGGTGTCACCTGAGATGCGGGAGCCCCCAAAGGGCTGCTGGGCCACCACGGCGCCCGTGGATTTGTCGTTGATGTAGAAGTTGCCGGCGGCGTTGCGCAGCAGCCTCCGGGACTCCTCGATGACTTTCCTGGGCAAGGACAGGCACAGCCCTGAGCACACCCCAGGATCCGCGGCTCCTGCAGAGCCACTAAAACTGGGCAAAAAGGAGTTTGCGTTTCCTCGAGAGGAGTTTGTGTTTCCTCGTGCACAATTCCAGGCCTCGGGGGCTTCGCACACACACAGCTCCTGCATTATCCCTGCCTTGGGGTTTTTATCAGTTTCTTTCCCTATTTCAGTTTTGTGGTGATAAAATGAAGGTCATTATCTCTCATTGTCCAGGGAAACTGTGGCTGCCCCATCCCTGGAAGTGTCCCAGGCCAGGCTGGATGGGGCTTGGAGCACCCTGGAACAGCTGAAGGTGTCCCTGCCCAAGGCACTGGATCAACTTTAAGGTCCCTTCCACCCCAAACCATCCCAGGATTCTGTGATAACTTTTGGGTGATTCTCTCTGAAGTTACACTGCTCTCTGCCCTCTCCCTGCTAAGTGGACCATGGGTTCACCCCCTACATGCTCCAAACATTCCTTTGGGATAATTCCTCCCTGAAAAAAAGCTTTTTTTGGGCTAAGAAACCACATTCAAACCATCCCCTTCCCTCCTTGCAGGAGCAGCACTAAAAGCAGCACGAGCTTTGTGGGAAATGCTCTTTCCTCCTCTGGAGAGAAGGAAGATCCACGGCTCACTCCAGACAGGAAAAGCATCCCCGGCTGCTTTTCGGGGGAATTTGGGGAATTTTGGGACTCACTTCTCCTGGGCGAAGACCGCCCCCGTGAGGCCGTAGGGGGTGGTGGTGTCGATGAGCTCCAGCACCTCCTTGTAGCGATTCTCGGGATACACAAAAACCGTCAGGATCGGCCCGAAAATCTCCTGGGAGCACAAAGAACGACACAAACCGTCAGGACTGGCCCCAAAAAAACATCACAAACCGCCAGGATTGGACCAAAAAATAACAAAATCCATGAGGATCGGGCCCAAAATCTCCTGGGAGCCCAAAGAACAACACAAACCCTCAGGATCAGCCCAAAATCAACACACCCTGTCAGGGTCAGCCCCAAAGTCTCCTGTGCAGCCCAAAGAATTACACAAATGGTCAGGATCAGCCCAAAAATCTCCTGGGAGCCCAAAGAACAACACAAACCATGAGGATCAGCCCAAAAAACCACACACCCCGTCAGGATTGGGTCAAAAAACAACACAAACTGTGAGGATTGGCCCAAAAAACATCTCCTGTGCCGCCCAAAGAACACCACAAACCACGAGGATCAGCCCCAAAAAATAACAAAACCCGTGAGGATCGGCCCAAAAATCTCCTGTGAGCCCAAAGAACAACACAAGCTCTGAGGATTGGCCCAAAGAACAACACACCCCGTGAGGATTGGCCCCAAAACCTCTTGTGAGCCCAAAGAACAACACACCCCATGAGGATTGGCCCAAAAACCAACAGACTCCGTAAGGAGTGGCCCAAAAATCCCCTGTGAGCCCAAAATCCAACACAAACAGTGAGGATGGGCCCAAAAATCTCCTTTGCAACCCAAATAACATCACACACTGTGAGGATCGACCCCAAAAAAACACACACACCGTGAGGATCGGCCCAAAAACCTCCTGTGAGCCCAAAGAACAATGAGGATCAGGCCAAAAATCTCCTGTGCAGCCCAAGTAACTACACACTCTGTGAGGATCAGCCCCAAAATCTCCCAGATCGGCCCCAAAATCTCCTGTGCAGCCCAAAAAATAACATAAACTGTGAGGATCAGCCTGAAAAACAACACAAATCATGAGGATCCGCCCAAAAAACCAATGAGGATCAGGCCAAAAATCACCTGCGCAACCCAAATAACTACACACCCCGTGAGGATTGGCCCCAAAATCTCCTGCGCAACCCAAATAACTACACACCCCGTGAGGATCAGCCCCAAAATCTCCCAGATCGGCCCAAAAATCTCGTGTGCAAAGTGGCAATGGGAGCACCGGTATCAAAAATCTCCTGTGCCGCCCAAAAATCCCTTGTGCAGCCCAAAAAACAACACAAACTGTGAGGATTGGCCTGAAAAACAACACAAATCATGAGGATCCACCCAAAAAACCAATGAGGATCAGGCCAAAAATCACCTGTGCAGCCCAAGTAACTACACATCCCATGAGGATTGGCCCCAAAATCTCCTGTGCAGCCCAAAAATCTCTTCTGCAGCCCAAAAAAACAACACAAACTGTGAGGATCAGCCTGAAAAACAACACAAATCATGAGGATCCACCCAAAAAACCAATGAGGATCAGCCCCAAAATCTCCTGTGCAACCCAAATAACTACACGCTCTGTGAGGATCAGCCCCAAAATCTCCCAGATCGGCCCCAAAATCTCCTGTGCAGCCCAAAAAATAACATAAACTGTGAGGATCAGCCTGAAAAACAACACAAATCATGAGGATCCGCCCAAAAAACCAATGAGGATCAGGCCAAAAATCTCCTGCGCAACCCAAATAACTACACACCCCGTGAGGATCAGCCCCAAAATCTCCCAGACCGGCCCAAAAATCTCCTGTGCAAAGTGGCAATGGGAGCGCCGGTACCAAAAATCTCCTGTGCCGCCCAAACCCAGGGAACAGCCCTAGGAAGGAGCAGCGGGTGCTCCCCCGCCCCGATCAGCTCCACCACGAACAGACCCATCCCTGCAGGACGGAGCAGCTCCGCCCGCGCCCCGCAGGGGTTTTGGGACGGGGATCGTCCTCCCCCCCGCAGCTGCTCCCACCTCTTTCATGATGGGGTCCCGGGGGTCCTTGCTCTCCACGATGCAGGGCTCCACGAAGTACCCGACGCTGTCGTCGCAGCCGCCGCCCGCCAGGACGGTCAGGTTGGGCGAGCTGCGGGCGTGCTCCAGCCACTTCCTGATGCGCGCGAAGGACTCGGGGGAAAAGGGCACGGCGGGGAAAGAGTGAGTTCGGGGGGCTGAAAGGGGGTTTGGGGTCTGAAAGGGGGTTTGGGGTATGAAAGGGGGTTTGGGGGTCTGAAAGGGGGTTTGGGGTATGAAAGGGGGTTTGGGGGTCTGAAAGGGGGGTTTGGGGTCTGAAAGGGGGGTTTGGGGTCTGAAAGGGGGGTTTGGGGTATGAAAGGGAGTTCGGGGGGCTGAAAGGGAGGTTGGGGGGCTGAAAGGGAGGTTTGGGGGTCTGAAAGGGGGGTTTGGGGTCTGAAAGGGAGGTTGGGGGTCTGAAAGGGGGGTTTGGGGGTCTGAAAGGGGGGTTTGGGGGATGAAAGGGAGTTCGGGGGTCTGAAAGGGGGTTTGGGGTCTGAAAAGGGGTTTGGGGGTCTGAAAGAGGGTTTGGGGTCTGAAAGGGGGTTTGGGGGTCTGAAAGGGGGGTTGGGGGTCTGAAAAGGGGGTTGGGGGTCTGAAAGGGG